>CM021103.1:326984981-327119211 GCA_007115665.2 Sequoiadendron giganteum | reverse complement strand
AGAGTGGAGGTGAAGGTTCTAGATGCGAGTTGGTTACAAAAGAATGCAGTGTTGCTGATTTTATTTTAGATTTTAAGGACAATCTTTTCTACAAGTATGCAAGGCATAGTCATAGGTCTCAGTGGTTGGATCAACAATTCAAGATATGTAAGGACTCTTTTCCGATTGGCACTATTATATCAGTGGTTGATTTTGTAGAAAACTACACATTGAAACCACAAAACGAGGTACAATATTAGTATTACAATTCCATTCATATTGTTATTTTTGTCCACATAATGTTTAGACATGCACCTAATAGTACAGAGGAGGATCAAAAGATAATCAGAGAGTATCATTTTTATACAAGTGATGATAGATCTCACTCATCCGAGTATGTCCAACATTGTTTCGAGAATTTTTTTGAGTTCTTGCAGGAGCTTGATATAGCACTGGGCCGACGTCTCATTTGGTTAGATAAATGCATAGGTCAATTCAAGAATGCTCATATGTTTTATTGGTTGAGTAGAATGCATGTAGAGAGGGGCGTACCTAATATTTGGAGTTTTTTTTAAGCTGGGCTTGGGAAAGGGGAGCATGATGGAGCAGGTGCATGTGTAAAAAGAGCTCTAGTTAAGGAACAATTAAAGATTTCAAGAGAAAAATTTAGTGATGCACATTCTATTGTTGATTGGTGTAGTTCAGCATTATCACAGGGAGGGACACTTGATTCAACAGTGTGCATATTCTTTTGGTTGGTTGAGGAGGGTACAGTGGGAGGCAAATTGGATTGTCATACAATCAAAGATTCTTCAAAGATGCATTCATTTTAAAACTCAGATGCAAGCACATGGACCATTTAGACACGATAGTTGGCTTGTTTTTGTCAGAGTTGTATTCAATGCAAGTGGGATCAATGCGAGTCAAGTGAGTGGGTGGATACATGGGTTCCACAGTATCTAACTCCTTTATCTCAAACTATATCCATGACAAATGACACAATGGAAAGTTCACTTGATTACAATCGAATTTTAGATCTACTATAGCCAAGACATGTTTTTGCAGTTGTTGCACTGCAGAGGAATGAAGAGAGATCAAATTATTGGCTGGCTCAATGTGTGCGGGTAAAGCACAAGCTAACACAATCGATGGAATATGATGATGGGTTCTTGTATCCTACAAGTTCAGTTATGGTTGCAGGAACTTGGTTGTGAACATACATGGTTAGAAAGAATGGCATACCTGCATTTGAAGACTACAAGAAACACAAAACTATTCTCATGTATTCACACCTTGTTATAGCAACAAATGTTAAGTTGTTGAAGCATCATGCCAAACCAAAGACAAAAACAAATATGGACACTTAGTAATGTTGATCATGAAGAAATATTGGATACTCTTAAGCAAAGAGATGACCCTTCAGGTACACTTGAATATAATATTCAAGAATGGAAGGTACAATGATTAGGTTCATAATGCTTAAGTTCATTAGTGTTATTTATTAAATTCTGATATTTTGTATACTATTGCAATGCAAGTGTCTTTAATAGTGATATTTTTTTGGGATATTTTTGGAGTGATTGATCATGGACCTATTGCAACAATAGCCAGCTCTGATCCTTTCAGAGAGGTATGCAACAGATTACAATAATATAGATTGGTTATTCAAAGCATCTTTTATAGTTTGCATTACCATCTCATCATCAATTAGGTCATTTAGAATAATATAGATTGGTTATTCTAAGCATCTTTTATAGTTTGCATTACCAATTCATCATCATTCAGGTTGTTTAGATTGATATAGATTTGTTAGTCTAAACATATTTTTTGTTGTGACAATATAGATTTATCATTTGACAACTTTTGCGATATTCCTGGCACGATTGATCATGGACCTGCTGCAACAATAGGCAGCTCTGATCCTTTCAAAGAGGTATGCAATAGATTACAATAATATAGATTGGTTATTCTAAGCATCTTTTCTATTGTATGTAGTTTAACTGCTACCTTGATGGTTTGTATAGGTGCTTGTCACTCCAGAACATCAACATAGTACTCTTGTGGAAGACAATGCCCTGAATGCCTCCAATAGGCAAATTTTGTAAAACTTGAATTTTGAAATGTGAAACAATGTAACAAGGTCATAAGTGTGTAGAGGCATAATCTATATCCATTGATATTTATTGAAATATGGGTCAAATGTCTGGCATTGTATAAAGGGTATGTTTAAAATGTAAAGAGATTTTTGTACTTAATCGAGCTACAACTGGAGGTTTTCTTCTTGGTTCTTTTCTATCGATATGCTCATTTGAACCAAGTTTTGTAATATCTCCTATTTATATATAATAAATTTTAGTGGCTTGCCACTTTTTTCAAAAACAAACATGTAAAAAGTTCATGTGAATTTCATTTCCCATGTAATTGATTATTTGATCTAGCAAAGTGGAAACAAGGTATTTGGGTGTGCATGATGTTCAAGTTGATTTGGTCAGAGTTTTCTGATGTAAGAGCTAGGTGGTTTTAAACAACACAATTATAATTAAAGATTATTTAAACTCCAATTTGATTGTCAAAACCAAACTTGGATGCAATTTCACTCCCCAAACCTTGCCACACCCTATAAACTCATCAAACACGTCTATTAGGACTTGCAGAAGCTTGATCCAACCTTATATATTTTTTCCCCCACATTTCATTGACATTAGTATGTTGTAACCACCATTTTCCACCTAATTTCACTCATTTATGCCATGCATGGCAACTCACCAACTCAACTACAAACCTTTCTAGCTCTTTAAACCTACATATTCACCTTATACAATCCTAATAACATCTACCATGGCCATACCATCGAGCTACAAATCGTACAATAGATGGTATGGCCTTTTAGCACTTTGGACTCTTATGGGAAATTGTCGGTCCAATGTAGCTCAGAGTGATTTGGTGTATTTGGGTGCAAAAGAGAACCATCCCTAGCATAAACGTACCCATCCAAACGTGTTGGAATAGTCCATTTGACCGTACGAGTTGGAGAATGAAAGTTGCACCACTTTGCAACTTTACACTGCTTGCATTTGACAACTTTTCCCTCAACTGAAAACTCGTCACCACGAGAAAACGCCTCCGAAATAAAAAAATTGAGAGAGGTTATTGTAGATGGTCCCAACACGATCCCATATCCTTGGACAGAGAGTCTGTAAACATCATGATTTCTGAGAAATAGCCCTTCGAAGATTCGACATATTTGGGTACAAAAGAGAATCATACCTAGCATAAACGTACCCATCTAGACATGTTGGAACAATCTGTTTGATTGTACGAGTTGGAGAATGAAAGTTGCACCACTTTGCAACTTTACACTTCCTGCATCTGACAACTTTTCCCTCAACTGAAAAATCATCACCACGGGAAAATGCCTCCAATATAGAAAAAAATGAGAGAGGTTATTGTAGATGGTCCCAAAACGATCCCATATCCTCAGAAGGAGAGTCTTTAAGCATCACGTTTTTGAGTAACAGTTTGTCAAAGATTGTTGCCTTTTAGCACTTTGGACTCTTAAAGGAAATCGTCAATCCAAAGTAGCTCAGAGTGATTTAGCGTATTTGGGTGCAAAAGAGGACCATACCTAGCGTAAACGAACCCATCCGGATGTGTTGGAACAATTTGTTTGGTCATACAAGTTGGAGAATGAAAGTTGCACCACTTTGCAACTTTACACTGCTTGCATTTGACAACTTTTCCCTCAACTAAAAACTCATCACCACGGCAAAACGACTCTGAGATAGCAAAAACTGAGAGAGGTTATTGTATATGGTCCCAACAAAATCCCATAGCCTTAGACGAATATTTTGTAAGCATCACGATTTTAGAGTAACAATCTGTCAAATATTGTTATCTTTAGCACTTTGGACTCTTAAGGGAAATTGTCGGTCCAATGTAGTTCGGAGTGATTCAGCGTATTTGAGTGCAAAAGAAGACCATACCTAGCATAAATGTACCCATATGAATGTGTTGGAATAGTCATTTTGGTCGTACGAGTTGGAGAATGAAAGTTGCACCACTTTGCAACTTTGCATTGCTTGCATTTGACAACTTTTCCCTCAACTGAAAAATCATCACCACGGAAAAACACCTCCGAGATAGCAAACACCAAGAGATTTTATTGTAGATGGTCCCAACATGATCCCATAGCCTCAGACGGAGAGTTTGTAAGCATCACGGTTTTGGAGTAACAGTTGTCAAAGATTGTTGCCTTTAGCACTTTGGACTCTTAAGGGAAATTGTCAGTCCAATGTAGCTCAGAGTGATTCAACGTATTTGGGTGCAAAAGAGGACCATACCTAGCGTGAATGTACCCATTCGAACGTGTTGGAATAGTCCATTTGATCGTACGAGTTAGAGAATGAAAGTTGCACCACTTTGCAACTTTACACTGCTTGCATTTGACAACTTTTCCCTCAACTGAAAACTCATCACCATAGGAAAACGCCTCCGAGATAGAAAAACCCAAGAAAGGTTATTGTAGATGGTCCCAACACAATCCCATAGCCTCAAATAGATAGTTTGTAAGCATCACGGTTTTTGAGTAACAGTCTTTCAAAGATTGTTGCCCTTCTACACTTTGGACTCTTAAGGGATTTCGATCATTGAACATAGCTCGGACTTCTTCGATTTGTTTGGGTGTGAAAGGGAACCATACCTAACCTAGATGTACCCATACGGATGTGATGGAATAGTTGATTTGGTCATATGAGTTGTAGAACAAGATTTATTGATGCCCTTACAGGTAGTTTCCAGCCTCCAATCGAACTCCAATGTTGTTTTTTGTGCGAAAAAAAACCATGAGACCATAGCTTGTTGTGAAAAACTAGTCAAAAACCTTTATTTCAACCCTACCACAACTTCTAGAATCCTATCTTGCACTTCCCTTTTCAATTTTAATAATTTGCCTTAAAAAACTACATGGTAATTTTGACAATTTTGAAGCAAGAATGCATTTTTGGCATATTGGACCCCTAGACTCAAAACTTCAACTTAATACACCTTAAATGGTCTTCATTGACCTTATTTAGCATAAATAGATCACACCTAACCTCTCAACCTATCAACCTTAAAATGTGTAATCTTGCAAATAGTAGATTAGGTGGGAAACTAGAGAGGAAGAGTTGATGGTGAGTGGCCTAGTGAAGGCTAGAGAAGCAGAGTTTGAGGAATACGGTGTTAGGACAGGGGATTGCCCTTGGTTGTCATATTTGGTTGTGTGGAAAATGTATGCTACTATGGGGATGGTTCTAACCATAAAGAACCTGAGAAATATTGTGAAGAGAAGAGTTGCAGGGCAGAGATACATGTCTAGTTGGTAAAAGCTTATGGAAGAGCATGAAATTGAGATACTAATATATGGATTTTTAGCTTTGTGTACATAAGTTTTGTGTGTAGGTTTCAAAGCTTGGGAAACACCATTTGCAGGTGTCAATGAAGACAAATAGCAGCAAGAAGATCCATTTGAGAAGGATCAAGCATGGCAAGACCAAGACAACGCAAAGCATGAAGGGTATAAAATCTCTCGGATGAAGATTTCCATGCAAGTGACTTGGAGCGGGTTTGAAGGGATTGTGAAGAAGATAGGAGTAGACCTATGGAGTGATTTATGGGGCATAAATCTTTTGTACACGGGAAGTATGGTGCAGGAGCACCTAAAACATGTAAGATTTCATGAATTGACAAGGCCATTCCTCCTTCTGTATAGGATGTACCTTAGAGGAATGGGAATGAATTAGATAGGGGTAGGCATAGTAACACATTTTTAGGGGTGATAAAGGGATTAGAGTGGTCTAAGAAGGCTGCCCTGTTAAGAAACATAAATTTTTGTGCCTTTTGAGTAAGGCTAGAGAGTGATTTTTTGAGAAGTTGAATGAAAATAGGTTGGAAATTTTTGGAAACTATTGGAAAAAGTTTATTTAATGGTGTTTAAGAGGTTTGAGTGATTAAGATTAACCCAAGAAGAGTAAAAGTGTGAAACCCTAGTTGGAAGGGGCAAAAATGAAGGAAAATTGGTGATTTTACAAAGAAAGTGTAAGCCAAATTATGGGACAGCATAATACAATGATGTTTTAAGTTTTACAAAACATAATTAAGAGGGAATGAAGTGGTTTTAGGATTTAGTGAGTTCGAAGCATACAAGTTCCAATAAGCCCTACCAACAAGCCAGTGAACTATTTGATAAAAAGCTTTGGTAGACATGTATGAAAAATGTGGTAGCATAGACAAGGCAGTGGACTATTTGAAAAAAAGCTTCAAAGAAATGTGGTCTCATAGAATTCAATGACAAACAAATGCAATTGACAACTGCTCATAGTTTTTAGTTATGCAATGTGAAGTAATTGCATAACTGCTTAGGTTGACTTTGTAAAAACTATATTGTAATTGAAATTTTTCATCTATGAACATCTAGTTGTTAGTTATGCAATGTGAAGTAATGATTTGAGTTTGAAAGATGTGTAATGCAATGTAATCAATGATATAAATATAAACTACATAATATAACCATTCTTTTTTATGCTATTGTACATTGATATTTAACCATTGCTCAAGATAAAATTTTCAAAGAGTTTAATCATGCACATGAGGAACAAATTAAATTTTGATTGTCAACTTCTATATATCAAATTATCCAATAATCAAGTGTATGTCCATATACAAAAATGGCATCGACGCCAACTCAAACAAAGTTTTACAAAATGTGGCATATGCCATCTCAATATCTATTCAAAATTTACATGCCAAAATGTCTATCTCATCCTAAACTACTGGTGGATCATCAAAATGGAGCCTCTTTGAAGCACTCATTGGCTCTGAAGGTAGCTGCACAAGAAAAATTCAAACCACAATTGAGATTAGTTATACTATATAATTTAAAATCAAATAATTAACATCAAAATCAATATACATTGAATTTTAATTGAACTCTAAAATTGAAATCTTGATTACCTGAAATATACGTCTCTTCAAAGGGTCAGGAGTCCTAGAATATACCAAACCAACATTTGAAATGCCAATCTATATATGTGAACAAAAACATAAAATTGATCCAAGTTAGCATATGATTATTGGTAATAGGAACATATTTACCAAACACAAAAAAAAAAAAACACATACCTCTTTAGGTTGATCTTTTTCTTTATCTCCTTCAGGTGTTTCGACATCTCATCCTTGAGGTGTTTCAACACCTACTCCTTGAGGTGTTCCAATACCTACTCCTTCAAGCGTTGTGTCATTTGTCAACAACGATGTATAGCTCATAATCGCATGTACATAAAAATGACAAGTACATATGAAACTACCAATCTATGTCGATGTATGTATAATCGATATAAGATCTTAAAAATATTAATTCAATCCAATTTGAGTTTAATTACCTTCCTCTTATCTAACTTTGCACCTCCATGGTCTTGATGAGGTTGCACCTCACTCGCACTAGGTGTTTCTTACAAGAGGACAATAAGATAAACATATAAGTTATTATATAATTTCATTAATGACAATTCAAATGACAAGAAAGTATATAGTAAAAAATGTAAACGAGTGAGTGCAAAACTATATACTGTGTGCGTATCGAGCCCAAATGAAATGGCCCTAAGGGTGCTATCAGTCACCCATGTGAGCTCCTCCTTAGACATCAACTGTTAGATAGACCATGTAAATAAATATCAGTACTTGATATTATCTCTTATTAATATTCATTTAAAAACAACTACAAGTTATGAATTTACAACTTAAATCTTACCTGTGTCACTATTCCAACATCCCCCTCTCTAGCAAGAGAGGACTCTGTAGGGTGCGCTCCACTCCCTTGCGACTGATCTATAATGTCCACATCATGGAGGTCATAATCAGAAGTGCCCAAGGGATGCTCAGCGGGTTGTACAAGAGGACCCAAGCATATTTGGTGGCACATAATGTAAGTATGTGGCACAAAAATATGTGGACTTGAGGAGGATGATGCAGCAACACTCGAGCCTTCGCCAACATCACCAGAATGTGTTTGAGTTATTGTAGAAACATGCAAAACCAAATGACCACTCAAAAAGTGAATAGTCTGTGTGGCTGCATCCTGGATAATCTTTGGATGATATACTGGAGGTGGTGAAGGAAGGGGATGAAGGGGAACATTTGGGCGCGGGACTACTCTAACTAACCCTGGTCTATCCTGGGTCATACCTCCACCGACGCCTTGGAAGGGTTTAATGTCAAAGTAATTGACATGATGCCCTAACACAAACTCAGCATATAACTTTTTAATAAAGTAAAATGGTATATTAGAATTGTTGTTCAGTGGTTTATCAAAAACCATACACCAACGATCCCAAAATTTATCTACAATATCCCTATCCATGCACCATTTTATAGAAATTTTTGTTTTATTAACATTCACTAGCAAACCAGTGCAGGGTTTTACGAATAAAGAGGCTATTTGGGCTTTGGTTATTTGGATATCTTTCACATCATTGTAAGACAATCCACATGCATAATATTCCCTCATGTCTTCTCGCCATGAATGAAAGCCATTATGTTGGGTGGAGAGGGTTTCTATATTTTTAATTATTTCCTTCAATGTGTTTGTCATATCTCTCAATCGAGGGAGTATCTTATAAACTTCACAAATGCCCCTCAATTGCCCTAATTTTTCACCAATTAAGTCTTCAATTGGTGGTTGCGGAGGTGGTGGAGTGTTTCACATTTGTGCATTTTCATTCTCAGCCATAATATCTGATTAAAGTTAAAAACTAATTAATCTAATTCAAATTACACAATATAAATAAAATTATTGTAAAAAAACACTAGTTTTTAATAATAAAAAATAAAAATAAAAACCCTACTTTTTCACAAAAATCCATAACAAACTCCAGTTTTTGATAAAAAAATGCATCAACGACACTAGTTTTTAATCAAAATCCATTTTAAAATATTAATTTTTAATAAAAATTCATTGTAAACTCTAGTTTTTAATAAAAATCAATAAAAAGCCCTATTTTTGAAAAAAAAATCGTAAAAACTACTTAAAATTATAAGAATCTAATTGAAAAAATGATTAAAACATAAAAAACCAAAAACTTACCTTTCAAATCGGATTTCTCGTGAAAATGGATATCGGATTTCTTCTTCTCCTTGTGCACCCACATCCAAATTGTGTGAAATGACTTTTAACAGTCAAGTTTTTTTATTTATATAGGCTTTTCAAATCGGATAGCCTATTTGCAAAAGTAGGTTTGGGCATTGCTTTGGAGCAATGTACTAACACCAGAACCTTAAAAAAGTCAACTCAACATTTTCGCGTTTTTGAGTCAATTCAAAACATAATTTTTTTCCCATTGCCACTTTTTGGCCCATCATGATCCTGCACATAACCCTTAATTTTAAGTCAATTAGCTTTAGTAGATGCTAATATTGAGGAACAAGAACCATTTCTTGTTGCTTTGTTCTTTGCCTAAATCTTGGGAAAATTTAAAAGTTACTATTAGTGGTAGTGTTATAGAAACAAAGATGGACTCCCTAGTTGCTACCTCTATTTAAGGGGAAATAAGGATAAAATCTATAAATGTGGGTTCAAATAATGCCTTACATGCTCAAAGAAGGCCCAAAGACAAATTTGGATATAAAGGGGATTGAATTAAGTTGAAAGATAGTTCCAAACAAAAAGAATGGTCCAAAATCCCTATAAAGAGCAATGTGTTGGAACTATGGAAAGAGAGGACATGTGAAGAAGGAATATAGAAATAAAAATAAATCCTATAATGCATCCTCCATAAAGATTTTTATTACATTGTCTATTTTTGCTAATAGTATTAGTGATGATACTTGGATTATTGATCCATATTGCTTCCACCCTATGACTACCCATGAAAGAGTGTTTCTTGTCATACATAGCTTATGATTGAGGAGTAGTTTTCCTTGGTGACAACAATACACATCAAATTGTTGGTAAGGGTAAGGTACAATTGTGTTTCAACAATTGAAGGTTGAAAACTCTCAATAATATTTTAAATGTTCCAAGAATTGCAAGAAACTTTTTGTATCCAAGTTGAATGATTATGGAGTGTATGTGACATTTGATAATTTTGATTGCAATTTGGTTAAGATTAAATATGGTAATAGGTAGAGGCTCACAATGTGAAAAATTATTTCTTAATGTCTTCACAATTTTTAACTCTACTAATAAAAATAGCAATTGTAAAAATGCATATGTGTTGCAATTCCAATGTTTGGGCCACAATAGTCAAAAAGGTCTTCATAATCTTATCAATAAAAAGACATTTGAAAAAATTTCTATTTACTTTAATGAACATTTTAACTTTTGTTAACATTTTCTATTTTGTAAATAGATTAGAGCATATATTCCTTCTATGAATTATAAAGCTAGGAAATTTGTAGAAGTCATTTATTTATATGTGTTTGGTTTAGTGGATGTGGGTTTTATGGGTAAATATTGCTATCATATCACTTTTGGGTAAAAGCACAAAGTTGTTTCACACTTATAGCCAACTTATCAGCACAACTGAATTTAAGTATTTCTAACTAAAAATCAATTTTGGTCAAACATATGATCTAGTAAGATTCATTTTAGCTAAGTTAGATACTTCCACAACTTTTTCAACTAAAATTGTTGGTTTAAAATATATGGAGAACCACTTTGAGTCCAATTTACCATAAAACTAAAATTATTTGAAAAACTTGAAGTTTCAATAACTCTTGCTAATGTAAATAACATTTTTTTAAAAATATAAAAATAACCTTTTTGTAGATCAATAAGTGTAGTTTTCAAAACTATATTTATATTAATAGTTTAATTATTATTATTATTATTCTTTTTATTTTTTTAACTAAAAGTAGGTTATCAACACAAATTATTAGGTTGATTTCCATGCCAAGGAAAAATACTAAAACCTATTAAAAATTGAAAAAATTATGATGCACTAGATAGAAGAATCTATTTCAAGGTGGTATAATTTTTTTTCCATTTTAGATAAATATTTAATATGAAAGTTGATGTCCCATGGAAACAACTGTTTTTTGATTCACACACATTTTAATATTTATTTTAAACTATATATTTATCAAAATCGGAAAAAAAAAATATATCCATGCACTAAGTTTCAAGTTAGAAATGTACACAAAAATTTTGAAAGAAAAAAAAAAAAAATTTACTATAAAAAGTTTGACGTCCCATGCAACTTCATTTTATCAGCATTTTATCAACAACTAAATTATAGTGTTAATTTATTAAAAACTAGTTTAAAATATTTTTTATATTTTTTTTAAAAAAATACAAACATAAAATATACTAAAAATATATATATTTTACTAGTTTATATCATTTCAAAATTCAAAACATATATGTCACTTTTTAGTGATTCAAGTTTAAAAGTTGGATCGGTGTTGGTCGTTTCCTTTATAAAGTGTGACATAGCTTTGTGTTTTTACCCTTTTATCGATGATTGTTTCATATATATACCTTGGTTTATTTTCTTCATTCTAAATATGAAGTTTTCTCCAAGTTATGGGAATTTAAGGCACTTCCAAAAATGTATAAATATAAGAAAATTAAAAGTAATCTTGCACACTTTTCTGGATTATATTGTGTGAGAGTTTTTGCATCAACGTTTTGGATCACACTTTGTGATCCCTCATCAAGATAAAAGAGCTCAAGGAGAAAAGTGTGCAAGATTATTGATATGGATTGTAGAAAATTGATATCATTAAAATTAAAGGTGTTGAAATATGGCAATGGTGTTGAATATTATTCCAAGTAATTTGATGATTTATGTAAATATGCAAGTATTGTTTGGTACAAGACTACCTCCTACATGCCACAACAAAATAGGATTATAAAGAGAATAAATCAAACCTTAGTGGAAAGAACCAAAAGTATGTTGAATGGTACATAGTGAGATTAATGCTTTCGGGCAAAGGTTGTGAGTAATACTTAGTACTGGTTAATTGATCTCCTTGTTTGATTCTTGTTGAAAAAAATCCTCATGAAGTGTGGACAATCAATAAACCTTTTATTTCACATATAAGGGTATTTGGTTGTGAGTATTTCATTTATATGCTTGAAGAAAAGTCATATAAACTAGATCCAAAAGCATAGAAACACATCTTTGTTGGTTATATTGAGAACACAAATGGTTATAAGCTTTAGAATCCACTAATCCAAAAAATGATTTATTCTGGAGATGTAATGTTTAGGTAGTTAGAGTATTTTTATGTCCTTATGGTTAAAGGAAAATTTAAAATATTTTGAGACTAAGATTGAGAAGTGAGAAGATGCACATGTTGAAAAATATAATTATGATTAGAATATGAAGAGGAAGAAAAGGATTTAGGTGAGAATTATAAGCACGGTGAACATGCAAATGAATGGGGAGAATCTCTTGCTTTACCCTTGAGATGATTCATGAGATAATAAACCTAGTTGACAAGTACAACCCACTAAATTTATGTTGTGTATTTATATTTTTATATATTAGTGGTGAAATAAGATCTTTTAGGGAGGTTCTCTCTTCAAAATATAATGAATCTTAAATGTAGGTTACATAGGAGCATATGATGGCCTTGGACATACATGACATTCAAGATCATGTAAGTTCTCTCAAGGGAAGAAAGCGCATTGGTTGTAAATAGGTGCATACAAAAAGGAAATTATAGTAGATGGTTGGTTAGAGAAGTACAAGGCTAGACATGTGGCCATGAGACACTCCAAAAAGAGGGAGTTGATTTTGGTTAAATTTTCTCTCTTGTTGCTAAATTATCTTCTATTAGATTCGTAGATAAGTTCTCTTGATGTAGGCGACCATGGGCCTTGCATCCTATGCTCAATTTATTTATAGTTATTCTTATGTCATTATAATATATAACATAAAGTGTGAGAATGCTAAGATAGTGTGATATTTTATTGCAATCCTAATGTATAACATTGCATCTCCAACTTCCTTGGAAAAGGTAGTCAAATGATAATATAGTTAAGAGATATTATTATTTTTTATTATTCTCCCAATTAAATTTGAATATTATTTATAAAAAAATTAAAGGAGGAATGTGGGGTATGTCATGGTGATAACAATTTATTAGAGATCATTTATGCCACTTTCCATTCCTAGGTTTTACGAGTGGGAGTGGAGCATCTTCTTCATTATTAAGTTGGTCCCACATGTGTAGTGTCATATTGGAGCACCATTTTAATGGGAATGTGCTTATAAAGTATAGTTGTTAGAGATGCTTGATATTTATGTTTATCATTCGTGGATGCATTAATTTTTCACATGGTGATGTTGGGTTTTGTCATACCATGGTTTCAGGTCATCCCAGTCTCAAGAATCCACCTGTAGTTTCCTCTCAACTCTTTTGTATAAATTTTATAGGTTAGATATAGATTTCATGGTCATTTTTTAGGTACATAGATGTTGTTGGAATTTTTAAAAATTGAAGGGAGAATTTTGGTGATTAGGTACTCTTGGTTTAAATATTAATTTACAGACTCATGCTCTCTTTGTTGGTGTAGTTTTTTCGTAGAAGATGTTCTCTATGTACATCTAGTGTTGTGTAAATATCTTCTTTTTTATTGATTTATATTTTTACGCATTTATTTTATGATTAATAAAATGATGGTATAATCAAAAGGTTAGATTTGTATACTTTGTTAACAAGATTTCATTTGTAGTAACCTACCATATTTTACAATAGGGTCTTCATAATTGTGATCTACCAAACCATGCTTAGAAAGAAATGCAAATAATTTAAGATGGTCCTCACAACAAAACTAATTATTGACCATATTTCCCCTTCACATAAATAATCCTACTAATCAAACACTAAACATTCACACTAGCTTACCAAAGGCAATAGCCTTGAAGGACATCTCACTTGAAGTGTTGTTGATTAAAAACCTAATACTAGATTCTTGCTATGAAGGTTGACTAATCAAACATACATATCTACAAATACAAGTATATATACAATAGGAATAACGCACTTTATTAGCATAGCAATGAAGATTCCCTTAATAATAAGTATAATTGGTTATATATTTGGCTACCCTTGCCCAAAGGACAAGGGGGTAGGTAAAAATCCTTACCTTGATATTCTCTTCCTAAATATATATTTGATCCAATTCTCTAAGGCTCACCATGTGCTTGACTATGCATAAGAAAGTCACTTATATAACATAGGTGCCTCTTATTATTATTATAGTAAAATCTATTTTATAACCATTTCTAATTGCACATTGCTTCATGCATAAGCCAACTCATGTGTACCCTTTTCCTAAATATAGATTTGGAAACTACTTCATGCATAAGCCAACTCATGTGCACTCTTTTTCCTAAATATAGACTTGGACATTGTTTCATGAGCAAGCAACTTCCCTACACATGTATCTTCTAAACATAGGATTTGACACTGATAATTAATTACAATATTAAATGTAATGATTATTGAATATTCAAACTAATAGATTTTGGATTAAACATCATTTGAAGAAAATTAATGCATTCCATCCTTGAAATAATAAAGAATAATTCACAATTGCAAAACTATGCAAACTTGATTATTATAGTACACTCTCTTTTATAACCCTCCTTGATTACACATTGCTTCATGCACAAACCAACTCATATGCATTATTTTCCTAAATATATACTTGTACATTGCTTCATGACCAAGCAACATCCCTACACATGTATCTTCTAAACATAAGATATGACACTAATAATTAATTATAATATTAAATCTAATGATAATTGAATATTCAAACTACTAGATTTTGGATTAAACATCTTTTGAAGAAAAATAATATATTCCATCCTCAAAATAATAGAGAATAGTTCACAAATGCTAAACTATGCAACACTTGGCAACATCCTGATTACTTCATCTCTCTATAAGAGCTCTAAGAAGCAACTACACCTCCTCCTCTAGATACAAACCCTATCACATAAGAGATTTTTGCTCTATACTTCTAGGAATCAAACCTCTAAATAGTATAAATCAAAATAGCATCAAAGAAATTCAAATTGGTAGGCAAATTTAAAAGAAATCACACTACTTAAAACTATAAAAACCAAAACCATGAACTTCCATCACTATCAAATTCATAAATCAATAGAACCGTAAAATCCATCAAATCATACTTTTATATTATGAATTTTTTAATCTCTAACTAACCAACTATTATATTTCATAACACATGGATAGGAACCCTCTCTTACACATTCATCCACTCTCTTTTATATAGAGTTGAACATTGATGTGCAAGATACATTTCTATTAGCACAAAACCTCAATGATGTGAAAGCAAACCTAAACTAATGTAGATTATTTGTTTGAGCCATTATTATCAACCTAATAACCATCTGAAAACTAGTCATGCAACTAATCCTTACTACTTGTACTTCATGCTATTTTCAAAGTTGATTGGTGTGCATGTTACATGCTTAGTCTTTCTAATACTCCCACTTATAGGTATGTGTGCACCATATTCCAAGAATGCCTCCTCTCGAAGAGAATATTGTTTGTGTGTTCAAATGTAGACTCTTGTGTGTGGCCGTATAACTTCATTTTGGTACTTGTTTGTGAGTTCAAATGTAAACTCTTACATATGACCACATAACTTTGTTCCAATACTTGTTGGTAAGTTCAAATATAGACTCTTGTGTGTGGTCGTATAACTTCATTCCAATACCCACTTATTCATCCAATACTTACACAATTATTATACAAAGATGGAGCTAATATGTATATGCCCTTCACTAAATTTGTGTACCTTAACCATAAAAGAACTCCATTGCTTGCATGCCATGTCCTAGAGTGCTTTATCAACCTTAAAAAATCATTCCTATGCGTAAAATGCCTTTGCACATCATTCTGCTACAAAATTTTAATAAGCGTTCAAGAAATTGTTTGTTCTGAGGTATGCACCATTAAAAAACAATTCTTTGCACTTGTTAACTCATCATTGTTGCACCACTATAACAATCCATGAATGGCTTAAAACAAATTGTGACTTCTTTTGGGTGTAGCGAGCACTATCAACTCATTACACATCGAATATTAAATTTGTCAACCCATAAATCCATTTGCAGTCCATTGATATGTGTGCATAAACTCTACTTTTGCATTCTTTAGCATTGTACGACAGCTTAAAGAAGACTAGTGTTATAAATATATTTTTATTGAATGAAGCGAACAAATTACAGATTTCCTTACAGCACAGGCAGCTAGGTATGGCTTAAAGAAGACTAATTAATATACCGTGTGTTGCAAGCACAATACCCCATAATAATGCTTGCTTTTTGTACACAAGTTCATGACCCTCGTGCATAACCCTTCAAAATCTATTGGTCCTCATGTTTTTCTATAATCCTAGATCTCCATCTTTGTTAAAAGACAGACCTCTATTTTTACTACCATTTGTCTAAGACAAAACATTAGCTTGAATGAAGCTAAAGCACTATGCATGCATCTATTTTATTTTATTTTTATTTTCGTATTCTTAGATCCATGTTTTTAGAATGTCACTCTTTTTTTTATGTATTTTAATATTCGATCTATATTCTAAATTATATTAAAAAAAATATATCATTTTTAATATTTTAAATTTAATTTTTTTTAACTTTTTTTATAATAGAACAATTGATTAGGCCTCAACAACAGACCATATAAGGTACATTCCAAGCCTCAAACTACATATATCAAGCTTCACTCACAATGACCATATAAGCTACATTCCAAGCCCTTTATTTATAGGTAAGAAAGCAATGAGGAAACTCGTTGTAGAAAACCTTGCTAAGTTTTCTAGCCACCCATAATCAATGCACCCAAGTAAAATTTCCCTACACAGGCACCCAAGTTAACTCTACGCCACAAGAGTTATTACGACCTCCAAAACACCCAAGTGCTTTCTCCATTCCAAGTGTCCAAGATGGCTTATTTTCATTTGATATTGTATTAATTTCACTTCTCCAACATGCCTCCCACATTAAATCATTATTCCATTAAACCACATGTACAATAAACCACAACCTTCGATGTTAAATTTATTTTTCCAATGTGCTTCTCAAATTAATTGCATTTCTAATGTTACACAAAACAACTACCTAGGATGGGTGGGCGCCCCTCCAAGCTGGCGAAGGGGACGTGGCAGAATAGGCCACAATGTCAGGAGGTTGAGGACGGTGGAGGATGTTGGTGAGATGACTCGTTAGGAGGTGTTTTATCAATCATGATCTTGAAGCACGTGAGGTGATGGGAAGGAGTGGTCACCTTTCCCTAGGCTAGATTATTTGCAATTTACCTGGCATACTTTGACCTTGGCAAGCTCTTGGCACATTTGGAGAGGATTTATTTGTGGTGGGTGGCACCACCTTAGTAACTGGCATTTATTTCCTCATGGTTTGGCTTTAAGGTCGACCAAGGTGCCTTTTATTTATCATCTCATTTTCTTGGTTGTGTATGGTGTTCATCTCTTTGTTTAAGTGTGCTCTAAGCTTGGGCATTGATGGCAAAATGCTCAAGGTTCATCATAGAGGTTTCGGTGGATGGGGTGGAAAAATTTGGGGCGGATACCCCAATTTCATTGAAGTCGTCAGCGCGAAAAACCTCTTTCAGGGAAATTACAAACTAGAGATTGAAGAGGATTCTTCAAAATAATGATCCTTTGGTTGTCGTGGCAACCAAAATGATCCTGGGGTCAAGGCATTTGGAAAATAAGGAATATGGTCAAGAATTTATGGCTTCCCTGTTGGATAACCGGTTTGATAATGCTAAGGCGAAATTGTTGTTGGAGAAGATGTTCCAGGATAACTTGGTGGAAGGGGTTGACGAGGTGTTGTATGGTGTGGTTGTGGGTCAACGAGTTTCGTGTCCCTATGACTTAGAGTTCCTTCGAAGCTTGGATGAAGCCATGAAGTTGTACCCATTTCTTCTTGATTTGAGTAGACCAACCCTCATGAAGCATAGGGTGATTGCGGCAGTGGCGATAAAGTTCTTGAAGAAGTTCTTCGGGTTGATGGCAGTCGGGGGTGTGGAATGGGTTAAAGATTTTGAAGCCTTTGCTAAGGCTAATAGTTTTTTTTGTAAGTCTAGTTTTGGTGGTGTCTGGTTCTATCATCTTCTTTTTTTGCCTGATAATATTATGGAGATGTTATGTAATGGGAATTGACCCTCTTATGGCCATTTTGGCTAATGTTGGTGTCGATCAGGGGTTTGGGTGGTATGGTTGGCGAAGCTTATATTGATTTTTTGGCTTAATAGTTGGGTTGTTAATGGCAGATGATTACCTATGTTGCAGACATTTGTAGAATGGTATCTTTGATTATATCAATTAAATACTAAAACTTGTGTATCAAAAAAAAAAAACTACCTAGGAGAACTTTGAATTGCTTAAAGTGTGGTGCCTTGCTACTTTAATTTATTTTTTATGTAAGGTGTACAATACCTTTTCCAACATTCACACTTGTACACATGTATAAGGGACCAAACATAGATAAAACAAACTAGATATGTAGGGACGACATCTATGTAGCTATCTTGCAATTTTTGAATTTCTTTATGCTTGTGAGATTCATCAAAGTATCAACATTTAGATACTTTTTCCGCACTTGAAAGGAAGGTTTATTTGTCATGTTGGTGACATTTTGATTATCATAATGATTTTTTTTTCATTCTAATGTATGAAAATAACCCCTAGAGAAAAAATAACTCCTTATAAGAAAGATTAGTCCTCGTGTAATCCACATTTGTATTATAAATAGAAACCACAACCTCTCTCTTGCTCATCTAACTTACTACATTATTGTTCCAGGTAAATATAGACCTTATTGGAACTTGGAAGATCTCATACTATCCATGTCTCTTATTTAATGAGAATCTGTGTTTATCCACTAGTTTGCTCAAATTTTGTCCTTTATAATAGAAAATTGAATACTCAAATGTGTCTCAAATATACTTGAAGACCCTCTTCATTGTGGTCCAATATATACTTACTTAGGACTCTAATTTCTCAAATATTATCTAGTATGATGTAAACCTTAGTAAACTACCAATTGTAATCACATGAAAGATATGGCTTGTGTCCTCTATCTCATTTGGTGTAAAATAGATTTTCTCAACTTAAAGCTTTGTTCCCATTAAACAAAATGAGAGATCTAACCAACATCCATTCTCTCATCCAAATAATTATCCATTAGCCACTAACCATGCTCTATACTTATCAATTACATCCTTAGAACTAATATCTCCATAACTTTATAGACTTGTCCACACTATAAGACAAAGTAAAATATAAGAATGCATTTAAAAATAGAAGGGATATACTTATCAAGTTGCATTCCCTACTTAAAGAACCTCCTTGAGAGTGGGGTATAAATTGTTCCCCCCCCCTTTGAATCATTCTAACTTGCATTCTCTAGTTAGGTGACCTCATTGAGCATATATTATGACAAAGTGGGTGTGTGAATGTGCATTGCATTCACAGACTTGTTTGCACAAACCATGAGTAGCATAAAATTTTACTTGTGTGCAATTATCTTACAACACTATTTAGTAGAGACCAAAGCTACTTAAGCTAGTGATTTAGAAACGTAGAGGTTTAAGTACCATCTAGCAATGTATACCATCCATTATTGTGGTTTAGAATAGTAAACACCAGCCCAGTCAAACATGTATTGTATTCTAAGAAGTTTGGCACAAGCTTCCAAAGGCATGATGTCATAGGTGAAAATATATTGGATGGGTTTAACTACATACTTAAAAGTACATTATCTAGTTATCAAAATATCATTATCATGCTACAATCATCCTAGTGACTAGGTATTTGGATGTGGTAGAGAAACCTAAGTATTCTAAACTACATCATGTTTGATGATGTTCTCTTTATGGTAATTATTTGTGATGATGCGAGCACAATTTGACTATTAACCTAACACTTTGTTCATAAGAGGTGCTCATATTCCTTTGAGACATTTATGTCCATGGTATTAGTGTTAATACATTGTGCCTCTTGATTAGTATTATCAACAAAGTTAGAATTCAATGTGGCTTGTGTGAAAAAGGATTGCTACACATTACATTCAACCTAATTGTGCAAGATGGTGCCACGATGATAGCCCACACCTCACATTTTTTAGGTTTTTTACTTTGTCTTAATTAATGTCCTAGTTATTTGTATGGTTATTTTAGAGCATCACAAATGCTTTTGTGCATATGTGTGTCATCTTTGAATAAAAGGATTGTAGCTAGTTTCTGGAAAAAATCCATTCTTGCATGGGGAAACCTTTTTCTTAACCTTTGTCTTAACATCAATCTTAGAAGTATTATAGAATTTTATGCATTATATTCAATTTTAGCATGAATAGAAGGTGATAATTCATTGAAGTATTTAAGCACTTTATGTTTCTTAAAAGTTCTCATGTGAGCATGTGAAAAATTTATGGTACTTAGTGTATTTTTTCATCCATTGATCCTTTAATTGGTGCAATTGTTGGAATTTCATGTATTTCCCCTCAAAAAATTTGAGGGGATATAATTCCTCCTATAGATTGCTAACAAAATCATTCAAAGCTAGAATTGATTGGTTATCTCAATCACACTATTCACAAAGTGATTACCCATAGTTTGACACTGAAATTGACATTTTAATGTTGTGAAGGATATATTATTAGTGTTAGTGAATCTATTGATGGAAAAATGTGCTTCAAAATATCAAATCTAGACATGTGTGTTGATGCATCCATTTTACCTTTAAACATGGGAATATCTAGATTTATTTGATTTCTAAAGATATTTCAATGTTAAATGAGTTGTGCAAAGTTTTATGGTGCTAGTCTAAGGAAACTTATTAAGTCATAAAACTATCAAAATAATTCTTCATGCCATTTCTCCAAAGCAATGTTGAGCATTCACTAAATGTTGAATAAGATTTCTAGGAGTTAATTTGTCAATCATTATTCTTCAATGTTCATTTGGAATTTTATTATTTGAACTAAGTGTATTTTATTCCCTTAACTATTCTTTGTGTGTTTGTACTAGCATGAAATAAGATATTTAACTCTAATATCAATTGTTTGATTTGTGAGGTAAACTAAGGGATGATCTTGTATATTAACTTGTAATACCACAAGATCATATAATATATTAAGGAAAACATATATGTGCAACAAAATATAATTAGATTTAGAAGGCTTGTGGTAGATATGACACTTTTTTTCAAGAATGAACAAGATGAATTTCTAAAAAAAAGTGAGACAAGAATCTATCATGCTTCTTCTACTTTATAAAATGTATAAAATAGGCTTTATACAAGTAGGTTTCCAACTAGGTTGAATAGATATAAATTGATAAGTGTCATGTGTATAATATATTGACTATGTGGATGGGCTGGTGATAGATGTCAAACCTATATACTGTTAGTTGTACTGCATGAATATGTGGCATATGTGTCATTGTGCATCAAATGTGTATGATGTCAGTTGTATGATCATGTACAGGGGCACATAGACTACCAAATAACACACATATATGGTGAGAATTTTATGTATTATGCACGTATGTTATGACTAAACACTAAATGCTAACATGTGTAGTGCTACATGTGTGTAGGCAATAATGCATGATGGCACATGGGACTTGTAGACACCTAAATTTGCCCATAACTAACCACACTGACTTTACCCCATCCTATCCAATAAAATAAATATATATCATAGCCAATTAAATAAATATATATTACTTATTTAATTCGTCCCTTACCTTTATCCCTCGCCTTTAATTAAATAAATTTACATTTATTTAATTAAGTCCAAACCTTATCCCCCAAATCCTCCAACTAAATCAATTAATTAATACCTACTTAATTAATTGATCTAGGCTAATTAATCCCCATTACCATTTCACATTATTATCCACACAATCATCAATCCTTGACCATTTAATCCTATAATCATTAAACCCTTTCACATGGATCAAAATCTAAACTTGTCATTTTGTGACAAGTATCCCCCTTCTCATGCTCACACATGTGAAAGAATCCAAAAGTAAAACCTACCTTTAATAAATTTATCACTATTGTGACACTTGTTACAATGTTGACCCACAATCCAAACCCTAATCCTCAATAAATATTAACCATCCATTAACCAATGCATCTTGGCCCTTGATTTCCCTCTTGAAAAATCTATAAATCAGAGACCTCTCATCCCATTTGAGCATCTACTTCTTCCACAGCCTTAAACTATTGCATTTTATATCTACTATTATGCTATCATCATGTTATCCATTTGAAATCCATTCTTATCATAGCCTTATGCTTCTCCATTTCTATCTAATCTCCTATTATCCTATCCTTATACTATCCATTTGATCTATCATATTCTCAATCCTATTATCATGTTGTTGGTTTTATAAGCAACCACATTCTATCCATCAACACACTAAAATAACACATCAAGAGAGTATTGGGTGCAACTATTATTCTAGCTCAATATAAGGAGAAAGGATTAAACAAGGTGAAATATTCCATATTGCTTTGAATTGTTTATTTAGCTCATTGTTCATTTTCTTATCTTCATTTTGACATGCCCAATGGGACCCACATCCCTATTACTAACTTTTTTTATAAGTCTTCGACTAGGTTTCTAGAATGATGCTTTGACTGTGTTTTAGCTCTTCCATTCTAGAATGGTGCATTCGCCCTAAACACTTAACCTTTTTTGTAGGTGTGGTTGTCTAGCTCCATAATCATTCTTCCACTCCTTAGTTTTGTGTTTTATTTTTTTAGTGCTTCCACTCCTAAAATGACACTTTCACTTCTAAAACAACACTTCCACTATGTGAATCAACACTTCTATAGATCAATTCTTACAATCACTGATTCAAAACTTTTACGCCTAAAGATTTTCTTCTTATTTTCTATCATTTTTTGCTTCTATCTTTTCAACTTTTTGCTTTCTTTAATTTCCACCATTCTTAACATTGTGTTATGTAGGTCCCTAATGTTTTCCAAAAAGAGTTATTAACATCTATTCTTTGTCTTATGCAAGTTTCTATATCAACACTTACAATATGTTCTTTAGTGCCTTCGTAAATCAGTGCTTTCACAATTTCCCAATTCAGCAATGCTTGTTCATTATTTTGGGGGTTTTTCATTGTTTTTGTTGATTTATTTTATTCTTTGGAATAAAATAATATCATAGGTGTCTTTAAAAGTGTTTGATCATCTTTAAATTTTATACATGGTACTTAATAAGTGTATAGGAGTGAATTTTCACCCCTAAATCAAATTCCCCTTTCACCCCTTCACACTTTAGAAAACCAAACTCAGAGGCTTAATTCCACATAAGCTCATTGTTCACATCACACTTGGCACCCATTTTTTGTGTCGATGGAGGCGTTTCTATCGGGGACACCCATGCGGTGCGCAGATGTTCGCGTGACATGCTTATGTCCCTAGCAGATTCCTATGGTTGGAGTCTGCAGAGACATTACACTTCCTATTGGAAGTCGAAGTTCACACAATCTCTCCACACTTTGAGCATTCACTTCAAGCTTTGTAGTAGCATTTCACACTTCATAGAAACAATCTATCACTCCATCATTTCGATAGAGCAAGCGCAGGATGAATCCATTGCAACAGAGGCTTGAGTTCCTCTCATCTTTCTCCTCCACTAACCTTGAGTGCTTTGGACGGAGGTGGTAATCTCCTCTCATCTTCTCTATTGTTTGGTTGAGTTAGCACGTAATATTTTGTAGTGTTTTTGGTGTACTTTGCTCGTATTCCCTCTTTATCGCTTTATTTCTACATTGTTGCAATCTTGGCTATCCGTGGAGGTGGAAACACCAAAACAGGGGTCTAACTAAGGCAAACCCCTAAATAGCCACCCAACATTTTCCCTCTCTTTTGTGTGTAGGTGGAGAGATCTTGGAGCAAGCTGGTTAAAGGATTGTTGTGTGAGATCATCCTCGTCACCCTTGCAGTAATCTAGTTTCTTTATCACATTCATCTTTATGTTTCGTATTTCATTATCTTATTTTATACCTTCAAAAGTTCTTAAATAGGTTGTTAGTCCATATTTTAGAGGTTAGACCTTGTCTCTGAGGTTTTATGGTCATACCAATGTCAACACACGTGAGAGACACTAGTGCGTCATGTTGTCATCCCAGAACCATGCTTCTATCCTCTAATAGAGAGCTACTCGAGACACAGAGTTGACCCTGAAAATTGACTCATCTAGTCTCCTTTCAACTCTCGGGTTTGCAGAGTGATCAAAGGACCTTATAGTCCTCATCATTCTCATCTCGTCCATCTTGATACCCTTGCAAATTGAGGTAAGTTAGGGCAGCCATACTGCTCTCGACCTTTCGTGACCTGGGGCCTTGCAGTGGTTGGTCCCCCTCTCTTACATTTTTGGTGAACCAACGTCTTTTCGTTCGTCGGTGTTCTGGGTTTTTTCTCTTATGCCCTTTGATCGTTGCACTCTTGTGTGTTGTGAAGGTTTATGAGCATCACAACCTAGTCTACGACCTCTGGGCATATTGTTAGGAGAATTTTGTGACACCTTTCGATGGAGAATATGAAGCTCTCTTCTAGTTTCACTACCGGTATTTTCTTTGGTTCTGCAGTTGGCCTATCCACACAGGAACATGTGTCACGGGGCGAGTCTAGATTTCTTGATGAAACTGATCGCGTCCCTACCCCTCCTATGTCACCGACCTCATCATTTGTAGACTAGCATGAATCTATCCAAATCCCCTCTGAATATGTTGCTAATCTAAGGGATTGGGTGCATTAGAGAATCAATTGGAAAAAAACTTGAAGCTGGCTAGGGCAATTAAACTTATTAGCGAAATAAAGTACATGGTGGGAAAAGACCGAACAAGAGTGGAACTCTTGGCTAGTCTCATTGGTCTGGCTAAAGTGTGCGCTCCTTCAAACCATGGTAGCATGGTACGAGGTAGCCCCTTTGAATAACATAAGAGACAACTAGAGGTATCAATACCTCCCACGTCTGTGTACATGGTCGATGTGATCCCTTCAATTAGGATTCTTGCCGCTTTCAAAAGTTCTAAAACCATCAAGGTAAACAACAAACCTTTGGGTTTTCACTTCACCCCTCCTGTCACCTTTGATGGTGGAGGATTTGGTGGGATGACTAGTGGAGGCTTTAGTGGTGGAAACTTCAGTGGTGGGGTGGTACTAGTGGAGGTGGTTCTGGCAGAGGTCATGATAGTGGCTTTGGAAGTGGTGGTGGCTCTAGTGGAGGTCACATCGATGGCAGTCACGGTGGTGGTTCTAGTGGTAGCTCTGGAAGTGGTTCCACTAGTCCTACACCTTCTAACGATTTGATTCTAAATACCCTTCTTCAAAATATGGGGACTTCTAGATGTACAACCAACTAGCGAGCCTCTCCCAAGCTTCTGCCTAGCCTATTTTTCAACCCTTCTTCTAACATAGCCCCTTGTCGGTAGCAATTCTAAACACTCCTTTCCTGCAAGGAATGAAGATTCCTAAATTCGAGAAATACGATGGAAAAGGGGACCTGCAAATGCATGTGTCCACCTTTAACGCCTTATGTACGGATTTCTTCCATCATGATATGTTGATGGAAAAATTGTTCCCTCAATCCCTCAAGGATACAATGCTCGAGTGGTATTGTTCTTTTCCTGACAACTCCATCTTTTCATTTAATCGGCTTGTGAACCAGTTCCTATGACAATTCCAAGCAAACATCGGGCCTAAGATGACCTTATCTAACCTTGTTCGATGTAAACAACGAGATAATGAGAAGATTATTGATTTTATAGCGCAATATCAAGTGCTTTTTTCACAAATATCATACCCGTTATCAGACTCTGATGTGCAGAATGTGTTCATGGGGAACTCACAAAGGCCTTGGAAATAGAAGTTCACCCTTATGAAATACCCTTCTTTCGCACATCTATGTGCGGCCCTACGAGAGTACCAACAGACAATAGTTTAGTTTGAGGGATCTTCCTCACGCTCCCATCCGGAGGGAAAGTCCATTATATCAATCTCTGGAAAAGGAAAGGTTGTTGTGAACGTAGTAGCCATTGTGCATAACAATGGCCTTAGGCGCGACTAAAAATTCATCAAGTTATCAGAATCCTATTCTTCCATCTTACATAAGTTGTTGAAGGATAAGATCGTTAACTTACCAACTCCAAAACTAGTTAGGGAACCATATCCTAACTGGTATGAAGCAAATACCTACTGCCAATAGCACTGAGTTAACGAACATCATACTGAACATTGCATGCACCTGCGTCACGAGATATAGGACCACATCAAGGACGGTACTATTCGTCTTGATGGAAGTGAACAAGACACAAACAAATCAGTGGTGAAAGCTAATAGTGAATTACAAATATACATGAACCCATTTTTGTCACATTCTGCTAACATGATTATCGATCCCTTTTATTTTGTTTCTTATCTTGAAGCATACGTCAACATGGTGACTATTACCCCTTCTCCTCGTCTTGTGACCAACTCACCGGATATAATATTCACTTCGCAAGATGTACCAACAAATGATAAACCTTCTTCGCTCTACATTCTCACTCGCCTCAATGGTAACATTGTGACAGGGCTCTTAGTCGATCTCGTGAGTAGAGTGAATGTCATCACAAAGGAGACTCTATTCTTAAACTCCTTGTAAAGGGAGGAATATGAGAAAAAAAAATCCATCATCCGTACGCATGATGGCCTTGCTCTAAAACCCTATGGATTGATAACGATGTCCATCTTGGTCGGACCTAGGATTGTAGACATGACCTTCAATGTCCTTCCCGAGTCGAACCTATTTAGGGTGAAGTTAGGGATACCTTGGTTGGCTTCCATAAATGGGATCGCCTCTGTGATTCATAAGTGCCTTAATTTTTCCCATGAAGGTGTTGTACATGTGGTGCATGATACTGGATACCAACCTGTGGTGTCTCGTGGGGGTATTCGCTGGATTACTTTTGGCCCGCTCAAGTTGGTCTGCTTCCACCTAGAACAAAATTGCTTTATAAGAACTATGTGAAGTATAAGACTAGAGGCAAGGGACAACTAAAGTTGACCCTTCCTGTAGCAAGGCAGCCAACTGCCTCCTCCCGAAAGGGAAAGGAGAAGCTTGCTCCTTCCTAGGTTGCCTCCCCTTTCTTCGGAAGAGTATTGGATGAATAAGCTTGGTTTCTACCCACTGATTCCGATGGTGCCTGCTTGGCATAGACCCGAGATCAGGATATCGGATCTCCCTAACGGGTCCCCTAGACCTTGGCACTATTTATATGGCAGAAAGAAAGGCTCGAGAAGAGAATTTTCCTCATGATCCCTTACCATTCCCACGAACTAAGAGAGGTTCGTTATCGAGGCGCTAGGGTCGATTCGTCCTGTCATTTATGAACCTGATCCTCCTACTCCCATCCAGGAGTCTATCCCTCCACTATAAATAATTGTGGAGGACACACCCATGGCTAAGCAGAAGCCCTTCATTCCTTCACAAACCTCGGCTTTTAGGTCAAAGAGTCACAAAAACTGCCTTGCGCATGAGCACAAGCATCAAAAATAGGATCTTCTAGTTGAGAAAGCCGCCTTACAGAAGAAATAAGAGGAGATGACCACTCCTATATCCGGACCTCCTATTGTGTCCTCTCTCTTCCCTTTTGTTTCTATCTAAACTAACTCTGTATCACTTTCGGCTTTCGCTATGAGCGCACATGTGCTTGGAAAGGTGTAGGTGTTCATCGCTCTTTCCATGGAGCCACCTTTGTTGACATTCATTCTAGATGTCTCGCATTTTCCTAAGCCCGTAGATATGATTAACACTTTTGTTGTATCTACTGTGATTCTTTCCTCCTCTCCCTCTATCTGTCTCGCTTTGTTTGAGGGGAGTTTGCCTCCTTCGATGAAGAAAAAGGTAGAGAATGGTCCCTCTAACAACGGAGGACGTAAGAGGAGCCCACCTTCCTCGAAAGGTGGTCTCGCACTGACTTGCTCTATCCTAGTGACAAAACCAGTCCCAACCTCTCTCAAGTTCATCATCGCTCCTGAATCCCTCGGTGAGCCTAGCGGTGAACCTCAGGTGCAAACTCCCCCATCCACCGAGATGAAACATGGCACTCTCGTCAAGTATATGTTTAACTTGATGGATGAAGTTTTGAATTTTTTATTAATCTTCACAAGGTCGTTGACCTTAGACCCACGAGATTTGAGCGACAAAGACCTCAAAAGTCCCTTTGCCTTAGCCTTTATTGCAAGAGGATCGAAAGCTCCTCCCCTTAACATTATACCATTAAAGGCTTGCCATTCTTCCCCCTATGATGATCTAGAGTGGGAAGCTGACAACCTCTTGGTTGACTAGTGTTAGGGGGAGACCCTCTTCTTGATCTTTCGATTAGATGTGTGTGTGTTGTGATGTTTTCCCCCGTGATCATGCTATATGTACCTGGATGACCCTTGTCACTCTTGTTGGTGCTTAGATACGATACAGGCATTGTGTTTCTGTTGTAAACCTTCTTCTATGTGTATCATCATTCTTCCATGTTTGTGATTGACTTTTGACAAATTGGGGATGATGCAAAGCATTGAGGGCATTTAGGATTCCTTCCATGTTGACCCAATTTTTTATTTTTACTCTGTCTTCTCGTGCATTCCTCACATGGCCTGGTATAGTAGGGGTTTGATGACAATTCATTTATATACTATTAATTTACTTATATATATTTATGAATAGTTTTGACCCCAAAATATCAGGCTACCCCTGTGCCCTTTGTGTGTGTTCTTTTTCCTTTTGCTTTCTCTTCATCTTTCTCTATTCTTTTCTTGAGTTATCCCTTTCATGTGCGACAATGCCACTTCTAATTTACATAGTATTTATAAAATTCATTTGTTACCAAACAAATCTTTTCTCAAAGACCCTTCACACACTCTTTGTTATAATTGCATTCTCAACTTGAAACCTTAATGAAACATGTTTCCTTCATCATGTGTTCATAAATAAAGGACTTGGAAACCCACCTCCAAAGCGGGAACACCTTTGATCTTCCCCTCGTATGGGGTCATATCCTTCCTTTCAAATTCCTTGATGAAGTGAACATTTTTCAGATGGATTCCTTGATGATGAATCAATTCGAGAAATAAGGCATTGCCTTTTGAATAGTGCGTCCCTTGAGTGGACCCCCTTTCTTCACGTCGGGTTCCCAAGGGATCCCTTCAAAATTTTCTATTTCTAATGCGCTCTATGGCGTCTAGCTCAGGAGCAACTCAACTAGAATGGTCTTCGCATCTTTAGGTCTAGCCCGGGGGTAACCCAACTAGACCTACTTCATGTCCTTGCATCTAGCCTGGGGGTAGCCTGGCTAGACCTTACCTTTCAAACAACACGTCCCTTGAGTGGACCCCTCTTCCTTTTGAAGGATTCCCGAGGGACCACTTTGAAACTCTTCCAACTTGGTAATGGTCTGCGTGACTTTCTATTTGTTGGCCTGCGCGGTCGCTTTGTGACATGTTCTATTTGCGGGTAAACATGTCACTGTCTTTGACTCTATGAAGTCCCCTCTACTCGATCTCCCTCATGTGAGATTTTTTGGGGGATACCTCCCTTATAGGTCTGCGGGTCTGTAAAGCGCTTTCTTGATTTCCTTCATGTGAGAGTTCTTGGAGGATACCTCCCTTGCAGGCCCATAGGCTTGTGAGGCTCTTTTGTTCTTTAGCCTTATAGTTTTGTGCAACTATGAAGCCCTTTCCTATACTTTCGGGTTCGCCAGACCGTGATCTGCTTCCTTGTTGGTATAGGTATACATCTCTTACCTTATTTCTCCTTCGATCTACTTTACCGAAGCACTCACTAGTATTCGTGCTCGCTAAAATGGGGGAAAAATGTATAGGAGCGAATTTGCACCCCTAATGCAAATTCCCCTTTCACCCCTTTACACTTTAGAAAACCAAACTCAGAAGCTTAATTCCACATAAGCCTGTTGTTCACATCACACTTGGCGCCCATTTTGTGTGTCGGTGGAGGCGTTTTTGTCGGGGACGCCCACATGGCATGCTTACATCCCTGGTAAATTTTTGCGGCTGGAGTCTGCAGAGACGTTACACTTCCTATTGGAATTCAAAGTGTAATGCCTCCCTTCGACTGGCCAACCCGAATATGGTTATTTTCTTCCACTCCTTCATATTCTTCATCCATTCATCCATTTTGGATCTTCTTCACAAGTTCACACAATATCTCCACACTTTGAGCATTCACTCCAAGCTTTGTAGCAGCATTTCACACTTCATAGCATCAATCTATCACTCCATCACTTCGATAGAGCAAGCACAGGATGAATCCATTGCAACAGAGGCTTGAGTTCCTCTCGTCTTTCTCCTCCACTAACCTTGAGCACTTTAGACGAAGGTGTTAAGCTCCTCTCATCTTCTCTATTGTTTGGTTGAGTTAGCATGTATGGTTTTGTAGTGTTTTTGGTGTACTTTGCTTGTATTCCCTCTTTATCACTTTATTCATACATAGTTGCAATCTTGGTTGTTTGTGGAGGTGGAAACACCAAAATGGGGGTCTGACTGAGGCATAACCCTAAACAACCCCCCAACATTTTCCCTCTTTTCTATGTGTAGGTGGAGAGATCTTGGAGCAAGTTGGCGAAATGATTGTTGTGTGAGATCGTCTTCGTCACCCTTGCGGTAATCTACTTTCTTTATCACATTCGTCTTTACATTTCGTATTTCATTAACTAATTTTATACCTTCAAAAGTTCTTAAACTACGCTATCACTCCGTCTTTTTGAGGTTAGACCTTATCTCTGAGGTTTTTTGGTCGTACGGATGCCAACACACTTGAGAGACCCCAACGCGTCGTGTTGTCATCCTAGAATCGCGCTTCTGTCCTCTGACAATGAGCTACCTGAGACATAGAATTGACCATGAAATTCAACTAGTCTAGTCTCCTTTCAACTCTCAGGTTTGTAGAGTGATTGAAGGACCTTATATTCCTCATTATTCTCATCCCGTCCATCCTGAAACCCTTGCAAATTGAGATAAGTTAGGGCAGCCATACTGCTCTTGGCCTTTCATGACCTTGGGCCTTGCAGTGGTTGGTCCTCCTCTCTTATAATAAGTCTTTAGGGTCTTAATTAATTTTTTAAAGGTCTAGTGGTGACATATTCCTCATAATATCAAATGTCTAAAGTCACATTTATGAGTTTTTATCCTCAACATAATATTAGACTCTCCAAAAACCACGTACATCTCACAAAGGGAGTCTTATTTTGAGATAAAGAGTCTAAGTTTGTTGATTTCTCATGTAGGCTTAGGGTTTTGTTGGATGTCAAGGTAGATTGTTATGCTTTTTTATAACATTGGTAGGTGTCCCAAATTGTGGAGGAAACATATACAATCTTAGGATTTTGATGCTTTTATCTACAACTGTGGTATTGAAATTTACTATCCAACTACTCCTACTTATCCCGATGATGGATCAAATAAGAAAGTATATTTTTATGTAGATTACGGATATCACATTGACTAATAATGTGGTGTTGAAGAGTGGAAGAAAACAATGTCCAAATTAACAACTCAAGAAGGGGATGACCAAAAAATGTATAGTCATTTCATTTTCGAGGATGCAATGCACAATAATGCATATTACCTTTTTTATATTGTGAAGGACTCCACCAAGGCTTGTCTAAATGAATGGATCTTGGAACCATTGTGGTGATAATGAGAGCAACATTCTACATTAATTCCCTTCTTCAAACATCATATCATACGCCTTACTTTGGAAAGGTAGTATATCATATGTCAACAACTGAAAATGGTGTACCACCAAATAGAATTCCTTTGGCTCTACAGAATGTGTTCTACAAACTCCAATACATTGAGACTAGTGTGTGGAACCTTATGGATGGGATACACATGATTCATTTTTTGTAGTGTGTTGTACAAGAATTGAATTGTGTGTTGTTAGTGAAATCACATAACCAAATTAGGCGGGAGGAAGGTGGCATCTAGGAAAGTTTAGCATTGCCCTCAAAAACTTCATCTATGAATCTAGATGATAAAAATTATTGTAAAGCCCGCCTCACAAATAGTTGTTGGAGTCTGAATTTTTTGATACAAATAAAAATGGAAAGGCAAACTATGTATTTGAGGGCCCAAGAATTTACGAAGACTCTCCTCACCCAGTGATAAAAATAGATAACACTTCAAGGTATCTTAATGATGCAAGATTGAGCATGCCAAGAACTTTGAGTAGATCTCATCTAACTAAGAAGTTGAATAATCCCTTTGGAGAAGAAGAATTTTTAGAAAATAAATTAAGTTGCACGGGCATCATAGAATCATAACATTCATCTTAGACATCCATTCTCAATAAATGGATTTATTGATAATTCAATAAGAGAATCTATACTTGGGAATAATGTACCTTGTATAGGAATAATTATGAAAATTTTAAGGTGGAGTTGAAAGAATCACCTTGTGAGGAGAATTATCTTCAGGAGGATTCTCTATCTTTAACTTGGAACACTTACACAAAGATTTTACCTATTCAAGTTCAAGCATAACTCAAAAACAATAGGTCAGTAGCTTTATAAAAGGAAATGATCAATTTATACAGATGGAACTCTAAATATTCATGGGCGTTATCACACTCATTAGACTTTTTTGAGATGGATGACTACTTGAATATCCAAGAGATTTATTCATGAGTAGACATTTTTTCTTGGTTAATAGGGTGGCCCTTTAGTTTGGATGGACAACTAAACAATCACATATACATCAAATTTTAGAACATTAAAATAGCCACTAAGATGTAAATACATGTATTTATCTCATTATAATTTTACAAACTATGAAAGAGAACAATGTACAACCAATAATTCATTATTGTTGCTAGATAAGGAACTACAACATAAGTAGTTTTTATTTCTTGTGTAATAATCTATGCCATCCCTTGCATATAATTTTTCAAACTTGCATGAAAATGGAGTTATAAGTAAAATTTAAATGCTTCACAATCTACAAATTTTTGTTTCTTCTCAAATTTTAAGGTTTTAGTGAAAGAATGACATTGGTTCAAACTCATCTAAAGTAATATTATCTAAAATTTATTGTTGACAATTTTGAGTTGAGTTCCATGTATTGGGCTCTTTGTGTCTTTGATATATGAGAAAGTGTTAAAGAGACTCATTGGTTTATAAGCTATAGGATACAATTTATTTAGGCTCAATCCATGATGAACCCATTAGAATTTATGTGCTTACTCTCATGCTCAATTTATTGAAGGGGACACATTGAGCTAGACAAATCTAATATCAATTTGTATTAAAGAGGAAGAATAAAATAGAGGATTGTAATGTCAAAAGGACAACTTAAATAATAAGTAACAGTTAAAGAATAGTGAAAGGTCAACAATCAAGGCTATAAAGATAACACCAAGAAATAAAAATCATAAATTGATATTCTATGACCAAATAGAACATTAGAAGGAAAATAAGAATGGTATATTGAATGCCTTTAGTCAAGTAGGGATGAGGCAGAAAGTGTCATTAATACCAAACATATTGGTCAAGGTTTAGAAATATATCAAGACCTTCCTTTGAGTGTTCAACATGGGTATAACATGATCCTAATAGCTAGGGTAATTGGGAAGGATATTGGAAACATGTCCTATTATCATGCTAGTGGCAATATTAAGGCAATAATGAGCAATTAGGATATAGTATTAGTCAAAGACACCTATAGAAGAAACTTTGAGCAATCACAAGCATATTGGAGCCCTTTTAGGATCATGAAAAGGTGAAGAAGTTGAAAAAAATCAAGGATTCAACCTTATCCAACATCTTTTTGGAGTTGATTTAGTAGTCAAGTAGGCAAGTTGACCTTTCTAGTGCCCAAGGAAGTTAGCAATTTTCAAGTAAATCTTCATTTACTATCATGAACATGTCTTATTTTCCCTCCTTTTGTTAGATATGCAAGAGGCATGCCTAATAAAGGCTGGGAAAAGCATTTTATAAAAAAAAACTTCAATATAACTCATGATGATTAAGAACTATCAAGAATTAGTACTCAATTTTTGCTAAGAGAATATACTATAAGATAGAATTGTACTTGTAAAAATACATTTTTGATGAATAAAAGCCATATTTATGCCTTCTCATAAACTATGCTTTCTATGAGTATTATGGATGATTGATTCTATCTTGTGATAAAAAGCATTTTATGCTTGATCTGTCTCATTTCTCTTGCCTTTATGCAATAGTACATCAAATTGTAAGTCATATTTTGTGTTATTTTGTTAAGTTTTATGTTAGAATTTAGTTGTGAATGTTATTTCTTCTAAAGACTATCACACAACTTAAAACTTCTCTATGAAACACTTATGCAAACATGCCAATACTAGAGTTGTGCATAGTAGCTGGTCTTTAATGTGCATACTAAAGTGAGTGCAAGTCACTAAAACATATGGTGTAGCACCCCCTATCATGTTTTAGAGTTTATTTTATGTTATGCCCTTTTCCTTGTAAAAAACAACATGATATATTAGTTTCAACTCCTTAAAGTTATATCAAATAGAGAACCAACTCTATAACTAGAGTTTTGGCCTCAAATAGCAAGGTCCCACACCTTGAGGCCATCCCAATGTTGCATTGAATGATTGAACTAGGTTTGGAAAGGGTGCACATTTTGATGATAATAGTTTTATCAAATCACTTTTTTGCAATCTAAACCCATTTGTGTATCTTGTAAATATTGGTCGAAGACAATATTTAAACTACTAACACATTTGTGGTTGTAGATATGTTTTTCCAAGGTATTATCATTTGAATAGTCTTAGTTGCACATTTCATTCTCTAAAAGACAATGAACATTGCTTGTCGTGTCTTTGGTGAGTGGCTTGTATGCTCTCCTCTTGTGACTTTGTGTGATTTTTATGATACAAAACATCACCGAATCTCTTTTCTTTTCATTGTTATCCCAAGGAACCCAATGTGTTTATGCCCCCCTTGCACTTCATGTAAAATTGGGTGATTGGATCATTAATTTTAAGGGACCTACTTATGTATTTGACCACCCTAGGGGATGACCTCAAATTCCATATTTTGGTAGAGTATAGAGAGTGGTGATGAATTTAAATATACCCCTCTTATAAATGGAATCTTGTCAATATTGGCTAAGCCCTTGAGAACTTTATACCTTGGGAAAGTAAAGGCGGAGAGTGGGTTACCCTCTCCTCCCAATTGTTTGTTATTTTTCCCTTTCATCTATAGATTTGGCCTCACATACCCTTGAGCTATTTAAAGGACTCCCCAACAACCTTGTTTATCCTAGCTTAAGATCTTTCAATCATCACTTAATGTGGTGCAAGGGAATTTGATCACCTCTTGGAGTTACTCACAATGTACTTCCATGTGTTGAGATAGAGCTAACCTTGGTGAATCCTTAAACACTCCTTGGTAAGGGATTTCAATTGTATGTGGCCATCCCTAGTTATCCCTCACAAGTAGATAGTATTAATCCACTAATTTTCATTATGGCCCCACACTAGGTGTCACTCCCACTTGAATTATATAGTCTTGTGCAAGTTCTTGGTGTGTCTTTTTGTGCAAAATCAATACATACCTATCAATTCAAATCCCCCTCGATCTAGTTTGTTTGTTTGGCGTGCTTTCAAATTACCCCCTTACCTAAGCAATCAAACCTTCATCCTAAATCAACCATCCAATATTTTCCTCAAAGTACCTTATTCATCCCCCAAGTCTAATTCCCGATTCATACAAATCACCCTAAATTTCTAATCTAGTTCTCTATTCTAATACATCAAACCATCTCCTCCACCCAAAATACAACATCCTAATCTAACCTATCAACTTTCAATCCAAATCTAATTTCATCCCTCATCTTCATTCTTAAGTTTCATTCTTCCAATCCCCAATACACTTATAATCCCCCATCCTAATTTCCATCTTCCTCCAAAATAAAATTCAAATTTCCATCCAATTTTATCCAAATTTCAAACAATCATCTATTCATCTTTAGATCATCTAATCCAAGATCTAAATATCCATCCCAAATCTAATCAAAATTATTCTTCTAGTCCTACATCCACTATATCCTAATCCAATAAATCCTCCATCTTGTCTATCCATCTAATCAAACTATTCCTCGTCTAATCTCTTTTGATCCACTTTCATCCATCCCAATCCCATCCAACATCATGAATCCATACCCTACCTCAACAATACCAAAAATCATAATCAAGGGTAAACAAAGAACCATAAATCCCCATGACAATGATGAGGCTAGTCTTGTTAACTAGCCCAAATATGATCCCTATGACGATAATGAGAGTTTTTGTACCACCTTGAATCCTTCGTCAACAAAAAAATTTCTCCAAGCTTTCACCAATCACCCATCCATAATTGAATTCATTTTGGCCAAGCAATGACTAGCATAAACTATAATATCATACCTCAACTCATATCTATTAGTCACACTTATCCTACCTTTGAAAATGGAAATTCATCCTATCTCCCATCCATATCTCCCTTTTTTCCTTCATCCCCATATCTCTCTCACCCAAAATTCGTACCTCCATCTTATCCACTATCTATTTCCCAATCTTCATCTTCATGCAACACACCCATCACCTGCACTCAACATCTAACTCCCTTATCCTATAATCTTATAATCTATTATCCTAATCATCGATTTAATTATAATCCTCCACCAAATCCTGATCCTCCATCTAATCCTAATCCTCTGAGCCATAATCTTAATCCTTCATCTAAGCCTAAACCATTTATTATTTTCAGTCTAAAATTCCTCCAAGGACCCCTAGTGACGACACCATCACAAAATCCACATCACAAATTTATAAAGTCATGTCACCTCACTCAACCATCTAATGTTGTTATTAATGAGGTCATCACGCACCCCATACCCATCACTCCACTCTAGAATTACAACACTATCCAACACATCGAGAACATCCAACCCTGATACCTTGAACCTTATGGATCTCCCATCCCTCCATCTACCTAATTGGAGGATTCTACCCAACACTTCTCCCCCACCACACCATCCACACAAATCCAAACATTCCAAGAGCTTATTACAAATTACATTACCATAAATCCCCCCCTAAATCAATATCAAAGCACCCCTTCCACCTCATCTCATGATCCCCTCCCATCTAAAGATCAAAGTATCCCCTCCACTCCATCTCATGACACTCTTCCATCTCTAAATCAAAGCATCCCCTCTACTCCATCTCATGATCCCATCTTATATCAAGATCGAAGTATTCTCTCTAGTCCATCTCAAAATCAAAGAATCCCATCCACTCCATCTCATGATCCCTTTCCATATCAAGATCAAATCATCACTCCATCTCATGATCCCCTTCAATCTCAATATCCCATCACCCACATACAACACACTCATGAACCCCTCACCTACCATCTTAATTCATTTACTACATCCAATCTAGTTTCCTCCAAGAACAAGCATAATTCCTTCACTTCATATCCCCTTAAAAATGGACTTGTGTCTTGATTCCAAAGTAACAAGTATCCCATTTAAAAAAATATTTGTCAAAATATGCACTATCAAATTAGAGGCTTAGGCTTTCATGAGAAACACATATTAGAACCCATTCACATCAAAATAAATATGATTTATCCTAGCCACAACTACCAAGATCATACTAAAGATGTTGGTATTCATCCCAAATCCTAAATCCCTCCATCTAAATACACACATCCCCATCATCCATCTTTTAGGTCTATTTTGGGCCCCTATATCCCAAATAATATTATTTCCTCTTCGAAATATATTTTTGGCCCTTATGTCCCAAAAAAAAATCCTTCATCTCTTCCATCCATCTTGGGTCCTTACATCCCTCACTCCATCACCCTCATCACCTTTGTCTCAAAAAATCATAAGTCCGCCACTCCATCACCTCAAATAACCAATCATAATAAACAAAGGCACACATCCTTGAATTACTTCCAACATCCTCCCTCCATAATTTCATTCATAAAATCTTCAAGTCATACCTCTTCATGCACCCATACAATTGATATTGGAAGCAATTTGGATGCCAAATCTCAAATGCATTAAGCCAAAAACCCATACAACTCTAAGGATCAACATGTCCCATCAATAATACATGCTAAACCAAAAAAAAATTCAATCCAAAAGCAAGATAATTCCAAAAGGCCACAAAGGCCCATGGAGTAGAAATACAAAACAAAAAAAAGTTTTGGATTCTGAAGAAAATCAAAGAAGTAATGTATCCAAAGGCACAATCAAAATTGGCATTCAAATCTACTCCTCCAAAATATTCCTCCACTCCATCTAAAAATCTCATATCTTCCAAACCCATTTTTGGCCCGCATGTCCTAAAAACCACATCCACTCCTCCATCTAAATCTCAAAATCCAAAATTTGTTTCTCCTTGACAACTCCACCACCCCTCAAGGTGCGTGCCAATATTGGTCTTGACATAATTTCCATCCACATATACACAAGTCTTCCAAAAAATCATCTATTATACAACATATATTTTCCATATTTTCATCCCTCTCTGCTAATCCTTTGCATAAATCCTCATCCCTATCCATTTCATCCCCATTATTACCATTCTTCCAACATTTATGAGCATTCCTCGAATTACTCTGGTCCATTATAACACTTCTCCAAGGGATACCATCCATGGAACTAGATGCTTGAGTCCTTTCACCATCTCCCTATCACCCATCCACTATCTTCTAGACCTACTTATCCACATCCTTATCTCCATCCATACTATTCCAATAATCAGAAAATGAAAAAAAGAAAGATCAATTTTTATTTTTTTTAAAAGTAAAGAGAAATAATCTATCCAATGGTGAAAACCACTGTATGTGGCACCTTGGAAAAGGATCGTGATGAAAACCTAAAAAATGAGCATCATGTGTAATCCCCCATCCTCTTGCACTCTACACTTAGGGGCAAAGTTTTGTCGTAGTTTAGTTGTCATCAATGTCAAAAGAGAGTTACAGTCTGGTTGTTTGGTTTCCAGATTCTCTAAGAAGTGCTCCACATTTATTTGTTGGTGATGCCTTGCTCCTTCCATTTGCAAGATATCTTCATGTTTTGTCAAGGAATGTGTAATCCAAGTTTCAAGTCTTTTGGGTTATCGAAAAAGTGTTTTTGAAAGTGACAGTTTGAAGACTATGTTGATGTTCTCAGAGGTGTAAAGGTTGGCTCTGCATTTCTTTGCATTTACATATATGGTTATGTAGCTCAAAATATAAGTTCATAGAGATGTGAAGGTGCTATATCTAATTTCATATCAAAAACCCTTTTACAAAGAAAATTATAAGTGACAGAGTTCAGGAGTATGTTGTTCAATGTTTGGGTTCAATTTTTATTGGCTTGTGCCAACTTAAAAAAAAAAGGTTGTGAAAAGGTTGAATGAGAGTGTTTCTAGGTATCATGTAGTTCCTATTGTTTCGCAACAAAGTGTTTTATGGTTTCTCTGTTATAGTTTGTGGTCCAAAATGAAGGTTCAATTAGCTTATGCTTTTGCCTGGCCAAAGTTTAAGGTTGTGCGGAGTTTAAGAAGTGTTTGAAGGTGTTATATTGGTCATGCCAGCTCATCTGGGAGAAGCACAAGTTATTATTTATCATTCATGTGTACTGCTAATGTTGTGAAGGCCGATGTGCTACAAGATTCATGTTTTTTTGTTTATGGCCGAACTATTTTGAATTTGTAAAGTGTGCAGATGTTGTTCATAGAAGATAAAAGGTGTGAAATATGTTTGGGAGCAGGTTAAGCATGTGTTGAAATATGCAAGGCATGTTCCTCTTCTTGGTGTTGTGTGTAGTCTTTTGGGTCTTTCCCCCTACACATTTCATGTTGAGTGTTTTATCTTTGGTCGACTTGTAAATGTAATATTTCTATTGTTGTAGGCCAACATGTGAATAAATTGAATATAATATCATGTATATATTGTAAACCTACTTGATGTAGGTTGACGTGGGTGTGATGTATTATGACAATTGTGTAAGTGAATAAAATAGAAAGAGTAGAAGTGGTAGATCCTATCCGGTTTCATTTTGATCATATCTCTGTGACAAAAGGGAAGTGAAGAAGTGAGCTCAATTGTTTGATGGAGGCAGTGAGCCAAAGGTGGAACTTGTTGAATACTGAAAGCAGTGAGTTAGTAGGAAACAAAGAAGACATCTGAAGAAGAGACAAAACAAAATTGCAATCATCAGAAGAGAAGTGACAAAGTAGACTTATAATCATCAAAATGATTTAGCTTAATTGTTAATTTTAGACAGCGGAAGGATTGTCATTTTGTAATCATTCTTGAGTGTGTTCTTTGATTTGGGAGTTGTAGCTTCCTTGCGTTGTAGCCCTAAAACAAAGTGTAATCAAGGAGTTGTAGATTCCTTAGGAGTGACCCTAAAACTCATTTTTAGGTAGTAATAGCTTCCTTGGGTTATATCCCTAAAACAAAGTTGTAAATGTTCTTAATATTGTGAGGTTGGATTAGGACAATAGCTCCTAGCATCTTTTCTCACTGTGGTTTTTCCCCTGTGGTGTTTCCATGTACATTTGGTGTTGTGTTGTGTTATGTATTATTCTCATCTTTCATCTAGAGGGTTTGATATTTTATAGAATACTAATTCACCCCCCTCTTAGTATTCCAGTGTGTTCAAAAATTGGTATCAGAGCTTGGTTCCTTAGAATAAGTCTAACAATGTGAGCAAGATCTAGGATGGCTCAAGAAGGGTCTCACAAGGTGCCTAGGTTTAATGGAACAAATTTCATTTTTTGGTGATTTAGGATAGAAACCTATGTGTCCTCATTAGGGTTTGGTGTTTGGAAATTAGTCAAGGATGGTTATAATATTCCTGCTACTCCTACTACTGATCCGACGGAGACTAGGGCCTATGAAAATAATGGTAAGGCTAAGATGCTATCTTAAGTGGGCTAGGAGATTTTGATCTTGTAAAATTAATGCACTGCAAGTCAAAAAAGGAGGTATGGGATAAGCTTAGTGGAATCTATGAAGGAGACATACAAGTAAAACAAGCCAAGTTTCAAATCTAAAAAAGTGAGTTTGAGAACCTAAAAATATCAGAGGATGAAGATATTGTAGGATATTTGATCTGGGTAGATGAATTGGTCAATGCAATCAAAAGACTTGGTGAAGATTTAGAAGAATCTACATGGTGCTTAAAAAGATACTGAGATCTCTTCCTAGAGCTTATAGTCCTAAAGTATCTTCTATTGAAGAAGCCACAGATTTAAACAAACTTTCAATGGATCAATTATATGGTGCCCTCACTACATTTAAAATGAGAGAGTTTGACAAAGAAGATTCAAAAGAGAAGCAACCTTCAAAGCCAATAAGAAGGATATGTATGAAGTATCTAATCTAAATAGTGACACTAATGAAGAAGCAAAATTTGTAAGAAAGTTGAAGAGGGGTACCAACAAGTACAAAAGGTAAGCTACCTTTCAAATGTTTTAAGTGTGGAGAGGTCGGTCATTTTGCTTCTAAATGTCCCTTGAAATATTCTAAAAAGAGAAACAAAGAGCCTAGAAGAAATAAGTTCAAGAAGAGTCTCTACTCCAAGGAAGGTTATCTTTCTTCAAAGGATGATGAATCTAGTGGTCCAAATAATGAAGAAGAAATACTATTCTTAGCTACTAAGAAGACTGGAGATAGAGATAAAGATTCAAGTGTTGTGTGTACCGAGTTTCATGCAAAAGATGAAGCAAACTCCCGAGTGATTGAAAATGGCTGTTCCAACCACATGACATGGGATAGGAGTAAGTTTATCAAGCTCGTAAAGTGGAATGGAGGCATAGTCAAGCTTGGAGATGATAGTTCAGTGAGTTTATCAAGCTCGTAAAGTGGAATGGAGGCATAGTCAAGCTTGGAGATGATAGTTCAGTGCAGATCTATGGAAAAGGTACAATAAGTATTGATGGAAAGAATAGGAAAAAGGATGTTCTTTATGATAAAGGTCTTAGGTACAATCTCCTTAGTGTGAGTCAGATGTGCAAAAAATGTTATAGTCTCATATTCAATGAAAGAGGATGTGAAATCAGAAAAGGAAAGTCTAGAAAATTGGTTGCAAAAGGATCTAGGACAAGTGGTGACATATACAGTCTAGGGGATTTCAACGGGAGAACTTGTCTTCTAGGACAAGCAACTAAATGTTGGATTTGGAATAGGAGCATGGGACACATCAAATTTTCTAATCTTGTGAGATCAATTCATTACATGTGGTGAGAGATATGCGTAAGATAATCAAGTTTGAAAGTACATTGTGCAAGGAATGTCAAATGAGTTTAATGATTTTTATGAAAAATATGAAATAAAGAGGCACCTATCTATTGCTAGAACTCCTTAGTTGAATGGGGTAGTGGAAAGGAAAAATATGATTGTTCAAGAGATGTCAAGGACCATGTTGAAAGAAGCAAATATGCTTGATGTTTAATGGAGAGAGGTGGTTCATATTGCATTCTATATTCTCAATAGAGGATTGTCAAGGTTGAACAACACTAAGACCCCATATGAGATGATATGGAAGACCCGGAACTGTCATGTATTTTAGAGTCTTTGGAAGAAAATGTTACATAAGAAGAGATGCATATATTTTGGGGAAGTTTAATTCAAGAGCTGATGAAGGTATTTTTTGGGATATTCATCTTAGAGGAAAGTATACATGTGTTACAACAAAAGGCTGGGGAGAGTAGTTGAAAGTACAAATGTTAAGGTTGATGAATATTTGCATTAGAATATGTATGAAATTGAGGACTACAAATATGATGCACCTCCTTGCTTAGAAGAAGAAGAATGAGAAGAGGTTGAATAGAAAGAAGAGATAGTAGAAAATCACAATAAGACTCCTGCCAAGTATGTTCAAAGAAATCATTCAAAAGATTAGATTATTGGAGATAAGAACAAAGGTGTGCTAACCAAGAGAAGGCTTGCAAAGACAAATGAACAAGTAAACTTTCTTTACTATCAAAGGTAGAACCAAAAACTTTTGTTGATGTTAGCAAAGACGAGGGATGGATACAATAAATAGAAGAATAATTGAATCAAATTGAGAAGAATCAGACTTGGGAACTAGTTCCAAGGCTTGTAGATAAGAATGTGATAGGAACAAAGTGGGTTTTCAAGAATAAGTTGAATGAAGAAGGAGAAGTTTTTAGAAAAAAAACAAGACTGGTATGTGAAGGCTATTCACAGGTAGAAGGAATTAATTTTGAGGAGACTTTGGCTCCGATAGCAAAAAATGGAAGCAATCAAAATATTTCTTGCTTTTTCAGCTCACAAGGACTTCAAATTATATTAGATGGATGTCAAATCATATTTCTTGAATGGAGATTTGGAAGAAGTCTACATAGAGTGACTTGATGGATTTCGGTTATTAGAAGAACAAAACATGGTATGCAAACTCAAAAAGGCATTGTATGGTTTCAAACAAGCTCTTAGGGCTTGGTATGTAAGGTTGGATAAGTACTTGCTTCAGAAAGGTATCACATATATTAATTTTTACTTCAAGATTGAGGATGAAAGAATTTTGATATTTGTGGTATATGTTGATGACATAATCTTTGGTGGAAATTATGAGATGTGCAAGAATTTTGCTGAAGAAATGTAGAAGTATTTTGAAATGTTTATGATAGGTGAGTTGTCCTTTCTTGGTCTTCAAATTTCTCAGCTAGATGATGTTATCTTTATCTGTCAAGCAAAGTATGTCAATGAGATGTTGAAGAAGTTTGGTATAGAAGATTGCAAACCAGTGAGTAATCCTATGGTAACTAGTTGTCATTTGAGAAAATATGATGAGTCTCCCCTGACCGATCAAACTCTATGCAGATCTATGATTTGAAGATTTTTGTACTTAACCACTTCAAACCTGATATTATGCATGCAGTAGTTTGGTTGCAAGATTTCAAGCTAATCCTAAATAAACTCATGTGAAGGTAGTCAAGAGAAAGAGAATCTTCATATATTTGAACAACACTCTGAAATATGGATTATGGTATCTAAAAGGTAATGTTTTTGATCTAAGTGCATATACTGATGTTGATTGGGTTGGTTGTGTTGATGATAGAAGTAACAGTGGCGGTGCTTTATTTTTAGGAAGCAAGTCATACTTCCAAGAATCCAGTGATGCATTCTAAATCAAAACACATATCAATCACACATCACTTTTTTGAGAGAGAAGGTTACAAATAAAGAATTCAAGTTGGAGTGTGTATCTACAAAGGAAAAAATTGTAGATATTTTCACAATAACACTTGCAAAGGATATATTTGAGTATCTCAGACAAAATTTAGGGGTAACTACCCCTCCTTCTTCTTGCTAGGTGTATAGTTGGTGCATCTGTCAAGGGGAGTAATTCAAGTTATATCTTTATTCCTGGATTGATGGGAGCTACTTCTCAAGAGGAGAAGGTAGTGGTTTTTGCTAACAAGGGGAGCCTGTAAGTTATCTCAAGAGGAGAGATTAAGGGAACAATTTTTTTGCACCAAAGGGGGAGAGAAATTCCCTTTTCCATTTGTCCTTGATGTTAAAGGGGGGGAAATTATGCTTGAAAGGGGGAGAATTTGTTGGTTTTCCCATCAATGACAAAGGGGTAGATTGTTGTAGTTTGGTTGTCATTGATGTCAAAAGAGAGTTGTGGTCTAGCTATTTGGTTGCAAGAGTCTTTGAGAAGTGGTCCGCATTTTTTTGGTGATGCCTTGCCCTGTTGTTTGGAGGATATCTTCATGTTTTTTCAGGGCATGTGTGATCCAAGTTTCAATTCTTTTGGGTTACCAGAAAGGTGTTTTTGAAAGCGACAGTTTGAAGACTATGTTGATGTTCTTAGAGGTGTAAAGGTTGGCTCTATATTTATTCGTATTTGAAAATATGGCTATGCAATTTTTAATATAAGTTAATGGAGATGTGAAGGTACTATATCCAAATTTTCATATCAATAACCCTTCTGCAAAGAAAATTACAAGTGACAAAGTTCAGGATTGTGTTGTTCGATGTCTAGGTTCAATGTCAGTTGGCTTGTGCCAACTTATTGTTGCATAAAGTTGTGAAAGAGATGAATGAGAGTGTCCTTGAGTATCATGCGATTCCTATTATTTATCCACAAAGTGTTTTGTAGTTTTTCTAGTACAAGTTATGGTGTGGAATGAAGGTTCTATTGACTTATGCTTTTGCCTGGCCGACTAAGGTATGTTGATGGTGTGTGCCATGAGTTCAAGAAGTTTTTGAAGGTGTTGTATGGTTCATTCCAACTCATCTGGAAGAAGCGCAAGTTATTCTTTATCATTCATGTGTACCACCAATATTGTGAAGGTCAACATGCTGCAAGTTTCATGTTTTCTTGCTTATGACTGACCTATTTTGAATTTGCAAGTGTGCATATATTTATAGAAGATAAAAGGCATGAAATCTATTTAGGACCAAGTTAAGCATGTGTTGGAATCTGCAAGGCATGTTCCTCTTCCTGGTGTTGCATGTAGTCTTTTGGGTCTTGCCCCCTACATGTTTCATGTTGAGTGTTTTATCATTGGCTAACTTGTAAATGTAATATTTCTATTGTTATAGGCCGACATGTGAATGTTAAATGTAATATCATGTATATATTATAAACCTAGTTATTATAGGTTGATGTGGGTGTGATGCATTATGAAAATTGTTTAAGCGATTGAAAGAGAAAGAGTAGAAGTGGTAGAACCTGTTCAGTTTCATTTTGATCATATCTTTGTAAGAGAAGGGAAGTGAAGAAATGAGCGTAGCTGTTTGTTGGAGGTAGTGAGCCAAAGGCAAAAATTCTTGAATTTTGAAAGCAATAAATAATATATTTGAAGAAAAGATAAATCATAATTACAATCATCAAAACAAAAGTGATAAAGCAGAATTGTAATCATCAAAAGGATTGAGCTTAATTGCCAGTTTCAAATAGTGGAAGGACTGTTATTCTGTAATCATTCTTGAGTGTGTTCTCTGATCAAGGAATTGTCGCTTCCTTGGGTTGTATCCCTAAAACAAAGTGTAATCAGGGAGTTGTAGCTTTCTTGGGAGTGACCCTAAAACCTATTTTTAGGGAGTAGTAGCTTCCTTGGGTTGTAGCCCTAAAACATTGTATTTTTTCTTCATATTGTGAAGTAGGATTAGGATAGTAGCTCCTAAAGGCTTTTCTCAACGTGGTTTTTCCCCTATGGGGTTTTCAATGTACATATGGTGTTGTGTTGTGTTATGTATTGCTCTCAACTTGCATGTTCCTATTTATGCGATAGAGTTTAAATTTTCTATTTGCTCTAGAGGGTTTGAGATTTCATAGAATACTAATTCAACCCCTCTCTCAGTATTACACTATGTTCAATAGCTTCACCCACATTATCTTACTTACCATATCTTATCCACATTCTCCAATATCCCTCATCTTATGTCCTTCCACCCATCCTATTCAAACCCACCCTCCATTCCCATCTATGATCTTGATAAGGTTAGGGCAAGATTTTTAAATTTTATCCTACCCACCATATCTTATCTGCATCCTCTAATATCCTTCATCCTCTATCCCTCTTCCTATATTCTTCCCCCCATCCTATATAAATTCTTCCTCCCTTCCCACTTTTGATCTTTAAAGGCTCAACAAAAAATACTTATGCATGATTTGGACAATACAAACCTTACTTCCTCAACCATCCACATCTCTTGTGAACCATCCCCCCTTCTCATACATCTTTTAGCATCTTCCATCCTCAATGACACTACCTCTAGAGAGGTCCATCTTGTTCCTTTGCAACATAGTCCTCGGAGGTCCCTCCTTCTATCCTCCAAAATTCCATCCTCTTATCTCCCATCACCATACATCTATTCAATCCATTTACATCCTATATAAGAAATTACTCCATCCTTTCATCCTTTTACCAAACCTTGGTTCTCCTTTGTGATTGGTTCCCATTTATCTCACTATCTAAACCATCATATCCACTATTTTACCTTCTCCCTAATTACCCATGCCATCCCTCACATTCAATTCATTTATCCTCCCTCCATTTGGATCTAATCCAAAAATCCCAAAATAGTCCATCCAATGCAATCAATCCCAAACCATGCAATCCAACTCATCATCCAAAAGAATCTATCAATTTTGATCCAAATCAACTGATAATCCACTAATCCAATTGAATTGAATTATCATCATAAGGATGCATCCTTCCCAATTATTGTGTTGTTCTCATTGTTAACAACATAATCCTTGGGATACATATTGTTCTTATTGTTAACTTTGCTATCCTCATCATTAATTAATCAATCAATTTTCAACTTGGCTAGGGGTAAAGTCCTAATTTATTTTTGGCTTGTTGTTCATGCTTGCTTGTTGCTCGTGTTTTCTATCATTATTTGCATCTATCACAATCATTGCAATATATTGTTATAGGGACATCATGGTCTTTCATATAATGTTGTTGTAAGGCACATGCTTGTATTTGACCTTTTTGATCACATGCTTGGCACATTGTCACCTTAATTCCTTATACCTTGGTGCATAACATCAAGTACAATATCAAATCCAAGTTTCTTATGCTAGTACAACATGATTCTCATTCATCCTACTCATCTCCCCAACTGCCATCCATCCTTTTGTAGTTCTCCCTTCCATCCTTCTCTAGTTCCTCCCCCCTACCTTCTCTAGTTTCTTCTTCCATCCTTTAATCTCTAACTCTCCCATCCATTTTTAGAGAACATATGTGTTCTTTGAACTTTCCTATCCTAAGACAATGTTGCACATGGATGCATGTGTACTATTTTGTGTATGCTGAGTGAAACTAAGCCCACATATGATGATATTGAAAGCTGATGCACAACATTATACTTGGATAAAAATTATATAAAAAGGAAAGAAAGACCCCTATCTAGAAATTCAATGTAGTTGTACTATAATGGATGGTTGGAAGTGATTTGTCAATGTGTAGAAAATTAGTGATGTTTAGATGAATGCTCTGAAACCTATAAATTCACTATTTGTTGCTATGGGTCACTACACAATTGTAAAATCATTTGTGCATGGTTTGTGGATCCAACATACGTAAGTGTAGGTTTGGTTTGGACACACACATACAATCTATGTAAATCCTTGAATGTTTGCCTTTAGTTTTTTTTGAGTATCTAAAATTGCATATAAACTTGGTTGTGTGGTTGAGAGTTTGCATGTTAGAGATAATATCTCCCTTGTATCAAAGTTTGTAAGGATGTTGAGTCGATAATTTTTTAGAATCATTGAAGATACAAATCAAACGTATAATAGATGCCCTAAATGCTTATGCCAATAGGTAATGCAATAATAATTACTTGAATTATTTGATTGAATGTATCTGGAATGCTCTTGTTAGATGATTATAGAATATCAGATCTAGGTCGATTTAAAAATGAGCTAGGGTTAGTCCTTAAGTATAACTCCAAAGAAACAAATGAAAAATTTCATACTTTGAGTTGACATACAACAATTGTTTGGAAAGATTAAGTTGACCTTAAATTGCAATTTAAAAACTAAAGGCCCAAATGTCATTTCCACTATTACGCATTTGATCTTGAGTAGAAGATAAAATTGAATTAAATATAAAGATCAATATGTAGTAAATGAGTAAAAATAAAAATACAAACAATTTAAATTATATACCAATTTACCATTATACCTCTATCATTATATAAAAACAATAAAGGTCAAAATGAGTCCAAAACAAAATAGAAAAACTAAACGTTTGATATTTATTTGTTTGTTTGTTTGAGGGTAACCATCCTCATATCAAATTTTTGGAGCATATTGGTTTCGAGAGTATTAAGGGCTAAGAGTCAAGGATTAAGAAGTGTTCATTTTGCCAAAATTGTGTAGGATACTATCTAGACCTCATCCCTTATTTATTGCACTTCTTGAGATTTGAAGTAGATGATGTACCCAAAGAACACACCATCAACTTCACCAATTGTACTCAACCAATTAAAATATACCCTTTTAATAGAAATGTGTAATTTTCAGTGTAAAAGAAGGAATCTAGTTGCATTTCTAGACTTAATAAAAATTTAATGATATTTGATCAGTGGATAATACAACATTACCAAAAAGTGCTCATACGAAACAAACATGTAAGTGGAGGGAGAGTATTTCCAAGGGACACGTGTCCACTCGCCGTTTCCGGTTCTCGTGTTTCTAAACTTTCACAAATTAATTAATTACGTCGCGCGCGGGATGTCCCTCTTCCCTTTTATGCGGACGCAAAACATCATTCCAAAACGCTTTAGGAAAAAATTCGAACTTTCTCTAATGCAGCTGCATTTAGAAAGTCGACCCTAACAAAGCAGCCTAATTTAAGTAGCAGCCTAATTTAAGTAGCAGCCTTAGAAGCTAAACCCATTCCGATATATATATATATATAAATATACAGCTGGTTAAAACTTAATTTGGTGGACAAAGCCAAAAGACAAAGCCAAACGCCTGCAATTTAAACGCACGGAAATAGTAAAACCCAGAGGGAAAATTGCGAAATTTTTAAGCAAAGGAACAATTTAAAACTCATTGCAAAGAAGAGGAAGCAGCCGGAGTAGAAGCAGAAACGAAGGAACGATTGATTTCTTAATTCAACATCTCAAGGTACGCTCAATTTCCTAATTTTCTCTATAAAATTGTCACCAAATCCCATGCCTGCTCATGTATTTCTGTAATTTAAGTCTCGCAGCTGTTTTTTCAGATATTTTTGTATATTTATATATTTTTCGATTTTGTTTTCTATCTTTGGCTTGGAACGCGCCGTTTTCGATCGTCAAAACCTCATAAAGTGAAAAAAGTCCTACTTTGTTGTTATCTATCCAAGTCTGAATTTTGTATAAATAGGGTTGCTTCAAATAATGTATGAAAACTTAGGGTAATTTGTGGTTATTAAGAATATGCCCCTTATTATAAACGTATAATGCTGAAAATATCGGCTCACCATTTAATGTTGAATGTTTGTAATCTGTGCTTATTCAGATTATGCTCCGTATTGTAAACGTATAAAGATGAAAATATCGGTTCGCTATTTAATGTGGGATATTTATTTCAAGTAAGGTTCAGGGTTGACAGGTGAGATTAGACGTTACATCTCTGATGGAATTGAGTTTTATTAGTTTGCTAAATTGCAATAGCCGCACTAGTGGCCTCAAGATGTTTATTTTCAGATATTTAGTTGAATTTAATCTTGATAATTGGAGAATTTTATTCTATTTTGCTCGAGGTTTGTAAATTCTGGTGATAAGTTCTCGAACTGGTGACACAATTTCCATTAAGGAGTGTCGAATTTGCTTGCTATGAGGGTTGGGGTATTTTCTTGTTTTTCTTGGATTTAGATGCTCGCAATTTGTAACTTGTGGTTAGAACGGTAAAATTGTTTGTTAGAAAGTGCTACACTATGTTCTGCAGTGGCATTTTTATGTCTTTTTCTTTATCGAGATTTCAGTATATTCAAGAACATCTCTGTCTATGTTGTGAAGTGCTTGGATACAGATCTAGTATTGTGGGATTTTTCTGATGTGCCTAGAATATCTCTAGTCTTTAATGAACACCTTCTTCTTCTGGTTTATTAGAAGGAGACCATAGTCAACAAGCTAAGCTTTACAATGTTTTCTGTGATATCGTTCTCAGCATATGCTCATTTACATCATTGCCTTCAAAAGCTCATAGAATTGTTTTATTACTGTAATTGTACTGTTGCCCTTGCAGGGAGACTGATAGAAGATGATAGAGCATCTTTGTTGTCCTCTTTCTCATTTCTGCAGCCAAAGTTAAGATTATTCACCCTGTCTTAGAAGCAATGGAGTCTTCTCATTATTCATCCAATTTTTTTACAAGTCCACTTTACTGAGGAGGATGCGGAATTAAGGTTTGAAGCATTTTTCATTTGTCTCTTCCCAACATTTGACAAACACTTAGAATAATGAGGGATGGAAGATATTATTTCTTCACCAAGTCAGCCCCACTTTTACGTTCATAAAATCATTGTCTTTAGTGTCGTTCATTCTTGCTCTACTTTGGGTATCAGATATAACGGAGATACTCTACTATGCTCTTCATGTAGAATGATGTTAATTTGAAATTTGGGAGCATTATAATGGTTGTTAATTTGACCATTGAAAGGCCAATGCTAGGCCGACAATTCATAAGATGATTTTCAAGGTGTCTCCCTCTGGATACTTTAACCTTGCCCTTTAGGTTATGCTAGCTTCAAAGGAGGAGGTGATCCAATCATTAGTTCTATCTCTGCAATGATTGGATCTTGATAGATTTTTCATGTTACCTGTCTCATGTATGGTGATCCTTTAATCTTGGTTTTGTTTCTGTTTTCAATATTTTGTCTGCCATCTTATTGTCAGCTCTTGGAAAGTAGTACTTGGGACCTCTATTGACTTCACGTTGAAATATTCCCATTATCATCATGGAATCCTTCCATGGAATCTATTTGTGGTCAGGTTTTCTAGCGTCAAACCTCCTTCAATTTAAATTTTGTTGGTTTTTTCTCCAACCAGATTCAATAACTTGTATGTATCGTAGCAATTCAGTGTCATTATTTGGGGTCATGTCCATTCAAGTGCAATAGATTTCTTTAATTTTTTGCCTGAGTTGAAGAAGGCTCCTTGTGTTCTAGTTTAGGATTGTTTTTTGATGCCCCCCAACTTAGCATTTCAAGTGAAGAGAGTATTGTTGTTTTAATGAAGTAGAATTTGATACCTCATTTTGAATGCTAGAGAGTGAAATTGTAAGGAAAATGAAATGTCTTTCAGTTCTATGTTAAGGTAGTTGCAGTAACAGTGTACTGAGATATTTAAGTAACATTACAATGCTCTTTGAGATTTAATGAAGCACGACTGAAGTAGCATTAAGTTGTTTTTCTCTGGCTCCAAAAGTTCTTTTTGGTTTTCATATTAATAGAGTTTTGATCCTTCAGGGGCTGTCAATATCTAAATTTGAACCACCAAGGACAGATTTTACTAATAGAAGAAAATTTTGTCATTTCTTTATTGATTCTTTCAAACATAGTTGGCAATAAATGTTTAGAATTTTAGATGATTTTGAAGTTAAGGGAATCTCAAGTTTGTGACTGTACAAACATTGGCAGGTATAAAATGAGTTGGACAAATACACGAGGCAAGAGCAAAAGGCAACGACAGGGAAATGTTGAGGATACCCGCTGCCAAATATTAAGGTGTGCCATCTTTTTTCCGATCTATATGATTAACTGCTATCTGTTACTTACTGCATAAAGCTTGATGTGCCCTTCTTATTATGTTTTTCGAGTTGCTGCATTGATACCATACAGGTATTTTTGAGTTTCATCATTATGTATTTTAAACACTAAATGTCAAGCATCTTGCAGAGACTCTGGTTGGGTCATTATACATAATATTATCTTTGAAATTTGAACTTCGTAATTAATTTTTCTTGTCATGTTGATAACATTCTATGAGCTTTTGAGTTCTATATTACAAAAGTTGAGCAATGATCATTTTCTGCAACATTCAATTTATGATTGAATGTTGATCTTAATGGAGTTGGTTGTGCAGGAAAATTAATTCGACTGGTCAGATAACTAGAGATGACATAATCCAGTTATATCATGTTGGAAAACCTATTTGCCAAGGTTGCCGGGTCAACTTGAAGGATTCACCAAATTGCTTCTGTGGATTGATCCCGCCGCCCAATGGAGTCCGAAAACAGGGGCTATGGCAAAAAGTGGCAGACACCATAACAGCACTTGGTGCAGATCCACATGAATCACTACGTTCTAGTTTGGATTCTCCTTCAGGTCTGACAAACCTGGGTGCAACATGTTATGCTAATAGCATACTTCAATGCCTTTACATGAATACAGCATTTAGAAGCGGTTTCTTTTCTGCTGAACCAGAACTTTTACAAAAACAGCCAGTTTTATGCCAACTTTCACGACTGTTTTCACAGCTGCACTCAGGAAAAAAGGTTGCTGTAGACTCAGCTGCATTTACAAGAACATTGGAACTAGATAATGGTGTCCAACAGGATAGCCATGAATTTCTGACATTACTTCTCTCTTTATTGGAACAATTTCTCAGTCACTCAAAAAATCCTCAAGCAAAGACTGTGGTGCAGGATTTGTTTCGTGGAAGTCTCTCACATGTAACTCGGTAAGTTGTCTTAGCAAATTGTTGTGGTGTACATAATAGAGGGAATACACTTACTTACTTATATATTTAAAAAGGTTGTATATTTGGGATTTTTTCTACTTCTGACAATTATCAATGCAAAGGAGATATACCATGGCTGCTGGTGCTTCCTTTTAAGGAAGAATTTTCATGAAGATATACCATGCCTGCAATACACCTTCATTTTACATTTAAAATGTTGTTTATTTATGATTATTTTTCGACTTCTGGCAATTATCAATACAAGGACGATATAGCATGGGCACTGGTGGTTACTTTTAAGGAAGAATTGTAAACGTAGATATACCATGCTTGTTGGTTCTTGCTTTTGAGAAAGAACTGTAAATTGAGATATGAGTTATGCATTGTTAAATTTGGATTCTTTAATGCATAGTTGGTATCCCCTATGAATTTCTAATATCTAATATTAATTCCTTCACAGCATTTGCTGTGTTTGAGTGGGTCTCATGGAAGGCTGGGCTGTTCAGGAAGATGATTGGGCTGAACGCAACAGTATGTTGTAATAGCTCCATGTGAGGGCTTTGAATGCTTTCCAATTTGGATATTTTAGAAATTTTAATTTTGTTGTATTTTCAACTATGTATGCTAGGATCTTCTATAGGAAAATGATGTGAAGTGAGGTGTGGTTCTTTCTCAGATTATAAAAGGAACTTCTGGCTGTTGCTTAATCTTCATGTGCATGTCACCCTGTGTATTTGAACTTTGTATAACAAAATAGGGCAATTTATTATTTGTTACCCTGAGATCTGTAACTACAATGGCAGCAAGGGGGATTTGTGATGGAGGTAGTGGATAACAAAAACCTTTCAATATAAATTTGATGGCCATTTACATGTTAAACCTTCATTGTGCTCACTTTTGGGTGGTGATGTGCTTTTGTTTGAATAATCTAATATGGTCTAGCATAGATATCTTAAGCCTAAAAGATAACGAGAAATGTCAATCTTGAGGTGCCTATCTAACCTATGTCATAAATCCAATATAGATGTCTTGAGATTGACATGTCTTGGTGTCTTTTAGATACATGTATTAAAGATATCTATGCTACTTTACTTGATCAGTAAGTTTTGGAATTCTTATCATTAAATTTTATTTGATAACTAAAGAAAATGGGAATCTATTGGGCCCCAGTTCTTTTAGAGAAAAAATGTTTTACATCTAGCCTGAAACAGACCCCAAATATTCTGCGAGATTCAATTGGTGGTTTGTGATCCTGAGGAAATATAGAGTTTCGCTTGGCTATTAGATTGGGTGTAGATCTAGTGCACCATGCTGAAAAACATATCAAAGTATATGTTGATGCCTTATTGCAATCCATGGTGGAAGGTATAGATCCAGTGGAAAATTCCAATAGTGATGCTGTTGCTAAATAAACCGATACTGAGAAGTACAAAGAAGGATCTGCTGCAAGTGCATCCTTATAAATTTTGATGAAGGATCCTAATACAATCATATCAAGTGTAAATCCGAGGCAGTCATTTTGAAAACCTGGTACAGTCCTCCAACCAGTAAAATAATAAGGCTGTAGAGTTGAACTATATAAATGTACAAGGCAATCATATTTAAAACATGGTGGGTTCCTCCAATTAGTAATGTAATAAGGCTGTAGAAGTTGAACTATATAAGTCAACAAAGAAGTGTCTAATCAGCAAGCTTAGCATATATCATCACTATCATTAGCTATGCGAACAGACATACTCTGTTATTTATTTCTAGTGTTAATTAACTCATACATATATAACTTGCTAATTCACTTTTTAGGATCCGGGTTTTTAGCAAGCCTTATGAAGGAAGAACCTTCATTGTCATCATCAATCATTGCAATAGGCCCAATGCAAGATCTGAAAATCTCTATAATAAATAGGGGTGATGGGGCTAGGTTGGATACTCCTACTGGGGAGAAATGTGGCCACCTTAGAATCTCTCCTGATATGCAGGGCTAATGAATGTCTAGTGGCAGATAAAAGATCTGATATTGTGCTCCTTCCCATCTAACTTGGTTTATAAACCACAGGGCTAGAAGGCCCTCGATGCTGAAACAAATAAGATCTTGATGCCTAGAATAAGAGGGCAGTTTTGGGTGCTCTACTACTGGTATACAAGAATGATAGCTGCCTCATCCATCTGTTTTCCTTTGAATGTGAATCAACAATATCCAAAGCTTACTTTTTCCCCTTAATTTCTGTAACAAGTTAAAAGGAGGTGATGGACTTCGTAGCTCTAGGTTCCTCTATTAGTGCCAAGGGTTTTATAATGCCCTTGATTCTGAACTAATTAGATTCATAGTGCCTTGTAGGATAGGGGTAGGGTTACGCACCCCAAAACTAGTACACAGTGTAACATGAATCTGTAGCCAATAACATTCCTACAGTGATAACTATTCTCTGAAGTTTATCTACTTGATGGAATTGTAGAACAAAGGTTTCTGTTCTAATAGGATTTATACTTGGGCTTGCTTTGATCTTCTTTGGTGATATAACTGACCCCCATCCTTGACCCACTTGTATTTGTTTTCCTTATGAAGATGACAACCTTAAGATACAAGTAAGAGCTTCCAAACACAACATTAAATGCATCAAGTTGAATCACACCTACTTAGATCTCATTGACATATTTTGGATTAATGCTAAATTTGATTCTACATCTTTTGGTAACTTGAATTTCTACATCCTTTTTGTTCCAATCCAATGGACAGGAATGAGGATGATTGCAACTTTTTGAACCAAGTCTTTTAACAACTTTATCCAAAATAAAATTAGATTGTGAGCCAGTATCAACAAGTATATTTACCATGGTCTGCTTGATTTGGAAAAGCTTTCTCATTTCATCTCTTCCTTTTGTCTTAGCTGCATTGGTAGCTGTGCAACTCAATCTCTTATCCACATCTATCTCCACTATTTCTCTTTCTTGCAAAGATGACATTTACTCTTGAAGTCCTCTTTAGTGCAATTCTTGATCTGCAATTCAAGATATAACTTACGACATTGTTTGTTAGTATGCCCATCCTTAAAGCAACAACTACAATGGTTCTTTGGATCCTTGCAAACATGTTATGTGGTGAGTTTCTTCTTTCTTTTCCACTTATCTTAGTAGGATTTGGATGGCTGATTTTGCTCTTTTTGTATTGATTTGCTGATTGATTTTGTTTGGAGGATTTACTTGTTTTTTCTCAATGTATCATGCCTGCATATATGCCATGCCATGCTATGACTTATTGAGGTCTCTCTGGCTTGCTAGAAATGACTTGTTTCCTAATGTGTGATTGGAGGCCGTCCATATACTTGGTCCAGTTGTCCTTATGGTCTATACGTTCTTACCATCTCCTTGTCTATATTATTACCTCTTAATCTTTTGATTATTTTTATACCCAATAATCAAAATATGTTTCACTTGATGAGTAAATTATTATCTCTTACTCATCCTATCTTTGTACAACTGAGTTTATTATCTTTTCTTATTGGTTATTTGTATTCTTTTGTCTAAGTTATTACCTCTTAATCTTTATTTTATACCCAATAATCAAAATAAGGTTTACCGATGAATAAATTATCACCTTTTATTGACCATTGCTTTGACTAAATTATTATCTCTTACTCTCTTGATTATTTTTGTGCACAATAATCAAAATAATTTTAACCCGTTGAGCAAATTATTACCATCTAATCCATACCATCTAGTTACAACTAACTTTCTCTTCTTTTCTTAAAAAACAATGTAGCTGTCCTATCAAATTAGAGCACGATCCTCCATTTGAACGTGCAATACAAATCTTTTTTGCCTCACTTAAAGTAAACCTCTATTTTTTTCCAAAGGCATCTCTTGCACTTCAAAAGCCTTAATTTTGACCTTTGTCTCAATTTTGAAAGGCGGATTTCTTAAGAAACTAGTTAGCTTTACCATCAAATTAGAGAATGACACTCCATTTGAGATGTGCAAAACAGATTTTTATGCCTCATTAAATTTAAACCTCCATTTTTGAAAACTGTCAGCATCTACTTGCCCTTCAAAAGCCCTATTTTAGACTTCTGTCTAAATTTTGAGAGGAGGATGGTTGGATGATCTTACCTTTATTTTGCAGCTTTGCCTTTTATTTTCATAGGCTTCTCTTCTTCTTCAATGAACTGTCATTTGATTTAATTTTCATCTTCATGGGGCTTCACCTCTTCTATATCAAATTTCTTGGCAAGAGCACAAACTGCCATGTCCATGGATGAATGGATTTTAGTCATGAGATCTTGTTGCTAAGTGATGTTATCATGATATTTCATCACATTCCAAATGCTTGATTCTAATGGATTAACTCTTCTAACTTGGTTCATTTCATTTTCTTCATCTATTTGAATCTTTGTATAGGTCTTATACTTGTAAGGCTGCAACTCTTCCTTCTTTAATCTCGTCACTGTCATACAAATCAACCAAATAATATTCACATAACTTGCTCTAATACCAATACGACTTATCTCTGGAGTTAAATCTTTTGCTGGAAGTTATAGGGCTTAGATAGATGTTCTACCCATAGTTGGAAGTCTCGCCGAGTTTTCGGTGAGTCTTGAAAAACTCGCAGCTCTGCAAGTCTTTCTGAATTTAACTCGTCGAGTCTTTCTGCTGAGTCTTTTCCAAAAACTCATGAGTCTTTACAAAGGACTCTCTAGATACATAAAAATTGTGAAAAATGCAAATAAATTTGAAAAAGTTGTTGAGTTTTTGTTGACTCTCCAATTTTTGGCTTGGCGAGGTTTCTTTTGGGGTGAGTCTTCCAACTATGGTTCTACCTCTGCTTCAAATGACATAGAATGCAATTTGTATTAAAATCAGTGTATTAAATTGTTACAATTTAAACAAATATTGTCTTTTTTGAAACTGAAATCAAACAAACATCGAATAATGAGAATTGACTAACCACAACAAACTTGACAACACCTTGGGAAAACCAGCTGAAAGTACCTATATCTCAGCTTTCTCTCCTTTACTTGGCCTAAAGAGTTACAAAGAAATCAAATAGAGCATGCTACAATATTTATCCTATTGCTATGCTTATTGAAACTACTTTTTACACCACATTTCTTCCTTCTACAACACTTGAATTCACTAATTTCTAACACTCACACTCTTATCTACAATTTGACTTTTGTCTTTTAATTATAGAACATGTAGAAGCATCATTTTGTGCTCAAAGAATTCATTATTGATTCAAAATAGGAAGAGATGCTGTTTTTTGCTGTTACTTTGTTTGCCCCATAGATCAAAGGCTCACCAAGTACTTGTTTCACCTGTAGTAATTGCCCATTAGTTCGCCTAGCAGATTTTTATTAAATTTTTTAACAAGTTTTGTGGAGTCTTGGTGAGTTATGGCATGTTCTCCTCAGTTTTACTGAGTTAATGAATTCAATTATTTTTAAAAATTTGCCGAGTTGCCGAGTCTGAGTCAAAATTGTGTCTGCTGAGTAGTGTGTTTTCAAACTATGGTTTGTTCAAGTTGTGATGGCGACACTGTGGCAAAAGACATGCTAAAACAACCCCTTGTGGGCAAAATTGCTTCTGACAAATGCACAACCACTAAATGCCTCTACGAGACATCTGCAACCGCCAAGCCATGAACTTAACCACCACTAACAATGATGTAATTCCCACCCTGTAGTATGTGCCAGTTTTTCCATTATACAAAAACCTCTTTGTTTGCACATGTGATTTTGGTGAGCTCCTAGTGAAGTTGATTAAGAAGTTTTATTTTAATCCTTATGGATCAAATGACACTTATCTCAAATTAATGTAATGTATTGAAAAGAGGTGATCAAGGGGTCCCTTGTAAGGATTGGTTATTGATATTGACAACTTATCATAGTAGAGGGGCCTAGCACTTTTGATCTGGACAGCAAAGGAAGGTAGACAGAGAACCACTCAAGACAGAGAACCATTCAATTCTGTAAACAACCAATGAAAACTGCTTGAATTTCATAGTCGGTAGAATACTTGGATATAAAGTGCTCTATAGTATCCATCACTTGGAAGGAACAAGGAGAATAGAACACTATGATGAATACAATCATCTGTCTTAATTTATGCTTGCTAATTTTTTAGGACCAAGCCCTCAATCGGCCAAGGAAGATATGTAAACCATGCAATCAATGATATTGGAGATACAGAGCCAAATGATGGCAGCATCTAGAATCTGTAAGAAATGTGAAGGAGAGGTGTGCATGACCTAAATCTATGACCATAAGTTATCATCTTTGGCCATTTAAGGATTTATATGAATGATTGGAGCCTATAAATTATGTCAATGCCTAGTGAGACTTGAGGATGCAGCTTGCTTAGATGAATAAAGTGCCAAATATGGGCACTTCTTATGGATTATGGTTGAATCACCTAGGGATTTGAGTATGCAAATATAGAAAGTGATTTTGAAATACTAAAATATTTGAGATTATCTCATAGGTTCTCATTTTCAAAACATCTGTACACATGCAAATGCTTGCAAGACACTTTTATCAACTAGTCGAGTGAGCATAGTAGCATCTAGATAGATGGTTTGAAAGTGAGAAGATATCATGAAGTAGAGGGGATGGTTAGGAAACTCAACTTGGAGAATGCATTTGGGAGGATTGTATTTGCAATAGATCAAAAATCCAATAATTGAAGTTTGAACACACTAAATTGAAGCATGATAGTTTGATGCCAAGTTGATCCAAATTTGAATTGTTTTCCCTTTCAATTTGGATTTCCACTTGGTGGGAATCTTGGAGATCCCCTCTTGACACTTGTTTTCAAGTTAGTAGTGTGTTATGATACCTCTTCAATGTAGGAGTTATTTATGACAACCATTGATACCTATAAGAGCATCTATGTTGTGTCATAGATGAGGAGTTACTTGTAAGAGGCATATTTGACTAGTCTAAAGCACCTTGGGATTCAGAGTACTCCATTTGCATGTGGATGCATGTTGTATAGGGTGCTCCATTGAGCTATTATACCTCATCTAGCTATTGTTGGCAAGTGGATGAGATATTTTGTGACGGAGCCAGTTATATTTGACCAAGATTTGACCCTTTTGATTTTCTCAAGATGGATTGCAGGAAATTAGATTCGAGAGCATTGTGTTGCAAGTTGAATAGGAGGTTGAGTTTCTTCATTGTTGTAGGACATTGAGAGCTCAAGGTTAGTCCATAGGGTAGTTGGTTAATGTTGTTTGTTTCTGTTTTTATAGGCTGCAATGTTGGATTTTCAAGGGGAAACTTTGCTGAAATTTCCCAAGAAATAATATTATCTTTCCATACCATGTGTAAAGAAATCAACAATGTTGCTATCTCATATCTAGTGTATCCTTCTTTCATATAGGTGTTGATCCAAATTTCAGAAAAAAACCTTTGTTGCATTTGTCTAGAGTAATCTTGTGTTGAATCTATTTTCGTGCAGTGAGGATTCACTGTTGTTGTACGAAGGTTGCAATTAGTTTTTCTCCCTTTTGTTGACTACATCAAATGGTATTAGAGCAAGTTTGGTACTTGTGGTGAAATGTGTGTGAAATAGTCATGCCACCTTTTTCAAGGTAGAATTTTGGGTTTTGAGTGTGTAGAGGTTTGTTTGTGTTGACTTCCCTCATAAAATGCAAATAGGAGTGGTTGTTGTGGCAAGAAGGATGGACTAATTGCTTCAAGATCTTCAAGTCATAATTATTGCAATAGAGGTAGATTGTTGAAGAGATCCTACTTGTGAAGAAGAAGAAAGTGAAGTAGAAGAAGAGAGGGCAGATAGAGCAAGGAGAGATGAACAAGCCTTGGGTGAAGGGGAAGAAAGGTTCTTGGGAGCCCTTGCTAGAATCGGAAGCAGGACCAAGTTAGATGTTCATAATTTTTTTGGAGTTGTGAATCTTGGAGAATTGATTAATTAGATCTACAAGTTGGAAGAATATTTTGAGTGTGAGATTCAAGATCCTCAAAGAGTACAAATGGAGTAGACCAAGTAGAGGGGGCAAGCTACCCTTTGGTGGAGAGAAATGCATAGTGAAATAATCAAAAGTGGTAAGAGGAAGAATCACCCATTGATATAGTAGAAGAATTATATTAATTTGCCTTGAAAATAGAAGAGAAGTTGTTTAAAAGGCAACATAATAGTGGAAGAGGAGGGTTCTCTAGAGGAAAACGCCAATGCAATATTAGTAGAGGCAAGAGAAACCAAGAAGGGGAAAACAACATTTCATAGATCTAGAGTTATGAACAAAGAGGAATGCTAGAGGAAGAGGTGTATAAGGATTTGGTGGTAGCAGATTTGTTGCAGCTTGCTTCTATTGTTTCCAAACATGTCATAGAGCTTTGAGTGACTCAAAGTCAAACTAAAGGGTGGAAAGAGAATGAGATTGGTGTTCATCTTGTTGAATTTGATGAGAAGTGAGTCACTTAACTTGTTGAGGAGTTGGAGTAGACAAAAACCCTCATGATGAAGAGGGATTTATTGACACCACTTGAGGAGAATAGTAAGCTAGTTTAGAAAAAAATCTCTTTCAAATTGTTTGTAAGTCCAAGGGAAAACATTGCAAGGTTATCATTATAGTGGAAGTACAAACAATCTAGTCCTAGTAGAGATGGTGGAAAAGCATGGTTTGAAGAAATCAACATATCCAAATTCTTATTGGGTTAGATGGGTGTAGAAGGATCGTCATGTGGTGGTGAAAGAACAATTCCTTATGAATTTCAAGATTGCTTCCTATAGTGATGTGGTATGGTGTGATGTCATGCCCATGGATATGTGTCATATTTTGCTTGGGAGGTTACGCAATTTGATTGGGTGGCTATACATGATGGTAGGGCTAATACCTAAACCCTTGTGAAAAATAGCTAGAAATATTGTTTACTCCTTTATTTCATGAGACTAATATTGCATAAATGAACATAAAATAGAATACATACTAGATTGAGTAACAAATGTATAGCTTATTCTACAAATTTCTTTACATAGAAGTTGACTAAGGATGATCAACTAATGATTAGACTCCTTTATTTGATTGGAGAAACGTATTTAGAGTGCTTGATGACTACTAAATAGAACACAACCATTGACAACCACTTACAACCAATTTCTAATGACTACCCACAAGCTAACGAGTAATAAATACATAGTTGGGCACAACAAAATATCTAGATCATCCTCCTATATGCATTGATTGACTATTTTTCTTATTTAGGTGTGTCCAAACCTAGTTTCAACTCTTCAACTATTATTGAATGCATGATTCCTTGTTCATTAATTTTGTCTTGTGTAGGTTCTTCAAATGATCCCTCAAAGGAAGAGAGGAATTTTTTTAATGCTCATTCATTCTCAACACAAAATCACTTTTCTCCATTGATGCTTGGGAGACCTTATCTTCTTTTGCAAACAAGTGTTATGTAGTTTCTTCCAACACAAAAGCTTGTTCTCCATAGAAAATAAGCAAGGCTTGAGAGGTGGATGGAAAATCTAACCCTTGCTCTTGACTTATTGATGAAGGAATAAAGGCAGGCTTATGAAAACGCATCAATGTTGATGGTTTCTCCCATTGATGTTCCTCATGTACTCTTCTTTTACTAAATCTTTGCTCTTTGATGGTTGCTTGATTCCATGAACATGTAGAATCATTGAATGTATTTACGTTTTTGGCACAAAATGATCCATTTTGAACATATCATGTCATAGAGTCATAATCGAGCTCATCTCGAAGATGTTGATGGTTACTCACAAAGCTTTGATAATTAGATCTTGAAGTGGTGAAGAGTTGTATCATGCAGTGTATCCTAGACAATCATTGTGTAGTGTTCCACCACTCTGCTGATTTGTTTTTCATTGAGTTTATAGGTCTGATTTTGTTTCAGTTTAATAGTTCTCTTTCTTGTCTTTGAGTTTGTTTGCCAATAATGTTAAAATGGTGCCACGAAGCATATGCATACAATGAAAAACTTCTAATAAACTAATCTACTGAAAATAACTCAAGCAATTACTCAATTTAAGAGCCAAAGATGCTTTCTTCATTACATAATAGTTCACATAAGATAGATGTCTTACATTAGATTTAAAGTTAACCATGTCTTATATCATATTTTGACTTACAGCCATACAACACTGTGAATAGTAACTTGCTACAGTACCCGCCCCCAAAGAAATGCACACAACTCTCGAATAACGAACTTCTCCCACCAAAAACCAGCATGGGATGACTTATAGGATAAGGGCGCCCCCTTCAAGAAAGATAGCAGCCACATAAGAGAGGCGTTTTATTTTCTTTTGCTGATTCGAACCCTCATTAAAGTGCAGTTGGCTGTAGCTTTCCAAAACAGCTCCAAAGCTCCACGAAAAGTAAGCAGCCCCTGTGCTAACGCGATTGGAGTCTATGGCAGTCAAAACCACTCAAAAACAAGCTCGAAAGAACCTACAAACAGCAACACAGGACTCCAACTGAAGCAACAATAACTGATCAACAACCTTAAGGTGGTGTTTCACACCCTCAAGCAGCTCAAAAACGAAGAACTAAGCCCCACCAGGCTTACCCATTGCAAGAAATCAGGAAACCCTAGCCTCCTTCTTCCTCCAAAGCAACACTTCCAAGTTTCATCAAACAAAATCATCCATTCAAGAAGAGGGTCGAACTTTCTCACTTGCTATTTATAATTTTACAAAGAAAACGCTATTCATTAAAGTGAGCACTATTCACTTAAGTTATAACATTTTCCACTTTAGCAATGAGTAGTAACTGAGAAATATAAAGTGACCCCTTCCTTTTGAAGACACATGGTCCCTAGGCCAAGGATGGTGAAATTAAAGGTGAGTATCATTAATTTAAGCACAAGTATCGTGCCAAATGCCACAATTCACCCTGCCACCATACTCCGGAGATCCACATTGCAAATTGACGACCAAGTGCCCGTCCAAGAAACCCTCTATCCAGAACTATTAGCCTACGAGGGTCAGGAAAATAGGCTAATCCCCCAACTTTGATGCTCGTGAAAAAAGGGACATTACACATTGCTATTGCTTGTCTCATGGAAAGTGAAGAAGTGTTTGTGTTATCATTAGGAGGTGTTGACAAGGCAAGCTTTTTAGGTTGAGGTATTTTGAAATGATCATTTTTGTTTTCCCCTTGAAATATGCCCTTGATATTGATGCATTGGACCAATCTGTAGAAATTGTCTTTTAATGTTGGTCGCATTGGTTGCCACTTGTTGTATGAGAGGAGCTACTGAATTTGGAACCATGAGCTTGATGGAGTATTTCTTGATTTTGTATGTAGTTACCATTAGGTTGTTGTTCCAACCATTTTTAACAAAATTTCTTACTGCAACATCTTCATATGCCACTCCTAGAATGTCACAAGCTATGGAGAATGTTGAGATAGGTTTGTTTGGGTGTTACATGTTGTCATTGTGAAAATTTGGAATATTTTTTTCCTTGATCTTTGCAAGAAGTCATGATGAACTATAAGTACTAAGAGATTGATTGTGGTCCCCTATAACAATGGAAATGTAGACAAGTCATTGGGAGCATTGTCATGGGTGTTTTCACTGTTGCATGAAATGTTTCATTTTTTGGATTTTGATAACTTGCAAATATACTAATGAGTTCTCAAATCGTTGGTGAAGTTTCTATGCTTGACTGAGTCTTTAGAAAAGAGGATTGAGAAGTCTTGCCTTCTTCTGTTATCTGATGTATACCTTATCAATGAGGATGATATAATTTTAGTTGGAGGCAATAAGATTTTTTGCTTTCAAGTTTGGTTTATTGTATCTTGTTTCCTAGTGGAGTTGTCAAAAATTGTTAGTGTTTTAATTTGACCTTTTATTAGACAACTCAAAAGGAAATAGTATGTACGGTAACCATTCTTCAAAATATAAGGAGAATCTCCCCAAGACCTAAAACTTAAAACCATAAATAGAATTTATGAGAATGCACATTGTATAGGATTTAATTAGGGTTTTGCATTAAATAGTCTTTGTAATGTAGCAAAATACAAGGAAAAGTGCACCCGATATATTTTAGTGATATGACCTTTGGCTGGGTACACTTTTAAGACTAATCTGCGACCCTTTTCGAACATAAACTCAACTTTCAGGTGTCAGTGTGCCACTACTTTACCAAAGGAGTGTTCAACTTGAATTTTCTGCGCTTTTTGCTTTATGTGGAACTTTACAACACAATTGCCCTGTTTTCATGGTGGGTGAAACTTTAGAACACATTTGCTTTGTTTTTATGATGGGCGAAACTTTTTGCTGTTACTACCACTTTGTTTCAGCACCTTGCTTGATTGTCTTTCCATGTTTCTCACTTAGGCACATATCACTAAAGGTGTTGTCACTTTTAGGCCATCATTTATGACTAGTAGTGTTACTTAAGACTTGTGCACAACTTGAATTTTCTGCTTCCTTTCCTTCTTGGTGGAGTTTTCACTTGTCTTCGCCACATTCCACCATCGACGTAACTTTGTAATGGTTTTTCCACTAGAAAGCAACTTGCATCACTTTTGAGTGATTTGTTCATTGTCCACTCAAGGAGTAGTCTAATTTGGTCCCATCTTTGGACAAATTATCCAGCTCTTTTTTTTTTATGCGTGCTTTTAGATTGCCATTTCCATCTTGTGGGACTTTGGGTGAAACTTTGGAGTGGTATTTCCAGTGGGTGGTTGTGTTCAGACCTTGCTCTTGATTTCTTTCCTGTTGACTTTGCCACCATTGTTTATACTTTGATGCATTTTTGAAATGGTCAAGCCTCTTGAAAAGTGTGCTTCATCTTTCACTTGTCTTTACTTGCCTTAGGCTGATTTATCACTTGAATGAAGCATTGAACGAGTTTTCTTGACACCTCCCCATTTGATTAAAAAACAACATAATTAGCTGTAGGAGTTAATGCGAGATGAGAAAGGGGAATTAAAGACCTGTTGGTAAGAACATAATTCTTCACGCTTGTACCCCACTAAGAGGAAAGTATGTAAATATGTTAGAATGTTGGAAATAGGATATCCTAGTATGAATACAAAAAACACACGACATCTAGTTGGAGAGATGCTTCCTATGATCTGGGATAAGGTTTGAATGGTAAACTAGGGAATTAATTGAACAAAAAAATTTGGCTAGGATCTTTATCAATCACTACTGATGTTAGGTTTTTGACATATCAGGTCCAAACAACCTACAAAATGAGTTGAACAAGAAAAGCTGGCCAAAAGATGCATTATCTTTCAGTATCAATATCTAGTTTCTGAGCTGTTAGGTCCAACAACCAACTAAATGAATTGAACAAGAAATGCCGGCCAAAAGGTGCTTCATCTTTCACTGTCAACATTGAATTTCTCAGTAGCTAATATGACTAGAAGTAAAAAATATCCTTGGTTTGCAGAATAGTACATCCGTTCATATTTTTGTATGAAATCTCTTAAGTTGGAGTTGAATGATTTAATCTTTCTTGTTGTCAAGGTGTCAAGTTCTCCCATGATGCTTGAGAAAACATTTTGCATGGAACAGTTAGTTTCCAGATTTGAGCAACAATTTTTAAGGTCAGTAAGATGATCTGTCAAGGTTGGTTTGTAAGCGATAAAAAGATCTTATTTTAGTACTTCATGGCATGTTTAAGGAGTTTTGGAATAGGGGACTGGTTCTTGGATACTGGAAAATGTGTTAGATGGTATGGGTCATCACAATGCAAGTGTTGGCAGAAAAGAGAATTTCCAGTTTTGAGTAGTTTGCTTGCAATGGTGAAATCACTGGCTGCAACAGGCAGTGAAAATGGAAGTGCCTCTCTGCAAAAAATACCTAATTTGTTATAACAGTTTTTGGTGTTCTGTGATGTTCCACTTTTTGGAAACATTTTTTTTTTCTGGTGGATTTCTTCAAACTCATTAGCTTATTTTGGCTTTGCAGCACTTTATAAATGCATTATAAGCTTGAATGGAGCACGAAGGAGAGTGAATTGGGGAATTTAGAGTAGCAATTGTGCAAGTTTCTATATTCGTAGAGACGGTTGCAAGCAAAAATAGTAGGGTTGAGGAGTTTGTAAGGATATTAGAGGCAGGAACCAGTGGCATGGATCAGATTGTAGTGCCATTGGAGTGTGTCTAAGTGAGTGCCTTGGTAAACATGGGTTCCACATCCTAGGCAGTTTAGTTAGAATATAGGCTGATTTCATCCAAATCAATTGCATTACAAGGCTCCTTCCTCCGCATATTTTCGACGCAAAGACAAATATTGTATTGCCAATGAGGCACTAGTAGGTCAACTTACTGTGTTTCTTTGTGTGAATGACCTTAAAAATGCACCAATTGTGTGTACACCTATAAGTGCTACAGGGCTGGCACAAAATATGGATTGCTAGGCTCTGCAGATTTTGTGTTTTTGCACCATAATCTTCCCAGCATAAATTTGCAAAGAGGATATTTTTAAACTTTGTAAATAAATTAAAATTACACTTAATAAAAAAGTTTAAGATCTATAAAATGATAACTGAGGCATGTAATTATTTTTTAACCCAGCTGTGGGGTCATTTTCCTTTGAATGCATAGAACTGAAGAAAGAGGTTTTTTTTTTAACAAAGAAAAATACTGCCCTCGAGAGAATGAACATGGCTAAGAGGACTTGTAACAGAGGTGGGGAAAATCTGATGACTCTCCTGTTGTCTATAACTGGTGATTCTTTGGGAATAGACAGAAAGTGGTAATATGCCTCAGAATGGTAATGTTGATTGGTTTGTTGATTTTCAAGGTATTTGCAAGCAAAATAGGTATAGTAATTTGTTGCATTTTCTTTCAGATTTATAAGGCTTTTTTTGAGTGGCATGTGTATGCTTTCGTGGTTATTTCATTGCTTAAAGGATGCTAAGTGTATTAGATGACAAATAAATCTCTGGTGAGGCAATTAAAAGTGATATGTTATTTGTGTGATGGAATTTTTGAGTTGTTCCGATTCTACTTTTGCTTTTTGATTATAATGATTAAACTTCTGTCTAAGATTTTCTTTAAACAGAGATTTGAGTACACACCATTCATTTCTTTCTTGGTGTCACTGGAGTTTTGAATGTTGGTTGAAGTAATTTATGTTTATAATTGGTCTCAAAATTGATTTTCATTGTTCAGCTGACATATATTTTAACCTATAGTTTTGCATAGTTTTTTAATTATTTTCTGGTATGTAATTGTATTTGTGTCTTGCAGATGTTCCATGTGTGGGAAAGATTCTGAAGCTTCTGGTAAACTTGAGGATTTCTATGAGTTAGAACTGAATGTTAAAGGTTTAAATACTTTGGATGAGAGTTTAGATGATTATTTAAGCATCGAGGATTTACAAGGTGAAAATCAATACTTTTGTGAATCCTGTAAAGTTAGAACAGATGCAACCCGCTGTATTAAATTACGGACCCTTCCTCCAGTCCTTAATTTTCAGCTGAAACGATGTGTTTTCCTTGCAAAGGTAATGTTGATAACTAATGCATTCATGGTAACTGATTCTATTATTTTCAATATTTGAGAAGTAATTCTATGGTACATATTTGTAATAGAACTGAATTTGTGGTGGTCTGACAACAGTCTGAACCAGATATTACTTTTTTCACCAAATACTAAAATCCCGTTTCTTATGACATGCTCTTGGTGCAGACTACATCAAAGAAAAAGGTGACTTCCAAATTCAGTTTTCCAGGAACATTGAATATGGGGCCGAGATTGAGTGAAAATCAAAATATGAAGCCTCTTATATATGATTTGTCAGCTATATTGATACACAAGGGGGCAACAGTAAACAGTGGTCATTATGTAGCTCACATTAAAGATGAACAAAATGGAATATGGTGGGAGTTTGATGATGAACAAGTCTCAAAGTTGGGGTTTCATCCCTTCGGTGAAAGTTCTTCTACTATGCAATGCAAGGTTGGTTCTCCTGTGAAGGATCCTGATGCTAAATCATCCACTTTGAATGGTGCTGTAGAAGGCTCTCTGGCAGATCAGCAGGTATTATTGGATGCCACCGAAACTAATGCTCCAACTACATTTTCTTCTGCGGATGCATATATGCTTATGTATAGTAAGAGAAAGTTGACAGAGGATGTAAAAATATGCAAGTCATCAGCTTCAGAGGCTGAACCAATGGCTATTGATGGAAGTGAAATTTCGTGTATCAATTTTCCTTCACTGCCAAAACATCTTTGTCAAGAGGTAGAGGAGTTGAACAAACAGTATGACACTATTTGTGAAGAGTACAGGGTAAAGAAAGATGAGTTATTACATAAAGTTACAGAGCGTAAAAGTGAAGTAAGATCAATTCTTTCTGAGGCACCTGTATATTCACTTGATGAACCATATTACTGGATCTCAACAGATTGGCTTCGGCAGTGGGCTGATAACCTTACAGTTGTGTAAGTTTTTGCCAGTTTTTTATTGTATGGCCCAGAGAAATGATTATATCTGATTGTAAGACTATCGAGTTAAGATATTTACTATCACGCAGCAAACTTTTTTGGTGGTTTGTTTAGTTTTTTGTGTAGCTCATGTATTCATTTGGTCCTTAAGAGTGATTTGTGATTGCTCATGTATATTCTTGTGCAGAAACTGTATTCTGCATTTGTGATGCCATGGGGATAGTTCATAGAGTATCTAACTAATTTCTTTTGCCAAATAAGAGGCATGAAAAAGGGTCAAGTGACTGTCATGCTTTTCCTACTGATTTTCATCTGTTTTTGTTGCTGATGGTTGAAGATTTTCCTGTTCTTTCTCTTCCAGTGTGTATTGATACATTTCCAATGTTAACTGTTAGCTTTGGAGACACTGATAATTGGCACCACTTTCTGAGATATTTGACTTGTTTTAACTCTTTAAGCATTAAATTTTCTTGAGTTAGCTTTGTTAACATAAAAAATTAGCAAGAACCTGATTTTGTATGTTTTTTAATCTAAGAGACTGTGAGAATGCGATCAAGCAAAACACTTGTCTATGTGATGGGTGATATAATAATCACACAAAAACTAAAAAAACAAATTATACCTCTTGTTACATAGCTCATTAATTGTGCTTTAAAACCCTTGGCCACAATTTAGAAGGTTGTCAGAGCTTAGATTCTGCCATTGGTGTGTTCTTAACTTATTTCTATTGCAGACTTCTGGTCCAGAAAGGGTATTTTATTATAATCATCTTAATTTTATTGACATCTATTTTTAGTATTCAGCCCCAAGTATTCTATGGTAGTCTGTTTAGAGTCATGTTTTTTGGAATGTCTTGGGTATATAGTATATACTATATATTCTACCACCTTGTGCCATAGCTTCAGTATATTTGTACTCAATTGGGGATTGAATTCTAAATTCTTACGAGTCTTTGAGTATCAGGTTAAAATTTAAAGGCAATGCACTGTACATTATCATTGGATTGCTTTGTTCTCTTTGCTGGACTGCATGTGAAATTCACTTTATAATGGACAACATATTTTGGAAGGCTTTTGGTCCTTCGCTTGTATGTGTGGATTCTTTTGTTTGTTTTAAGATTTATACTGTAATTGATTATAATTTTCTTGAACATAGATGGGAATTTAAGTCCAATTTGATTTAGCAAGTGCATCTTTCTGAAGGACAAAATCTTTGCAGCTCTCTCGACAATTCAAATCTTCAATGTCAGCATGGGAAAGTGCCCCCTGCAAGGTTGTATTCCATGAAAAGAATATCGACAAATGCTTGGGCTAGACTGCTATCTAAGGTATGATGCCTAGACATTTAATATACTGTAGCACACATGTTTTCTTCACTGCTGGTCAGAAAGTAAAAAGTAAAAAGTTGCAGAATTTTTGCATTTGTCCCTGTCTATTTCTTTGTGCCTTATTCTACGACTATGAGTTTCTGGGACATTTTCTGTCTTGTAGATTGGTTGGAAATCATGTGTCTTTCTGAATTTTGGTTTTGTATGACTCAATAATACAATATTTCTTGGATTATCTCGTTGTTTTATTATACTTTTGTTCAATTCATTGTTCATCTCCATCCCTCAACCTCCAAGGAAAAGAATACTCCTTTATTCTTTCATCTACATTTCTTGATGTTTTTAATTTGATACCTAGCAATCAATTGCTGTCATTGATTTTACAAGCATTGGGCTATGGTGGATATTGGTTTTGTATGCTGAATCTGAGAAATGCCCAAAGACTGTTATGGGCTGGTTAACTCCAACACTCCCAAAAATGTTTACCTTATAATTCAAAGACCAACAAGATGTATAATGACTCCACAGATTGAATCATGTGTACAATCAAAATATGGTTATTCTTTGAACTTTTGGCAGGGGTCATTTTGTACATCCAAAATGTTATCAATTTTAATATGTTTGCTTACAAGCATGTTTCTGTTCCTAGTAATTTTGCATGTCAGCCAATATTTAACTTGTATTTAAATACTAGTCAGAACATATGTGCATTTTCAAAGCTACAAAAAGAATTTGTATATTCCTTTACGTATTGAAATTTCAAAGCCACATGGTGTTCATGAATATGCTTTTCCCTGTCCTCACTTCTCCCTATTCTGGAAACTTAATGTAACATTTAGTTATGTGTAAGGAAAATTCCTTTGAACAAGATCAATATAACCTTGTGGGGGATGCAAATAAAATTTCTTCTTTATATTTTTAATGGCTCGTGGTGAACAGATAAATCTTCATATCAAAACTAATAAAGCCAAGATGCAATGATTTCTACTCTTAAGTTCTCAATACCATCATTTGTCATTAATTTTTGATTCAAAACTAAATATAAACTAAAATACTAGAAATCATCACATCACTCTTGAAAATTGATAGTGATGGGACTTTAAATTAAAGTTTGAAACTTCAAACAATAAATTCTAATTAAGAAAAAACTAAAAAGGAAAAGTTCATGAAAATATCCAAAAAGGTATGGAATTTCATGTACCTAACAAGTACATACATTGTAAATATGTAATATCTACATATTGAATATAGAACAAGAATATAATATTGGACACATGTGCATGAATTGATAGGGTATTCTTTAAATCTTAATAACTCAGTCTGATAGATAGATGTTAATGAATGAATAGGGTGAAATTTATTTATATACAAATCAAGGGGCAAGTTGAATAAGATCCCACAAAGGCAAGAAGTCATGTCTTCTACCTCAAAGTACCAGTAGAATGTGGTAACCAGTATGACCTCAGTAAATTGACAGTAGCCACACATGGAGTTGGGATCAATCCATTAGAGGTCAATCTTGATGGGCATCACATGGTGTTGTTAGCCGGCATTTGGATTACATTTATCAGAGAATTATTGACATAACTGAATGTATGTTGTGGAAGATTGTGATTTAGTTTTGTAGAACTTTTGATTTTTTTGTTTGCATGCTTTGATATAATTAGGAAGGCAGTAAATTTTGGTTTGAGGCTTCTTAATCACTTGGAAATTTGATGTCCTAATTTTTTTTATTAAATTAAAAATCTATGAAACTATCTATTGTAAAGTTGTATGATGTGTCAGCAACATGGGACTCCTTATGGCATTGGTTTATTACTTTTCTTGTTAGAATTCAAGTGCAAAACTTGAGCAAGAGGAGATGAAATATAATTTTTTAAGCAGTTAATTTCTGCATCTTTACAGTCTTATCAAAAGCCTGTAGTTTTCTTTAATAAATTTTATCTTGGATCTTTAATTTGCAAACTTCATCCTTACAGTTAGATGATTCTTCTTTTGATGCTCTTGATCCAAATTATATCTATGTGTAAGTGCATCACCTACAAAATGAAATCCTATGATTTTGGTAGTTCATTTTTTCAATATTAAGAAAAATTCTTCCACCATTGTTCTGGATTTTCTCGTCTTAAAACATTTGAATTACATCAGTCTTGTCAAAGTTTACCATTGTGACTTTTAACATGATTATAAGAAATTAATTTATTGAAGTATTTTTTCTCAATTTTTAGTGTTTGTCATTTCTGAAACTTATAATAAGTTTTAATTTTCTTATATTTTTATTATCCTTATGACATCTTGGTATTTATAGAATAAAGTAATCTTTTAATTTTTGAAGTTTCTAAGATTACTGTTTTAATATATAATTAATAATTTTCCCTGGTTAGTAATTGGAAAAAAATATTCAAGGCCAAGACTTAATTCTTCTGACTTGTGACCAGACCATAATCAGACAAAATTTCAAGGCCTGTTGCCAACATTTCAGAGTTCTGCTTTTTTTATAATATATAAAATGGAAAAAATTTGAACTTCAAATTATGTTTAATTTAAAATTTTCACTTCGAATATATATATATATATGTGTGTGTGTGTGTGTGTGTGTGTGTGTGTGTGTGACGTCCCTGAAATTGTGACACTAAGATAACAAAAGGCATATTTAACGATTTGATATCATTATAATTATAATTGTCAGGTACAGTATTATAATTATAAATATTAAAATATGGATATTAATAATTTAATATTATAATCACTATGATATAATAAATACTAAAAATATATAAAAGTCAATAAAAACAATAATATCAATTTATACTAGAGTGAGAAATATATAATATATATTAATATAAAACACCAAAATACTATTATAATCTAAGTCACCGTATTCAGTGAATATCATCAATGAAATTCGAATTTTGCCGAATTTCAAAATTTAATTAAAAATTCGTGTAAATTCGTAATTATATTCGTACGGTATAAGCCATAATTTTTTTTCTTGTTTTAAAATGTTTTTTATGGTTTTGAATAGATTTTTAAGTTGTCGGGATGGGAGCAATGAAGGAATGAAGATAAATGCCTTCATTGGAAGAAACGGGGGGTTTTTATACTGTTGCTGTTCCAGGCTTGGCTGCCATCCATCTGAGCTGCATGGCAACTTCTTAGATTCCCTTTCAGTAGAATGGGTATAGAACAGGAGTATTTTACCTTACTCACGGGAATGAAACCCAGGCCGGCGCGTAAGTAAGCCCCTTTCAACAAGCACGATAAGACAAGGTAGTCGGTGAGGAACCTAATCAGGACGTCATTCTCTTCGTTAACTTCCCCGGAACTATCTATATCCATTTTAGCCGATCTTGTTCGAGATTATGTTCTGCATGCTTGCCTCTGGTAGTTCTAAGCTTCCATCAATCTCAATCGCCATTAATAATATGCCCGAAAGGGTATTATTTATTTGACCCAAACAAACAGATTTTGTAGAAGAATGCTCCCGAAATCGAAATAAATAGGATTATGGACAGCTAATATATTGAGCGGTCACAAAATTTGGCTTTTTCACTAAGATATAAACTATAAATTATATTATATTAATATAATATAATTTTTATTATTATAAATTATAAACTATATTAATAACTTATAATTTTTATTTATTAATATATATTTATATTTTTAATAATATAATTTTTAACATGTTAAAAATTAATAATTAATTAAATATATACTGATACAAAATCGTAATATTAAATTAATTTAAATATAATTAAATTTTATATAATTAAACTTTTGTAATGATTTCAAATCTATTTATCAATGGTAAATTATTTTGACAATTTTGTGATATATTACTTATATTTATAAAAATAAATTAAAATTACATAAGGCGAATTTAATCCGAATTTTTTCCTTGTCGAATTTCATCTGAATTTCAATGTTGCCAAACTCGAATTTGAATTCGAATCTTGTGACTTAGATTATAATTATGAAATATAAAATTTTAAATATTAATAATGTCGATTGTGATTAGGATCATTATAAATATAACAACACATACAAGCCGATTCGTAAATTGGATCCTTGACATACAATTAGGAGGCAACGGTTATTTTTCGACACTTGTTGCTAATCAATCCCAAAGACCCACGGGGGCAGAAAGGCACGTCGCTTACAGAAAGGCAAATGAGACTTTGACCGGTCCATATAAGGGAAGAGTATGGAACGTTTGAAGATATTCAAGAAATCAGTGAACCATTCATGATTTGGTTCCATGTCTGACAGGATTGATAAAATAAAAATGTTAATTAAGCCTGTAGCCGCTTATATGATTATCGAGCTCTGGTAATGAATGCTATTGCGGGCGCTGTGTTATTTATCGTCGGAGGTCTCTTACACTGGATTGTCATATTGCTATGTGGGAACAGCGTATCTATGTTTTTCTGTAGCATATATGATTGCCACAGTCATGTCTAATTATGGTGGCACTGCTATGTGTTCTTCCAGGAGTCATCACACATCTTACTCAACTCATACTCCTCATTGCTGTCATCACATATGTATTGACGGGAACTCACTCTTACATAGATACCTGTGTGTAAGCTGTTGGCTCTATATACAATATTGGTCAGCAAAATCCCCATTGTCATATGAAATTGGATGCGTATGTAAGGAGTCGGCAGACCTGGCAATGCTTTAAGTGTTTTCTTTGTCATCACGAGTGTTACATGGATTATACTTTTCAGGAGCGAGTATCATTAAAACCGGGTTGACTTTGGGAAGTCTTTGTATCGGACTCAGAGGAATCGGGGACCAAGTGTTCTGACAAGGCAACTGCTGATATTGGTAAAGAACCAGAACAAAGCTTGGTGAGCCATTTGTCTCTCTGGCATTACTGCTGCTGTAGAAGGAGTGTGACTTTTCCAGAGCCTACAGTTCTTACTATGAATATTCGGAAGGCTAAAGAGAACTTTAAGATAAACCTGAATAGGGACATTACAGAATGTAGGACATGTCCCTGCAAGGTGAGAAATCATGTCTTTTGGTAACAACTACTAATAACTAATCATGATTAACTAATAATTAGGCATATAACTGGAGTAATCTTGGCTAATGGATCATGTTTGTGTTAATGCCATGTTCTGTTTCCAACTTTCATGTTCTTGAAACTTGCTTCAAGCCTCAACATTGTGCATGTTGTTGGTACCCATATGAAGCTTGGTTTTCGTATTGCTTTGGGTCAGCTTGTAGTCATTAATCAGGTTTTCCTTACTGTGTTAATCAATGACAACCAGTTTTACCTCTGTCAAGTTGCATGGTTGTCTGGTAATGGTTCAGTTTTTCTACTAACCATTCTTGCAGATTGCCTGAGTTTGAACTATATTTAGTGAACGATGAAAAGGATCCTATTTGATGGTGGCTCTGGCAGTAGAAAGAAAAGGAAATAGAAAAGAATGGGGCTTGAAATCATGAAGACTAGCAAATGGCCAAGTAAATTCATCCAAGGCATGTTTCAGCAAGCAAAACTAGGACAAACACACCCAGCTTGCAGGAAAATTCATTACAAATTTGGCACATTTTTCAAATGGGAAAGACACCTCGAAGTTTTGCCTAGAGTGATGGAAAAGTGGTGAAGTGATAGAGGAAACATGCCAAGGTTAAGGTGTTCAATTTATTGACGGTTGGTGCACAAACTTGGTGGAAAATCTATCACAAAACCATGCGAAGAGGTGGCAAAGACACTCACAAACTGTGCCCAAGGGAGAAGATGAACATATCAGTCAATTGGCACTATTTCAAGAAGGCAAAGCCTGGTCCGAACCCCACCAATTTCCTTAAAGTGGCAAATGCATTATGAATCTCCACCAAAATAAAGAAGTATTGAAATATAAGGTATGTGCAAATTAATGAGGGCAGAACCACTCACAAGCTGTGTCCAAAGTGTGGCCAAGTGATTATGGAAGTGTGCCAACATTATAAGGAAGAATTGCACATAAAATAGGCACACTTTTAGGTGGCAAGTGCCAATCCAAACTCTGCCTCAAGGAATAGGGAAAAGACTTAAGTGGTGGCACCATTTCAAGGTAGCAGAGCTAGCAGGAAAAAATGCCAAAAGGGTGGCAAATGCATTAGCAAATTGTGGCAAAGATGAAGAAGAAAAAGAAGTTGAAGCAGGGCACACTTTTTCGGTGACCTGATCCAACAAAAACTTTGCCTAAACTACTCAAAAGGTGGTAAAGTTGTTAGTGATCTGCGCATGGCTTTTGAAGGAAAGAAATCAGACTTTGGTGCCATTTTGGAGTGGCAAAGCGATTAGAAGTTCTGTCCAACTTTACTGATAAGTGGCAAGGCTTTAAGTAATGTGCGCCTAACAAAAAAGGAGGGCAAATTCACTGTATAACTCTGCTCAGCAAGTTGTACTGGAAAGACCTTAAGTGATCTCTGCCAAGCTAAATGAGTCAGCTAAAGCAAAAACGAAAACAGGGATTTAAAGCATGAATTGCATATATATGTCAATGCCTAAGTCATTCAAACACACTACCAAGTTTTTTTGTGCTGTTCATAGCAGAAACAGTCCTTTTCGTCTGATTTTTACAGGTTTGAAGGCTGATTTGAGGTGCCATAGTGAATAATTCTTCAAGGTTGCTGTTGTAGGTGAAGGATTTCAGCATTAATGTCATTGAATTGTTCAAATTCTTATTGACTATTACTGTTTTTCCATCCAAATTCTACTTCCAAGAGTTTCTTTTCATCTCCAGCAGTGCACTTATTGACATTTATTACATTTCAAAATCCCTGCTATGGTGAGGAGGAGGTCATCTTTCACCCATCAAGTTGTCACCACAAGGAATTCGATCAAAGGGTTTTAACTTTGAACCGTTACTTGACAAAGGTTCTCATTGCAAAGTGATGCCTTCAATGGCATTTATACTCCATAATCCAGGTGGATTGATCGGAATTGATTGATGGAATGGTCAGCAAAGGGTTGTGGAAGTAAAGTTTTCAAATACAAAGGATTTGTATATCATTGAATCATCGGTTTCAGCAAAATCCTTAAGCAAAGTGCCGAGACTCAAGTAAGGTTTCAGGTTTCAACAATTTTCAGAGGTTCCAAAATTTTTGTCATGTTTTAGGAGATTTGACAAGTTTATGAGTCAAGGCTGCTTTAGATTTATGAAAATCACTTAAGTGCCAAAAGTTTATTTATTTTCTAGCGTAGCCAAATCTGGCAGTTGTTGTCATGAGCAGTGGCTATTTTGGGGAGATGGATATAGTCAAATTTTGAATGGTGAGGTTTATCTTTCTAAATTGTAGGTGTGTATGCAGTTTAGTTTATTTCATGAAATTGTGTGGTGTTAATTTATCATATTTTTTTCTTGTTGATGTAGATTTATGGGTGTCTGATTTGGCAAGTACTCAACTTTCATTGGTTTTATTCCTTCAAACTTTTTTTAGCAACCAGTAGGAAGTTGTGTTTGTTCGTGTTTGGATTAGTTTAGCCTCCTTAGTTTCTAAAAATCTCATCTGCAAGGCTTGACTTTTAACAATTGTGCACATGTATTTAGGGCAAAAACATAGTCAGTTAGCAGTTTACATTTAATGCAAAATCCCCATTGAAAACTTGTATAAAGTGCATACTTGTAAATTTTGTCTATAGTTTTTGTTTAGGTTTAGTTAGATCTCAGGGAGCTTCCCCCCATAATTTGAAGAACGGTTCTATTGTATGAGGTGTTCCATTTTGTGTTGTTTGGCAATAGACAAATTTAATGTTAACACAGGTCAATATTTATCACACTTGGGTCCCTTTAAATGATACAAACATGCTTGGCACACCTCAATTAATCCTTCTAAGGATCTGTGCCTTCCTCATCAACATGTGTGGTAGCCTCAACTTCAACATATTGATTCAGTGTAGTTCCCAGTTCCTTTGAGTTGTAGATTAACTATTTTGCTGGGTTTTGTGTCAATTTTTCTCTGTTTGTAGCTGCATTGAATCTGTTGAGAGGACCATTATTTTTTGAAAACTGCACAAATTGCTGTGAAGTTTCATGGTGCGCTCAATATTACATCTTGTCAACAAAAACACAAGATTTGATTTACCTCATCATTGCCAATGCGAGTCTCTTTTCCAGGTTTATCCAAATAGTATATTGGGTGCCACGTGCAAGGGTGTGTTCATACAATCCTGCCTATGATGATTGATAAGTCTAATTCTTTCCTCATAAATTTGTACTATAGCATCTCATACATATTTTTACTTGGATTTTATTTTATCGTTGACTGTGAAAAATTTATTTTTGTAGGGGAGACATGTTCTTTTGTTTTGAATATGAGTCCGTCTAATGGGGACATAGGGGAAGTCTGTTGGAGTATCCTTTTTAAGGGATGTGCCTGGGAAGAAAGTTGACAAGTTCTTTAGGTTAGGGATTGAGGACCTTAGTAACATTTGGTTGCATGGAGCTAGGATACAACTCAGCAAGTAACTTCAGTTTGATCTTATCTTCAATTTTAGACATTTCAGGCTTCATTTTCATTCTGTCCTTTTGAGAGTTGGATCAACAATATAATAATCATGGTTTCCATTTTGTCTGGCACAAGCATTTCAGGCTTTTTTCTCAAACATTATTTTGGAAATTGGTTTATGTTCAACAAGTCAATCATCCATTACGAGTTTATTATAAATTTATATATACCTTCAGAATTGGTTAATGCATAGCAGCATATCTAAGTACTTTTCAAAAGTTCAGTGCATTTGTTCTGCATCACGGTTTACATGCTCATTAAAAATGAATTTTGAGATTCAAATAAATGTGAAAAATCGATATGTATAACTTTTTTTTTTAAGAGAAAAACACAAAACTCTTTCTAAGAAAACACACCAAAGCATGTGGAACCTTATTAATATGGCATATTGAAAATTTCTATTTATAGTCAACTAAGGTTAGAGAGATTTGATTAATGTTGATCCACTGTCCAAAAAGTTAAAATCTTTTAACATCTATGACTATAAAACCAAGAAAACATGTTTTAGTTTTGATTTGAGTTTGGTTTTTTTTTCTTACTTTGGTCTTGATTATGTAAGTTTTTTAATATTTTATTAGTACTGTAGCCTTGGTCTATCTGTGATTATATAAGCCATGGTAATGAATTGGACAATGTGCTGGTATTTCAGTTTTATAAATATTTATAAAGGATTTAATTTGTGATTTTCAATGTTTTAGTTTTGATTCGAGTTTGGTTTTTTTTTCTTACTTTGGTCTTGATTATGTAAGTCTTTTAACATTTTATTAGTACTGTAGCCTTGGTCTATCTGTGATTATATAAGCCATGGTAATGAATTGGACAATGTGCTGGTATTTCAGTTTTATAAATATTTATAAAGGATTTAATTTGTGATTTTCAATGTTTTAGTTTTGATTCGAGTTTGGTTTTGTTTTCTTACTTTGGTCTTGATTATGTAAGTCTTTTAATATTTTATTAGCACTGTAGCCTTGGTCTATCTGTAATTATATAAGCCATGGTAATGAATTGGACAATGTGCTGGTATTTCAGTTTTATAAATATTTATAAAGGATTTAATTTGTGATTTTCAATGTTTTAGTTTTGATTCGAGTTTGGTTTTTTTTTCTTAGTTTGGTCTTGATTTTGTAAGTTTTTTAATAGTTTATTAGAACTGTAGCCTTGGTCTATCTGTGATTATATAAGCCATGGTAATGAATTGGACAATGTGCTGGTATTTCAGTTTTATAAATATTTATAAAGGATTTAATTTGTGATTTTCGATGTTTTAGTTTTGATTCGAGTTTGGTTTTTTTTTCTTACTTTGGTCTTGATTGTGTAAGTTTTCTAATATTTTATTAGTACTGTAGCCTTGGTCTATCTGTGATTATATAAGCCATGGTAATGAATTGGACAATGTGCTGGTATTTCAGTTTTATAAATATTTATAAAGGATTTAATTTGTGATTTTCAATGTTTTAGTTTTGATTCGAGTTTGGTTTTTTTTTCTTAGTTTGGTCTTGATTATGTAAGTTTTTTAATATTTTATTAGTACTGTAGCCTTGGTCTATCTGTGATTATATAAGCCATGGTAATGAATTGGATAATGTGCTGGTATTTCAGTTTTATAAATATTTATAAAGGATTTAATTTGTGATTTTCAATGTGGAATATGACGAGTTTTGGTTTGAATCTTGCGGTTCACATGAATTTTTGACCAAATGTTTGTCTTCTTTTTTTAACGATTGGTTGTCTCAATGTGTTGGCAATAAATACTCTACCTTTCATATGTACCCCAAAAGAATTTATATTTCTCTGAAGATAGAAAAACTGAAAAAGTCATAGTGCAAATTCGTATACTTATTTTACATACAAATTTAGATTCTATTTCAAAGTACATATGTGCTTCATCAATTACAAATTGTTTTTTTCACAACTGTACCCTGCGTTGAAATTTTATTTGTCTTATCTTGAATATTATCTAACACAATTTTAAGTGTCTTTTTTTCTTCTAAGAAACTGAACTGTTTTTTATTGAACTCCTGCAAATATTTATAAGTGGTGAATTTTTGCTTGCATATATGTAGTATGCTGGAGGTCCAGTGTTGTCAGACAATGATTATTGTACTGATTGCATTAAAGAGGAAGCCAAAGTGGAAGCTTCTGCTAATAGTTACCGAGATAACAGAACAACGATGAAAGAGGCAGTGGAAGCTGCCCTATCAGGGCATTACACTGATAAAAATCTGTATTATGTATCCAGAACATGGTAAAAATTGTTTTGAATTGTTTATGCTATTTTTTCTGGTTCTTGAAGACTCTATTTTATAGTTGTTCTGATTTCCTCTTTTCTTTTTTAGTTGTGCTTATCCAGTTTTTTTCTTTGTGTTCCATGTTCACCCAGCAACCAACATTTATCTTGGTTCTTGGATGATAAATTGAAAGTTTTCGTTGAAGTTCATCACCATTTTTTCATATGCATTTTTGACATTATTCGGTGATATTCTTGTTTTTTATTATGGTCTTAGGTTGATGCAATGGCTGCGGCGGAAAATTGTTGATGCACCATGTGATGGTGATGCTGGGCCAACAGCATCACTGAGATGTCCTCACGGGAATCTGTTGCCAGAACAGGCACCTGGTGCTAAACGACAATTGGTGCCTGAGAGAATCTGGTTTTATTTCTTGCAAAATGCTCAGGAAGTTGACTCTAATAATCCTGAAGGCCATGCTTCCTTTCATTCAAATTCAGAATCCTGTACTGTTTGTGAGTTCGAACTATCTACTGCTGCAACTATACAAGACCATCTGAGGTAGCTCTACATATCTTAGCACTTTTATCTAGGAGAGTATAATTGGTGAGAGTGAAATCAAATCAAATGTTGGATTTTGTAAAGTTATTGCTTGTCTCATCTGATAGGGCAACCAAGATGGAACAGCGGCAAAGGCATGAACAATTATGTTTGGGCAAAAGCATTGCTGTTTTACCTGGACATGGTTATTATTTGGTGCCTTCATTATGGATTGCAAAATGGAAGGCCTACTTGACAGCAAGCGGCAAGAATGCTTCTATGGTAGAAGAACCAGGAAATTTGGAGCAATGCATTGATTCTGTTCTATGCAGTAAGGTATTGAAAATAATCAAGTATTAATGTTCTCAAAGAATAAAAACACCATCCTGATTTGCAGCCATTTGAAACTTCTAGTTGACAACTCACAGTAATGCTATTGACAGATTCATGTTTATAAATTACAAGCAATCACAGCCAAGACTATGCAAAACTGAGTCTAATTGCCTATGAAAGGAAAAGCTCTATAGTAACAATCTAATTTGATTGTGGCTAAGTTTCCAGTTTTAGTTAATTAGATTGAATAATTTTGACTGTGCTGTATTGCAATTTCTTGGCATGTCTACTATACTATGAAATTTTAGGCTTCTTGAGTCTTAACAAATTTTTAGAGTACCTTGAGTTTGATAAACATTTAGAGAACTTTGCTATTCTTGTATTTGGTTAACTTGGGAATCATGGCCAGAAATATGATTTGGACAATCAGTTTTCTTGTCGTCTGTGCTAGATGCCCTACTACAATTCGACTACTTTTATCTTTGTCAAAATTAAAGCCATATTCTTATCCTTCATTGGATCTGATATTTTATGCTAACTTGAGCATCTCTTTTGTCCATTTAGCTGGTATTTCAATCCATGCCTTTGATTCTCTGAATTTTTTAAGACATAATCTCTCTCTAATTTAGAGATTTGGTATCATGTCATTCATTGAGAGGCCTTGATTTTGACATGCTTTCATTATGAACCAGGAATTAACTGTTAGAATATTATATTCTTATGTTAATGGTCAATACATTAACTGTCTAGTTAGTAGGTAGACGTTTACTGTCTACTATTATAAATAGTTGGTCTCTTTAATGTTGGTAGCTGGAGTAGTTGGTCTTTCTAATTTCTTCTTGGCTCAGCTGTTTTTATAATGTAATGTGATGTTCTTTTTTAATTAATGAAGAAACCAATTACCAGTCCATTCCTGAACATTAAACTCTGCTAATGCCATTTACAAGGTATGGATGCCGTCCCTTTTGCACAGTATCCAGGATTTCATTCTTGTTTTATGGATATAACTAATGGGATGTTTGATGATTGTTTGGTAAATTTTTTCTTCCTTTTTATTTTTGCCAATAGGTATTAGTCTAAACTTTTGAAGTGTATGAACTTATGCCATTTTTCAATATGAAAAAATTAAACAGCAATCTACAGGAAGGAAGCTGTTGGACCTGTAGTTCGCAAACTAGGACTCAAAGAGTACTTTGCAACCCCAAAATTTTCAACTTGGTAAATTTCAACAAGTTAAAAAATAATTATTTTAAAAAAAAAATATTAAGTATATATATATATATATATATATATATATATATATATTATAGTTCAAAATTATAAATTATAAGAACAATGGTACTCATAATGGTCAATAAATTGAATATTTAAATACCTCATTCATAATTTGCAAAAATGAAAATACTTTAGTCTCAAATGTTAGTACACAATGAAAATTCAAAATTACAATTAATATTAAATAGTCTTTATATTCTTCTTCATCAAAAGCATCAAGGTCAACATTTGGTTCAATTCCATTTGAACCACAATCAATTGGAGTGCCACTCCCACTAGCTGTGTCACATGCAAAAGTTGTCTCATCTATAGATACTTTGGCAAGCTGTGGAACCGCAACATCTAAATCAGCACACTCAAGACTTAGATTCCAATTATTTATCATGCCCTCATTGCATTCAAGTGTCCTATGTGACGAGAGATGAAGGTTGGATTGTACATAGACCAAATCCTTTGCTTTTTTTGTACCCAAATGGTTGTGCTTAATTGACTGGATGGAATATGTAGTCCAATTCCAGTCAGCTGAAAAAGAGCTCGCAACCTGTTGAATTTGCATACAACGTTTAGTATTTATGTGTATAAATTCTAAATATAAATTATTATAAAATATAATATATAGCATAATAGCATTAGAAGAAAAATGAGAAAAATAAAAAATAAAAAAGATACATACTTTGGAGAGAATTTTAATTGCAAGAGGTTGCAGGTAAATGGAGCCTTGACCATGTAGATACCACCAATCATGACCTTTTCTATATTTGTCTTGAAGAGCGGAGACATCATGATTCTTTGAAGACATAAAGTGGCCAAACTCATTGAAGGCAATACTTTGGGTATCTTCATCTGAAAATATCTTTCTAAATGCAGCCTTGTAGTCAGTAGCAACCTCCTCATCCCTATATGGTGGCTCTCTCCTCGGCAATGAAAGTATCTCTTTGCTTTAATACTTTGATGATAAAGCAAATGCTAAGAGATGTATTTTTTGAGCTCTTTCTGTGCATGGCTGCCTCCATACACTCCACAAATTGTTGATGCCCATAGAACTCAAGGCCTCTCGCACCTTCACAAGTCGTCTTAAGACAATTGTGTGAGATGCAAATCGAGTTTCAGCAACCTAACATGGTATAAAAAATACATGTCATATATCAACAATAAAAAATAGAAGTTAAATTTTTAAAAAAATATATTAAAAAATAAAATTTAAATTACTTTCAACAACTTCAAGTTGGAGAAGGTCCCAAAGATGCGTTGTGACATATGATGATGAGTCACAAATATTTGGTTCTCCTCGCCCTCCGTATATATTTGTTTGACCCACTCGATTTGTGTGCCAATCTTTTGCAATATCAAATTAAGTGGGTGGATTACACATGGTGTCCAAAAAACGTGACCATATATACACTCCACTGTAGACCTAGCTGCCGTACAATTTTTAGCATTGTTCGTTATGACTTGGACAACATTTTCAGAGCTTACTATTTCAATGGGTTCTATGAGGATATTGGCAATAAAACTTGCATCTTTTACTCAGAAACATTGCCCTTTTAGGGGACATTGCTATAACATCAATCAAGGGACTTGTTTCAGGCCATGTATCCTTGATTGCTCTGAATGATGCTTCTATTGAAGCTTTTGCCTTCGCCGATAAGGTGGTTCACACCTTTTCATAGCTAGGACTAACATGATTAGAAGGTGCATTTGGAAAGGGCTGTTACCATATCTTGCCAATAAGGTGATCTAGCAGGGTTGAAAGGAAACCCATTGGCATAAATGCAATGAGCAATGCCTTGATCTGCAATCTTCTTTGCTTCATTTTTGAAGGCCTTCTCGAATGGGCTTCATTTTCACGAAACTAAAACAATCTCTTCTCAAAAAGGTGGTGGCATTGACATGGAAGGATGTGGGCCAGCTAGTTGTGATAAGCCATTAGGAGGTTTGTGCAAGCTTTTCTTGGCAAGAGGATGTGCAAGAGCCTTTGATCTATTACTTGCCATGTCGGCATCCTCTTGTTCTTTAATATAAGCCAATATTTGTTGCTTGACAACCCTTTTTATTTGGTCGAGGACAAAATTTTATTCCTTGTAAAGGAATAGTGTAGAAGTGAGCCTTTACTTGAAAAAACAAGCTCTTATACTCTTTTTGACATTGGCTACAACACCAAAGATAACCCGCACCACCAAGGAGTTGTTGAATCATTGTCATATGTTGCCAAAGAGGTGACGATGCATCAAATTTAAATGAAATCTTTGCACTTGTGGCAATTGAACTAAAATTGCCAGCCATTTTGTATTACAAATTAACAACATTGCAACTGAAAAAAATGGTATTATAACACCCCTTATTATGTATAAAAATCTCAAAGAAAAATTCAAAACTCACCAAAAAAAAACACTAGAAAACTTGAAAAAATGAAAGATTTACTCACCTATGATGGTTAAATTTTTTTCGTGCATCTACTCCTAACTTGTTGGTATAGGTTTAACTCCCTTGTAGTCCTCACCTTTGAAACAAAATGAACCAACCTTTAAAACTTAGTAAAGGCAGCTTGGAGGGAAAAAATGCAATTTTTAAACTTTTGTGTTTGTCAAACGAGTTGCAAACTTGTTAAAATCCACTTTTTAAGGTGAGCAATGATATTGGGGTTCTCTCGGGTACGCCCAAGGTATCGCCCAAGTGGTACCTTGGGTGTACTTAGTGAGGAACCCATATTGGAGTCACACGAGTTCGACATGCATAATAGACGGACCTGCTAACACAAAAAAATACAATTATTTTTTCAAGTCTATTACAAAATGTATCAATTAAGTCATAAAAAACTATGAGGAAGTATTTTATCTCTTGGTTTTTCTACAATCGGTCTCACTCAATCAATTTTGCCTGTGTCCAAAAGAAGGTCAAGGCAATGAGCTGCACAAGGGGTTCAAAAAAGTGTTGGATGCCTCTCTTGAAGGAATCTTTTGGTTGCCACATATGTCGTTGCATTGTTAGTAGCAACTTGGACAACATTTTGTATGCCCACCTCTAAAACAACCTCTTCCAATATGAAGCTCAAGTTCTTTGCATTCTTTATTTTGTTGGAGGCATTAATTGACTTCTAAAACATTATCTCACCATTTGAAGCCATTAAAAAATTGAGAAGGGTGTGGTTCCTTCCATCTGTCCACCCATCTAAAAGAATTGTGCATCCAAGCAAAAAGAATTGTGCTTCCAAGATTTTGCAATTGTTTCTTTGGGTCTTCCACAATTTGTTGTACATCTCCAATATCATATTGGAGCAATCTAATCTCTTGGAGAGGTGCCTTGTACCCTTTCTTTGCAATTGTCAATGTTGTCACCAAACACATTTCAATATGGACTCCTTGCCACATTGAAGGGAAGGTTGTAGTAATACCAAAAATTTGCACATGTTTTATTTGTTTTTTTGTGCACCTCTTAGTTCTATCTTGTAGCTTCCAATGAAGGTTGTGGTCTTGGTACATTTCTAGGCTCACAAGAAACTCCCGTGATTGAGCTCTACTCAAGTTGGATGAGGAGGATGGGCCATGCATATGTTGACTATGACTAGAGCTCACAATGCCTTGCATATCCACATCAGATTCTCTAGGCAAATTAGGAGCAATGGTTTCTTGTATGGCTGCTTGTGCCTTACCCCTCTCCAATTTATTTTCATCTAATGTTGCAAGAAGGGCCAATATCTCTCAATTCACTTCTTTCGGGGCTGCTCCACATGGATTAGCATTGTGATTAGGAATGCTTGCAAGATGGTATTTGAGGCAATTGGTGCCTACACTAAGTTTCTTCTTGCACTAGTTACAAATCATGAACCTTGCAACCAATCCAATTGTGCCATATTTCCAAGTGGGGTCAAGGCTTCCCAGGGGGTCTCTTTCCAATGTGACGACTTCCACTTGCTGAGTTCGAATCAAATGTAGAGCCAGATGCCATTGTGATTATATATTAACTTGCAATATCAATAAGAATAATAATTAGTGATTAAAAACAATTTGAACATGAATTATTTAAAAAAATCATGTAAAATTCAAATGCATTGAAAATTGTTGTAATATTGTAAATGGGAATTGAATTTAACAAATTTGATAAAAACATGAACCCTATTTTAATAGAAAGAAAAGAAAAAAAAATGATTCAAATCAGCGTATATTATTTAAATTTTAAGTAATCTACAAATTAGAGAAATTGAATCAATTCAATTCAATAAACTATGTACATTTGACATGCTAAAGAAACTAGAAATCATTTACAAATTTAAATGCTTAAAAAATAAAGTTGGAACTAACTTGATGCAAATCCAAAATTCTAGAAATTCTCTCTTCAAATCCCCTAAAAAATCTTTCCAATCAGCTCTAGAATGCTGGCTTTCTGCTGTGTGTGTTGAGGGGCAAATGAAGGGTTTTAAAGGCATGAATACGCATCAAACCCATGTTTTTCCTGGGCAAACAGCAGCAGCGAGTTTTCTGCTCAGAATCACAGAGTTTTGGCGATTACTCGTCTAAAAATTCAGTGAATTTTCATCCTTGACTCGCTATACAGACTTGCTGAGTATGCCTTGCCAAAATTCATGCAAAAAATGAAAGGGCAAGTACTTGGAGACTTGCTGAGTATGTAAACTATGGTTGTACCCTCTGGATTGTATTATGCAATTTTGTGGTCATCTCAGGGAGAAGAAAAAAGTTATAGAATGAATAGGATAGATAGTGGACAGAAAATGCAGATAAAATGTTGCTGCTAAATGTCAATCTCCACATTCCACTCAGCCTGACGAACATTATCTCCCACTGAAATTGCCTTATTTAGAATGGCAGTTTTACCAATTTTGGAGCATTTACCAAAGCATTTAGACGGATGCTATATTTTTGTAGTAGTGAATAATGGTCAAGCAATCGTTAGATTATTGTATAGGCATGTACCATCACCTTTGAAGGGCAATGTAGCATCCTTGCAAGTGGGGTTTCTTTTCCTTGTGCTATTTAATAGAGTGATGAGGGTGAGGGCTATCTCGGAAAGGAACTCCATAGTGGTAATCAATGCAGGGTAAGAACATGCTTGTTCTTCACATGGAAAAATACATGGTGGCAGTGAAATCAATGCTCCAAGAACATTGAGCTGGAAATAAGAAAAGTAGAGTTTTTGAAAATGGACAACTAATGCCTTGCAAACAAAAACTTTTCTCTGGAAAGAAATTAGAGCTGGAAATGTGAAATTTAGAGTTTATGAAAATGAACTACTAATACTTTGCAAAAGAAACTAAAAACTTTTGTGCAAAGAATGTAGAAAGGTTTAAGCTTGAGCACTATTGCAAAAGTTTTGATGGTGGATATCCATTATGTGTTCAGGAAGAAAAGGCAGCAATAGGGACAAAATCCTTTCATGCTCCCCAAAATTTAGATATTAATAGGTCAAATGTTTTGTAGTCTTAAAGTTAAAATGTTAATAAGGATAGTTGTCATCTTTCAACCATCTTGACAAAAAACATCTTGGTAAATACATTGAGAATTTGGGGCATTACAGTGCGACTCCAGTATTTTGTGTATGGTGATTATTATAGACAACAGTAGCAACTTAAAAAGTACAACAGACGCAGATTCTGATGCACCAACCAGAGGGTTGATATTTAAAAAACATTACCTGCCATCCACCAATCATTGGTATTGCATAAGCTAGTTTTGCCATTAACTTTTTTCACAATGTTATAAATGTGGATTTCTTGTCTAACTATAGGTCTATGGTTTTAAGTCTATTGCAAGTTAGGCACTGGGATTATAATTTAGTGGCACTCTTTCTATATCTGAATATTTAAAAAGTTTGAATATGATAAAATGAGTGATAAAAGGTACACTTCTCACAAACATAACTTTGTGCATATTATGTGTTCATGACAAAATATGTCAGGTGGTTAATGTTGCATTTTTTAGTTAAATTTAATAAATTATTTCTTCATACTAGTAAATTATTTGCCATTCAAAACATTTACAAAAGTAGTTAATGTGGTACTTAAATAAATTCTTGAAGTCCACTGAAGATGATGTATAAATGATGCAATTACTTTTATATCATGGTCATCTAATACTTGATTTTAATTGACTGGTTGAAATGTAAAATTTTACACCTCCTATTGGCATAGTTATGGATTTACTGATGACTCGACACCCAAAGGCACTTTCATCTCTATATTATTCTCATAACCTACACTTACTGTACTAACATGATTGCTTCAGCACTTAGCTTTACATATACTCAAATAATGACACAATTCTTCATGCTACAGAAAAGTGCTTATCCCAAGCAACTGATCTAAGCATTTTGTATCATGTGCAGCATTTTCGATTGCTTTATAGGCCTCCAGAACTTGTAATAAAGCGAGGCGAATACACTCAAAGGAGCCCAAATGTAAGTAGATCAGGTATCTTGTTTGTGTCTTGGCACTAAGTAATAATAAAAAACAAATCTAGCATACATTTGTGCTCTTTACTTCAATGTTAGTTAGGATGTATTACTAAGTAAAGCATTAGTAAAACCCCATCCCCGAGAAACCCCAAGGAAAACCGTGTTACTGATTTTTCCTCAGCATTGGCTGGTTGAGGTACCCAGTCTGGATTCAGATTTGGTATGCTAGGGGATTCTGTGAGGAGACTCACAGAGGAATGTGGGTTTGTCTCAGACAAACTTGGGTGAACCCATGATGAACACAAGCAATGTTGATGGTACCCAGAGAAGACCCACTCAGAAAAAAGTGACTTGCAAAAAAATTATCATTTAGACTTTCTGTGGATCATTTTTGGCTGTATCTAGAGGCATTTGAGCATGGAATTATATCCATCATGAATACCTTGGAAGTTGTGCATTGTTCTACCAGCGAAGGGATTGTCTCCTTTCACTAACAGCTGGAGCTCTTCCATTGAGAAGTGCCACTGCTTGCTTGTGAAGTTGCTTGTCAAAGGTGTGCAATCCAGAATGCTCTTGATGCTGCAGTACTTTAGGCCTGTGTGATGTTCTTCAGCAGGTGCTGCACAGCTTTGAAGCCTCTCTGCTGTTATGGATTCCTGGTTGGGTTCTAGGATATGCAGGTGTTGGTAGAGCCTTCGTTACCGACCCTCAAACTATGACTATCACAAAAAAATCTGTTGTGGTGCATTAGCTTTTGTTTTTAATTGTTGGACATAGATAAATTAGTGAAATTTAAAAAAAAGCTTTTTAATGATGTTTGCCAAATATAATGGGAGTCCTAAGACCAAAAAATCTTTTTAATTATGTTCGACTTTTTTTAATAATATAATTTTTTATATTTTAATATTAAATAATGAATATCTATCTTGACATTGGAGTTTGACTAATTGCCAGTGAAGTAATATTTTTAATTTTATGGTGGTTTTGTTTATTATATAGTGGAATTTGGTATTTTGAACTTAATTCTTGTTTTTCGACTACAAATATGTATATATTTATGGTTTTTATATGATATTTTATTGATGAGCCCAAAACAAACTCAACTACCAAACTTTTTTGACCAAAGAATTGAACCAACGAGCGTGAACCAAGATTGGTAATAGTGAAAATTAAGGGTTTTGGGTTAAGGCATACTAAAGCATTTAAGAAAAAGCTTATCCCTAGTCGTAAACCCTAAAAATATGTTGAGGGTTAGGGTTAGGGCAATATAGTGTTTTACCAGATCTAGTGAAAACCCTAATTGTAATTGCAACCCCTAAAAAATATTCAAGGTTTAGGGTTAGTATTAGGGAAATTTCAAAATTAGGGTTAGGGTTATAGGGCATAAAACCATCTATTTAAATTTATTTACTATTAAAATGAATACAAACAAATTATAGTTTGCATACTTGGACATAGTAGACCAAAAATATTCCCACTCAACAACTTGAAAAAATACTTAAATTTCCTTTAAAAATCATAAATTTTATGCAAAATGTATGAAATGAGATTGTAAAATGTTGGGAGAGTGTTTTCTATTAGATTTGAATGTGAATAAAGTACAAAATCACATCCTCACACAAATAGGACAACATGTTGATTAATAATATGAATTTATGATGATTGTCATCAGAAACCATCATCATAAATTGCGTATCTACACAAGTTACAAATTACAAGAATTTACATTTTCTTTGTGATGCCATCATTCCATGGTGGTTAGAATATAATTTTTTAGTTCCTTCAGCCATGAGGATCCATCTATAACTATCTCACTTAATTCAATAATTTGTCCTTGCAAAAAATGCGCTAAGGTGGTTGTGAGTGAAGAGCAAATAGATAATATACTGAGAGGGGGGGGTTGAATCAGTATTTTTGAAATTTAAAACATAAAAACTTTTAGAACCAACAATCAAAAACAGTAAGAACAAACACTTGACAAGAAAAACACCAATATCACGTGGAAAACCCTTTCGGGTAAAAAACCACGACAACTATTGTTTTCATTAACTTCAAAAGGGCACCAACCCAAGAGACTACAATCTCTAGATTACAAAAGTGAGCACCAACTCACTGGAAGTTCCTTGAAGCACCAACTTGGAACAGCTGAAGCACCAACTTCAATAAGAGCACCAACTCACTAGGCATTTTCATAAGACAACATCTTTGCATTCTTGACTTCGAAATATGTTCTTCACATCAATTGAGACACTCATGCTTGCATATATCACCACAGTTCAGACTTTGATATCTTTTTGCTCAAGAACTTAATTTGCAACAACACCTCGATCCTTTCTCTTCCTTTTAACATTCTTCATAACTTTCTAATACTCAAAACAGAATAAACAAACTTATAAAATTCGAATCCATCCACACCTCAATGCAAGAATGGATATAACACTTATACATCACTTCACTCACTTGATTCCACTAATGAACAATACAAAAAATTGTAAAAGTAATATCTCGGTTGAAGCATAAAATAATCCACATTGATCCACATACTTCTTAGTCAATGCCTTTGAATGGCATAACCACAACACACAAATACTGTCAACCTCACGTCCAAATCGACAGGAAGGAATAGCTTGGCTAAAAATTAACTTAACACGAATACCCTGTTTCCTGAGCATAATCAAATGAGTGGTTTGCAATATCCTTGAAAGACACGACGACCTCACTAAACGCTTCCATAACTTGCAAATTGTATCACCTGTGAACACACTAATGAATCATGTCTCCCATGCACATTGACTCAGAAATGAATGCAAAGTGTTACCATGATGAATACAATAGAGGATATATTTTTGCAATCTTGGGCACTATTCGCAATTTCTCGAAGAATAATGTTCATACTTTTAAAATGCTACAAAGGCCTCCATTTAGTGCTTACGTCAACTTCCATGCACACAACCTTTGCATAAAACACTAAAGATATATAAAACTTAGTCAACAACAAGAATGCATGATGGACCCGTAGAGCCAATAAAATGATTAAAACGTTTCACATGATGACTGCTAATCTTCAAAGCTGAAGCCGTCGATGCAAGGCAAGAGTGCCACAAAGGCCTAGGAATGAATTCAACTTGTCAAAGAAACTCAAGCCGCCCCACTCAAAGGAATCGGCAGAAGCCGCTAACGAAAAATAAAGCTTCATGATATAGAAATATTCTCCCATACTTACATTATCCATCGCTCCAAATAGAAATGTTAAGAGGAGAATTAAATTGTCGCATAAGAATAAGGAAGCCGTCGCTAAAGATAGAGACATCGGAGGTGTAAATTTATCGCCCAGGAATGCAAGGCTTTATAAATTAATTTCACCTTAAAAACACAAAACACATTTAAGAAATTTTTGCAACAAGCTGTCCAACCAACTCCCTTAAAACACTTAACACTTAATCTGACCCCCACACCCAGATTTCATTAAGATATGTAACCACGCATGACCATGAATACGTTGAAGTGAAGTGGCCTGCTGTTGTATCGAAGATGCTGAATGATTTTATCTCAACTTGCAGAAGTTGCTACATCTTTTCATTCCTTTACTCAATATTGGAGCTATGAAAGCTTCAATCCTTGCAAATGTGATGAATCTTTGTTCTTCAAACGATTAGGTATATTCATATTTTTTGTCATGTGCCAGATTTTTGCAAGAAAAGACTCTGATTCCTAACCACGGATGAGAACAAGTATTTCTGATTGATTCTTCATCCTACCATGATAATATATAACTTGATTCATATGCAATAGGAGCGAATCACAAACTTGAGCAGACAAATCTTCCAAAAATCCATTAGACCAAGAAATTTTATAGGTCACATCTCCCATATTTGAAACTTTCGGAATCATCATATTTGATTGCTGCTGTTCCTAGCTTAGATTGTGTGAAAACTTTGACATCAATGACAAAATATTCAACAATCTTCCCCTTTGTGATGGCAACACCTTCAGAAATCTATATTGCTCCCCTTGACATCAATGGTAAACTGAACAACCTGCATAGCTGAAATGGGGCTGACAAAATGGGATAATGAAAGCTCCCCTTGAGTTTAAACAACTTCTCAAAGATGGAGTGAAATCACTCTCAACTTCTTCCGCAAGTATTCAAATTTTTCCTTTCGTAGAGGCTTAGTAAATATATCTGCAATCTGTTCTTTAGTAGTAACATATTCCAACTCAACTTGCTGATCACTAACTTGTTCTCTCAAAAAATGATACTTGATAGGACTATGTTTAGTCCTAGAGTGCATAATTGGATTTTTTGAGATATTAATGGCACTCGTATTATCACAAAAGATAGAAATAGGATGCTGATACTCTACCTTTATGTCTTTCAAGGTTTGCTCCATCCATAGGACTTTTGTGCAGCAAGACACTGCTACAATATACTCCGCTTCAGCTGTAGATAACAAAATAGAAGCTTGCTTTTTGCTCAGCCAAGATACAAGACAATCTCCTAGAAAGAATGTACAACCACTTGTGCTCTTTCTATTGTCAACACATCCACTCCAATCTGCATTTGTGTAAGCTGAGTGTGAAATCTTTGCCTTTTGGATACCACAACGCATAGTCCATAGTGCCCTTGAGATACTTGAAAATCCTCTTAACTGCATGTACATGTGTGTCTTTTGGAGTAGCTTGAAATCTGGCTACATAGCCAACTGCTTTCATATTGTCAGGTCTAGTAGTTTTTACATAGAACAAACTTCCTATCATAGACTTGTACAAAGTTTGGTTAGCATTTGGAGACTCATTATTTTTACTCAACTTGCATCATGTCACCATGGGAATACTTACAGGATTGCAATCCTCCATTCTGAACTTCTTTAACATCTCTTTAGTTTACTTGGTTTGAGAAATGAATATACCTCTATTCGATGATAAATTTGCAAACCAAGAAAGAATGAAAACTCACCAAGCATGGACATTTCAAACTCTTGCATGTTTGTGGAAAAAATTTGACACATCTTCTGACTATTGCTTCCAAACATAAGATCATCAACATAAACAACAACAATCAACATATGATTACCTTCATCCTTGACACAGAGATTGCTGTCTGCTATCCCTCTTCTGAAGCCTTGCTGCTGTAAATATCTGTCCAATCTAGCATACCATGCACGTGGAGCTTGTTTAAGCTCATAGAGTGCCTTCTGTAACTTGCACGCATAATTCTGATTTTCTGTAATGATGAACCCATTTGGCTATTCTATGTACACTTCTTCATCGAAGTTATTATTTAGAAAAACTGATTTTACATCCATTTGATAAATCTTGAAATCTTTGAAAGTAACAAAAGCTAAGAACATTCTAATAGCTTCTAAACGCACAACAGGAGCAAAGGTTTTTTCAAAGTCTATACCTTCAACTTGTGCATATCCTTTACATACAAGCTTTGCTTTATTCCTTACCACTTGACCATCTTCATTCAACTTGTTTCTAAACACCCACTTTGTGCCAATCACATTCTTGTTTGGGTCTTGGGACAAGTTTCCAAGTTTCACTATTTTGTATTTGGTCAAGCTCTTCTTCCATAGCAGCTACCCAATGTTTATCTTCAGCTACTTGTTCAAAACTTTTAGGCTCAATCTTGGACAGCAAAGAGACATTTTCATCTTCAAAATAATTAAGTATTTGTCTTGTGATTCTTGGTCTTCCTTCTTGTAAAATCTGATCTTCTGGATGATTTCTTTGAACAAACTTCGATGAAGTCTTCAATAGAGTCTTTGATGAAGTCTCATTTTGATCTTTTGTAGGTGTATTTGCTGGAGTTGTTTATGCTGTCCCATGTTGATCATTTGAAAGTGTCTCTTGATCAATACTTTCCTCCTCATCTTCTTTGCAACTACTTTCATCTCCTTGCATCTTGTTTTGAAAGTTTGTTTCTTCATGAATCTTCACGTTTGCACTTGGTGTAGGGTCACCAGGAGCTTATTTGCATATTTTGTGTAATTTTTTTGTTTTAGGTTGTTTTTTATGTTTTGAAGTTTCCTAAGGTCATTTATGACCATGTGTGATCATGTAATCCATTTTGGAGTGCTTATAGGGTCATTGATTTGAAGTTGCAAAAAAGTTGCCAAATGTGCAAGAATTGTCATGCACTTTTTGGAAAGTTGTCAAACAAATCAAGAAATTGTTACATGCAAGAAAGAAATGGTTTCCAATGATGGGGATCAGTTGTAAAAGGGAAAAAGACACCTTCCAAATCAAATGAAGTGTTGTGAAACTGATTTTTCTAGTTTGGTGAATGAAAAGAAGCTGATTTTTTGTGTTTTCAAAATGTTTCAGTCTGTTCTGCTAACTTGTATGGCTTGTACGGCCCATGTAATGGTTTGAAAGTTATTGGAGTTTGTCAAGCCGTGAATCTACTTTATTTTGGTTTAGTTTAGTGAAAGTTATTGAGTTTTTACTGAAAACTGTTTGAAACCCTACTTAGGGTAATCCGAGAGGAGTAAAATGGATGCAACTTGCTTTTCCACCTGTGAAAAATCACCAAAATGGGCGGAATAGCCTGTACTTATGTATTTTACCATATGCCAAACTTGCAGGGATTAGCATGGAGGTTTGCACGTGCTTTGGAAGGACAGTAGGTCTGATATTTGTATGTATCAGACCATGATAGTGGAGAAGAGCAGTTTATAAGTCTTCAAAAACAAGATTGTTGTGCTTTGTAATTGGGAAAGGTGTGAAGAATATGTATGAAGGTCTTACATACCTGTTCCAAGAGTTTTTGAGCTTCTTAGGCATTTATTTGACAAAATGACATGACTGTCCCAAGAGGGCAGATTTTGCTCTCTTAGGTTAAAATTTACAAAAGTTGTAAGTCTCATGATTGTTTGCATTGTGATTCATCACACAGTAGTTGCTCATGGTCCTTTAGGGTCCTTTGACAACTCTGCCCTGACCTTTTGCTCTGTCCCAAGCAAGTTGGATCAAGCCTCAAACTGGTTCAATGGTAGATCAAACCAGTAGTGACAAGTTTGTACCTTTTCTTGAGATTGGTTGAATGTTCATGTTGAAACAGTGCTGTCCCATGGTGTTGTGCTGTTCTATCTTGTATGGGTGTGTTTTCCTTCATATGAATGCTCTAAAAACCAAGTCATCAATTGTGACAATGTGTACTAAGATGCTCCTTTTGCTGCTGCCTAGGAAGTCCTCGAGGGAATGCCTTGAGTTAGTCAAGTTTTGTTAAATCTTGTCCTTCCTTTGCATCAACACTTTCAACAACTTTGCATAATCTCTTGTTATAACATCGGTAAGCCTTACTTTTAGAAGAATATCCTTAGAAAATTCCTTCATCAGCCCTAGGAGCAAATTTTGCTTGATTATCTTCATCCCTTTTAATATAGCATGGACTTGCAAGTTTTTTGAAATATTTTATGGAAGTAGGCTTACCTTTCCATAATTCATATGAAGTCTTGTTGCGTTTTGCTCTATAATCAGCCCACGATTTTGAATGTAAACAGCAGTATGGACAGCTTCTCTCCAAAAAGAATCGGGTACCTTTGACTCATTTAGCATGCTATGAGCCATTTCTTGGACTGTTATATTTTTTCTTTCAACCACACCATTTTGTTGTGGTGTCCTTGCTGCTGAGAATTTCCTTTTTAACCCATGTTTTTCGTAGAAATCTACAAATTCATTTGAGGTGAACTCTCCACCCTTGTCTGAACAAAGACATTTGATTTTTAGACTGGTCTCATTTTCCACTAAGGCTTTGAATGCCTTAAATTTTTCAAGAGCTTTTGATTTTTCTCTCTAAAACGCAACCCAAGTCATTCTAAGTCATCAATTAATAACATAAAATATTTTTCACCTAGCATGGTCTTAGTTTTGATTGGCCCACATAAATCATTGTGAATTAACTCAAGAGGCTTTGAAGTAGAGTATTCTTTTGACTTGAAACTCCTAGTTTGCTTTCTCAATTGGCATTCTCTACAAATGATGTCTAAAGGTTTTGTAAGCTTTGGCATATCTCTTACAGCTTCCTTTCTGCTGATCTGAACAAGATTATCAAAATTCAAGTGTCCCATTCTTCTGTGCCATAACCATCCTTCATTTTCTTGACTCAAACAACATTTCTCACTTTTGATGTCATCAAGAATATAAAGATTATTAGCAGCTGTCTAGCTTCAACAATATGTCTTCTATCCTTGCTAATTTCATAACTATCAGAGTTAAAAACAAGACTATGCCCTCGGTCACATTTGACTCACACTCAGTAAATTATGTTTTAGACCTTCAACATACAAAAAATTTTCAGTCTTAGTCTTACTATCATCCAAAATAAGAGTGCCTTTACCTTAAATTTTTGCTAATGCATTGTCACCAAATCTTACTGTTCCACCATTTATTCTTTTAAGAGTGAGAAATTTGCTTTTGTCACTAGTCATATGTATAGAACAGCCACTACAAATGTACCATTTATCTCTCATTTTGTGCATTTAAGGCTGTTTGCACCATAGTAATGAGACTCGGACTCGGCTCGGACTCGGCTAGGGCGACTCGACTTGGGACTCGGGGACTCGAGACTCGGACTCGGCGCAGACTCGGCAAAATGAAAAAAAGTTGAAAAAACCCTAGAAATTTAGAGATTTTTAAGGATTTAAAACTTGTTTCAAGCACCCTTTATTGAATACAATACAAATAAAATAAAATTTAATCACATACACAAGTATACAATGATCACATAAGTATAAAGTACACAAATTGTAGTTGCGGTGCTGAAGGAAATAGCATACTTAGATATATAAAATTAGTCAAATGTATACAAAACTCATGGAATATGAAATCCATAACATCAAATGTTCCATAAAAATATGAAATATGAAAACAATAGCTATAAGTCTATGACTCTATGGCATAGTGGAGCCAACATCCTTCCTACGAAGGCGTCTAAGGATCCTGGATGATGAAAAGTTACTTACATAAGTATTGTAAAATGAAAAGTTTTAAGTTTTTAACTTTAAATTTGAATTCGATAATGAGATACATCTAGATTCTAAAATAATACAATTTAAATATAAATTTTAGAACAATTGAACGAAAAAGAATTACTTGGCTACATGGAAGGGAATGGTGCAGTAGTACCAAAAGTCTACAATTGTCTTTTTTGTTGCATCATGTGCGTCCTTGTTCCAACCCATGCTCTCAAGCGACGGTTGAGAACCAGTAGTAGTGTGTGGTACAAAATATGAGTCCACGACATCAAATATTCCAAACAAATATGAAATATCAAAACAATAACTACAAGTCTATGGCTCAAAGGAGTTTGCATCCTTCCTACGAAGGCATCTAAGGTGGGTCGTAGATGACGTAGCAATTGCAGCCATAGTCTCTGCTTGTGACTCCATGCCACCCTCACCAACATTAGTTTTGGATGTGTTTGCTCATGCTTTAGCCTCCTCCTCTGCCATGGCTATAGCCTCAACCTCTCTATCTACCCAATCAACCCAATCAAGGTCCTCATCACTAGCACAAGTATACATCGATCATATAAGTATAACTATAAACACAAATTGCAGCCATAGTCTCTGCTTGTGACTCCATGCCACCCTCACCAACATTAGTTTTGGATGTGTTTGCTCATGCTTTAGCCTCCTCCTCTGCCATGGCTATAGCCTCAACCTCTCTATCTACCCAGTCAACCCAATCAAGGTCCTCATCACTAGCACAAGTATACATCGATCATATAAGTATAACTATAAACACAAATTGTAGCTGAGTTGCTCAAGAAAATAACACACTTAGATATATAGTCAAAGACTCAAATGTATACAAAACTCATGGAATATGAAATCCATGACATCAAATGTTCCAAACAAATATGACAATAGCACACTTAGATATATAGTCAAAAACTCAAATGTATACAAAACTCATGGAATATGAAATCTATGACATATCAAAAGATTCAAAACAATAACTAGAAGTATATGGCTCAAAAGAGCTTGCATCTTTCCTATGAATGTGTCTAAGATAGGTCCTGGATGATGTAGTAGCCATAATCTTAGATTGTCAAGTATCAGGGAAATCGCCATGATGGGGTTGAGAGGTAGTGCCCTTTGTGGGGGTTTAGGTGCAGTGCCTCTAGTGGGGTTAAGGGTCAACGCCCCTTGTGGGGGTTTGGGGGCAGTTCCCCCAATGGGGTCAAGGGGTAGCGCCCCTTGCGGGGATTTGGGAGCAGCACCCCTAGTGGGGTCAAGGGGTGTTGCCCCTTGCGGGGGTCTGGGGGCAGTGCCCCTTGTAGGGGTTTGGGGGCAGCGCCCCCAACGGGGTCAAGGGGCAGCGCCCCCAATGGGGGTCTGGGGGCAGCGCCCCCAGTGGGGTCGAGGGGCAACGCCCCTCGCAGGGTCCCGGGGCAGCGCCCTGGGCGCGCTCCCTGTTGCGATATAGGGCGGGGTCGAAGGGCAGCGCCCTCGCCACCAAGCCCAAATTAAGACCTCCAAAACCATACAAACCTCCATGGCGTACATCATTTTGCATTCACAATAAGTAAATAAATTTTTTAAAAAAAATTCAAATTTCATGTATTTTTTTCACTTTCAAAACTTGCCTTTTGTCGAGTCCTGCTGATGGGACTCGCCTGGACTCGGCGAGTTTGGCGAGTCTACCAGACTCGGCGAGTCCATCCAGGACTCGGTAGGACTCGGCCGAGTCCGAGTCCGAGCCCCCAGGACTCGGCCAGGGTGACTCGACTCGGGACTCGCCGAGTCTTGGCAAGTCTGGGCGAGTCTCGTAACTATGGTTTGCACAATCATAGATTCAACTGCTTCTTCTTTCTCCTTCTCTTGCAAACTTTGTAACTTATTTTGCTTTATCCTGCTTTTCTTCCTTTTTGCTTTGCTTTGAAAAATCTGCTAAATCACTTCTACAAACTTTTGTAGTATGACCAAATATTATTGCATATATAGCATATAATATTGTAATTCATCAAAGGAGCAAACGAGTTCCTATTCAAGAATCTTTGATTTCTATTCACATATCTGAAATCATTTCTTGCATAAACTTTACAATTTGTTGCCTTGTGACCAAAAAGATTGCATGTAAAACAATACTCATAAAAGAAAGAATTGTTGAACTTGGTTATGTGAGCTTGCCTTGAAATAGGAGGTCTTCTGAAAGTGCTGTTTTTGATTTTGTATTGTGAACTTGTTGTGCTATAAGAGTTGGTCTTTTGCTTTTCTTCTTTTGCTGGCTTGGAACTTTGACCTTCTTCATATCCAACTCCGCTTTTATCAGCAAAAGATTTCTGTGAGCTAATGAGCTCATCCGATGACATAGAACTTTTCTCATTGTTCATTTCATTATTCAGTTGTAGCAGTGATTTGTCTAATTTTATAGATGAAAAACTCGCGGAAAACTCGCCTAACTCGCGAGTAATCGCGAGGCAAATTGAGAGGCGAGTTAATTGCTTAATAACTCGCAGCCGGGTAATACCAAAAAATCGTGGCACGTCTTATGAAAAAAAACGCGAGTAAACCAGGAAAAACGCGGGCGAAATAACAAAAAAAACATTTTTTATATTTTTTGCCCTAAGTTTTTATCCACAAACTCTGCAAACAGCGTTTCATTGTTATTTGATATTTCGTTCAACAGGAGATAGCAGAAAACGCGACGGCAGCTGAGGGAAAAACGTGAGGAAAAAACGAGGCAACAAAAAACGCGAGCTCAGGAAAAAACGGGACCGCGGCTCGAGAAAAATGCAAGCTCAGGAAAAAACGCGACGGCGGCGCAGGAGAAAAACGCAGGCAAAGAAATCGACGGATAAGGAATTAAATTGAAGGTATTTTCTTTGATTTTCTCTGCGAATTCAATAGATTATTTTGCATTGAAAATCTCACGAGATTCACAAACAAAAGACCTAAAAAAATTTAAAAATCTATAACGTTTTTGCCCACATAAATTTTTTAATTAATTATTTTGAACATTTTTGTCCAGCGCCAGATCTATCATAATCATATAGTAAGTTTTTTAATTAATTTTTATTTATTTATTGATTTGTAATCAAATATTTGTAAAAAATAATTTATACATATTATATGATATATTATAAGTAATAAGACAATAACTATAGTCTATAATTATAAGAATTTAAAATTTTGAATTTAATTGTTTTTTAAAACTTACAATTTAATATATTAAGTCATAGATTACTCGCCAAATGCTACAGTGGTTTTTTTCCGTGTTTTTTTTCTTGGAGTACCAGCCATGGAGTTTTGTATGGTTTCAGAAGCCTTAAATTGGTGCTAGCGGCAGGGGCGCTGCCCCTCGACCCCGCCCTGTACCGCGACAGGGAGTGCGCGAGGGGCGCTGCCCCTTGACCCCGCGAGGGGCGTTGCCCCTCGACCCCATTGGGCTTGCCGAGTACTCTCCAATTCCGAGTATGTAAACTATGTATTAAGTTATTAACTTATAATTTTTAATTTCATTTTTTTTTAACTTATAATTTATAATTGATTTAAGTTATAATATAATTTTTAATAATTTAATTTAATATATTAACTTATAATTTTGAATTAGATTTTTGTTTTTAAAACTTATAAATTTATAATATAATATATTAACTTGTAAAAGAAAATTAAAAACTTTTAATTTAATTTAATTTATTTTTAAAACTTAAAATTAAAAATAATTGAAATATATTAATTTTTATTATGATAAATTGATGAATAGTAGAAAAGAAAATAATAACAAAAATAATGTTATTTAAATTGCAAATTTTATTTCAATATCATATTTTATTATTATTATTGTCTTTTCTAGTATTCTACTATTCATTATTATCAATTTACCATAATATAAATTAATATATTAAAATATTTCAATCATTTTTAATTTTAATATGTTTCAAAATTCAAATCTTTCAAATTTCAATCATTTTTAAATTTTAATATGTTTCATTTATTTTGTTTAACTTTAACTTCACTTTTTATCTCTTACCGTTTATCTTGTCTCTCTTTTGCTAGGTATTTTACTAATGGCTTCTGCAAGTAAAAAGAGTGGTGGCAAACCAAGAGATCCTTGCTGGAAACATGGAACACCAGGTGCAATGCGAGGAGAGGTGATTTGCAACCATTGCACCGTGTCTTATTTTGGTGGCATAAATCGGTTGAAATACCACCTGGCACGAATCCCTTGTCGAGATGTTACACCATGTACAAAGGCACCCGAAGAGGTTGGGATGGAGGCCAAAGCACTCCTTGCAGCATTTGACCAAAGGAAGGAAAGTAAAAAGAGAGCAGCAGAGGCGATGGCAGCCCCATATGCAGATTTCAGTTCTACAGGGTCATAGAGGACTATGGGAGGCTCTTCTTCTCTTGGGCCACGGATACGAGGATTAGGAACTGGAAGTGTGGGCAGCCTCAATTCTAGTTTTTTTGTTCCACGTAATACTCCTGGTGCACAACCTTCATTGGAAGGTACTTCTTGGAATAAAGAGTTGCAAAATGAGGCGAAGTTCGCATGTGCTAAATTTTGGTTCTACAACAATATTCCGTTCAATGTTGCTTCTAGTCCTTATTGGGAAGGGTTGGTCACTGCATTGACCGTGGCAGGTAAGGGGTTCAAGGCCCCAAGTCCTTATGAGTTGAGTGGGCCATTATTGCAGAATGAGGTCCAAAACACACACAAACTAGTGGAGGAACAAAGGAGAACTTGGGAAAAGAATGGCTGCACCATTATATCTGATGGGTGGACGGATGGCAGAAATAGGACACTCATCAACTTTCTAGTGGCTTCAAGGGGACAATTGGTATTTCTAAAATCAGTTGATGCCTCCAATGAAACAAAAAATGCAGAGACCTTGTGCAACATGTTGGATGAGGTGGTGATGGAAGTAGGAGTTCAAAATGTAATTCAAATTGTGACCGACAATGCAGCTGCATATGTGGCAGCTGGTAAACTTCTAATGGCGAGGCATCCTACATTATTTTGGAGCCCTTGTGCTGCCCACTGTCTTGACTTGCTCCTTGAGGACATAGGGAAACTAAGTTGGGTGAAGAATGTGGTTGAAGATGGAAGGAATATCACAAAGTTCATCTACAATCACACATGGGTCCTAAGTCTTATGAGAGAGCACACTGATGGTAAGGATCTCGTGCGATCAGGAGTCACACGCTTTGCCACCAATTTCCTCACCTTGCAGAGTATTTTAGCTACATTGCCCAACCTCAAGCGCATGTTTGTGAGTGAAAAATGGTTGGAGAGTTCTTATTCCAAGAAGCCTGAAGCAGATAAAGTCAAGAAGACCATTTTTGATGATAGATTTGCCAAACAAATGGAGGAGATCATCAATGTAAGTTTTCAAACTTTGATTGATGTTTTAGTTTTTTGCTTTATAATATTACAACTTGCTGATTTTGTTATTTTTTTTATATTTTAGGTGTCAGAACCGTTGGTTAGAGTTCTACGATTGGTGGATGGGGATAAAAGCCCCATGGGGTATTTATATGAGGCCATGGATAAGGCCAAAGAGGCAATTCAACATTTATATGGGTCAAACAAGACCAAATATGAACCCATATGGCACATAATAGATCGGAGGTGGAACCGACAACTCCACCAACATATTCATGCTGCTGCCCACTTTTTGAACCCCAAGTTTTATTTCTCTCCTACTTTCAAAGAAGATACAGAGGTTCTTGTTGGCCTCAACACATGTATTGAGAGATTGGTTAGTAATGATGAGCTTCGAGATCTCATACTTGATGAGATACAGAGCTATAAGAAGGTCGAAGGGCCATTGTTTTCTTCCAAAGATTGCATTCGTAGGAGAGACACTCTACAACCAGGTAACAAATTCATGTGTTTAATATTGTTTTACTATTTATGTTAATGTTTAAGTTTATTAAATCCTCACTAAGTTATAAATGACAATTGTTATCCTTGCAGATTTGTGGTGGGAAGATTATGGTGCCACAACGCCTAATCTTCGAAAGGTTGCCATTCGTATTTTATCGCAGCCTTGTAGTGCATCTGGTTGTGAGCGCAACTGGAGTGTCTTTGAGGCCATTCACACGAAGAAGCGCAATCGGTTGACTCAAAAGCGCTTGAATGACCTTGTCTACGTTCGGTACAACCTTCGGTTGCATGAGAAGAAGGTACAAGGGTTGAGTTCACATGAAGCACTTGACCTTGATGACATTGATCCATTCTCAGATTGGACTGTTGAGCCTGATGAGGTCGATGTGGAACCATGGATAAATGATGAGGAGTTCGCTGAGATGGAGAGGGAGGTAGAGGCAGCTGAATGGGAAGCAGAGGTGGCAGCATATGAGGAGGAAGTAGGCGAGCTTGGTCAGTCAGCAGAGGTTTCTTCACACACACAGCTTGATCCTATCCCTATGGATGAGGCACCTGTCGACGCACCTGTTGAGGCTCCTATTGAGAACACTACAACTATACCATCTACATCAGCACCACCCACACAACAGCGACAAAAGCTTTTGAGTTTCAGTCGGAGAAGAAATTTAGGATAGATAATTTTTATTGATATTGAAACTTGAAGTTGATATGTATTGAGAAGTCGAACTTGTTTTTTGGTTTATGATACATTGATGATTGATATGTATTAAGGTTTTAAACTCTAATTTTGATTTATATATGATGAAATCAGTTGATAGTAGATACATTGATGATTGATATGCATTAGACTCTAATCTTGATTTATATATGATGAAATCAGTAATATGTTCTAAAAATTCAGTTTATATGTGTGTTTTTAAATAATATCTTAAAAAATTATGTATTTTCAAATGTTCGATAAATTTGCCGAGTTATTGCCGAGTTTTTCCCCGAGTTTTTGCCGAGTCCCGAGTTTTTAAACTTTTTGGGTTTGCCGAGTTATTGCCGAGTCCGAGTTTTTCAACTATGCGTGAAACTATTTCAGCTTCAAGTCGTTCACAATTTTCTTCCTTTAGCTTAAGCTGATTTCTGATTTCTTCTTCTATTTTTCTGGCCTCTTCGATCTGAATTTTCAATTTTTAGATCTACAATTTTCTTTTCAGCTTCTTCAAGCACTTGAGATATCTTGACTTTGGATTAATTGTCTTCGTGCTGTTGTAATCTCAACTTCTATTTCTTTTTTTTGAGTTTCTTGATTTCACTTAGTGCACTAACAAGTTTAGCCTCAAGAGATTTTTTCATCAAAAAACTCTTCATCACTATCTTCTATTGAGCTGTTGTGATCTTTTGATTAGAGAGTTTTTGCAGATTTCTTAAACTTCTTTTTCTTACCTTGATACCTCTTTTTAAAATATTTTGATTTCCTTTCATTATCGCTGCCCTCATTCTTAGTATAGGGACATTTAGATACAAAGTGTCCCACTTTACCGTAGTTGAAGCACTTAAAGGGTAATATTAATTTTTCTTTATACTTTCCAGATCCTTTCTTTTTATTTTGTCATGAAATGAGCTTCTTCAGTTTTTGAATCTTCATTTGAACTATCACTGGTTGCAAGCTCCTTGTCTTTTCCCTTTTTTGAAACTTTAAAGGCTACCTCCTTTTTGAATGATTGATTAGGAATTGTTCTCATCTCATAGGCTATGAGAATACCATGTAACTCGTCTACTGTCAACTTGTCAAGCTCTTTCATTTCCTTAGTAGCAGATACCTTTGCATCAAAACACAAAGGAAGAGATCTTAAGATCTTTTGAACAACCGTGAATTCGTCTATCGTCTCTCCTAGGGCTTTGATTGTGTTAACAATTTCATCTACACGAAGTAGATATGCAACAACACTTTCTTCTTCCTACATCTTAAGACTTTCAAATTGTCTCCTATGCTTCTGAAGCTTTGTCTTCTTGACTTTATCATCTCCTTCATAAGTTTTTTGAAGTTTGTCCCATATTCCATGAGCTGTATCATAGTGCATGACTTTTACAAATTCAGATTTTGCCAATCCACATAGGATAGCATTCATCGCTTTAAAATTGTTTTCAAAAGCTCTTTTTCCAGCCGCATTCGTTGGAGGAATTTTTGGAACTATATATCCATCTACCACAACTAGCCATATATCAAATTTGAGAGACATCGAATAAGTACGCATTTGTAGACTCTAGAAGGTGTAGATTGAACCATGAAATAAAGGAGCTCTGTTTGTAGAAAGACCTTCATTAGATGCCATGTGTGTTCAGGATCTACCTTCAAGTGATTAAGCTCTCTTTTTGAAGGAACCTTGCTTTGATACCAATTGAAGAGCACACAAAAAATACTGGGAGGGGGGTGAATTAACATTTTAGAACTTTAAAACATAAAAACTTCTAGAAGTAGCAATAAAAAACAGTAAGAACGAACAATTGGCTAGAACACCAATATCACGTGGAAAACCCTTTCAGGTATAAAACGATGACAAAACTATTGTTTTCATTAACTTGAAAAGGGCACCAACCTAAGAGACCACAATCTCCAGATTATAAAAGTGAGCACCAACTCACTGGAATCACCAACTTCAAATAGTTGAAGCACGAACTTCAGTAAGAGTACTAACTCACAAAGCATTTTCGTAACACAACATCTCTACATTCTTGACTTCGAAATATGTTCTTCACATCAACTAAGACACTCATGCTAGCATATATCATCACTGTTTAGACTTTGAAATCTTTGCTCAAGAACTTAACTTCATTTGCAATAGCACCTCAATCCTTTCTTTGCTTTTAACATTCTTCATAACTTTCTAATACTCAACAGAATAAAAAAACGTCTCAAATTTGAATCCATCCACACCTCAATGCAAGAATGAATATAACACCTATACATCACTTCACTCACTTGATTCCACTAATGGAGAATACAAAAAATTGTAAAAGTTGTTGATGTTGTAGCTTCGGGCTACATACTTCCGCCTTGATTGTTGAACAATAAATTCATATAGCCTAACGGCTATTCATTTATAGCATTTATTAAAGTGAAGAGGCGCTTTACTTGGCATCTAATATAATTAAATAGGGCCGACTTCATTTTATCATTGCTATGAGGCAGACCTCATGAAGAGTCACATTGTTTTGTATAAATACAAGGTGATGATCACCTCATTTGATCATCAAGTTCACTCATCCAAATTCACACTCCCAGAAGAAGTTCACACTTGAGCAATAGATCATCATATTGGTGCAGCAGATTGAATTCAAGGAGGAACATATTTATGTTGCATCTTCTCATCTAGGAGAGGTGCTATTATTCATTGTATCAAATTCGGCCTTGTGTTAGGCTTGAGTTAAAAGCAGATTTCTGCTCTTATTCCTGAATATATAAGCTATATATTTGCTGGGATTTTCCCCCCAAGTTGGAGGGTTTTCCCAAGGTATCTTGTGGTGTTCATTGTCTAATGTGTTGCATTTTCTGATTACTTTCGTTTCTGATCCTAAAACTAACAAAAGTAATATCTCGGTTGAAGCATAAAATAACCCACATTGATCCACATACTTCTCAGTCAATGCCTTCAAATGGCATAACCACAACACACAAATACCGTCAACCTCACGTCCAAATCGACAGGAAGGAATAGCTTGGCTAAAAATTAACTTAACATGAATACCCAATTTTTTGAGCATAATCAAATGATTGGTCTGCAACATTCTTGAAAGCCATGACGACCTCACTAAACACTTCCATAACCTGCGAATTGCATCACCCGTGAACACACTAATGAATCATGTCTCCCATGCACATCAAATAAGAAATGAATGCAAACCATTACCATAATGAATATGACAAATGATATATATTTTTTGCGATCATGGACAATATTCACAACTTCCTGAAGAATATGGTTCATGCTTTTAAAATGCCACAAAGGCCTTCTTTTAGTGCTTACCTCAACTTCCACGCACACAACCTTTGCATAAAACATTGAAGATAGATAAAACTTAGTTAACAACAAGAATGCGTGATGGACTCGCAAAGACATTAAAATGACTAAAATGTTTCACCTGATGACTACCAATCTTCAAAATTGAAGTCGTCATATCAAGGCAAGAGTGCCACAAAGGCCTAGGAATGAATTCAACTTGTTAAAGAAACTCAAGCCACCCCACTCAAAGGAATTGGTAGAAGCCATTGGCCAAAAATAAAGCTTCACGATATAGAAATATTCTCCCATACTTGCATTAGCCGTCACTCCACATAGAAAATGTCAAAGTAGCATTAAACTATCGCATAAGAATAAGCCGTTGCTAAAGATAGACATCAGAGGTGTAAATTTAGCGCCCAAGAATGCAAGGCGTTATGAATTAATTTCGCCTTAAATACACTAAACGTGTCTTAAGAAATTATTGCAACAAGCTGCCCAACCAACTCCCTTAAAATGCTTAATAGTTAATTTGATCCCCACGTCCAAATTTCATTAAGATATCCATCCATGCATGACCATGAATACATTGATGCGAAGCAACCTTCTGTTGTATCAAAGATGCTGAATGATTGTATCTCAACTTGCAAAAGGTGCTCCATATTTTCGTTCCTTTACTCAATATTGGGGCTATGAAAGCTTCAATCCTTGCAAATGTAATGAATCTTTGTTCTTGAAACGATTAGGTATATTCATATTTTTTGTCATGTCTCAGATTATCACAAGAAAAGACTCTGATTCCTAACAATGGATGAGAAGTATTTTTGATTGATTCTTCATCCTACCGTCATAATATATAACTTGTTTTATATGCAATAGGAGCGAATCACAAACTTGAGTAGACAAATCATCCAAAAATCTATTAAAGTCTATGCTACAAAAATTCTGACCAAGAAATTTTGTAGGTCACATCTCCCATATTTGAAACTTTCAGAATCATCATATTTGAGAGCTTCTGTTCTCCGCTTAGATTGTGTGAAGCTTTGACATCAATGAAAAAATATTCAACAATGAATCTCATGTGATTTGTATGCTATTGATTTGTGGTGACAATAGCACATGTATGATTGTGTGATATCCGCGTAATATTTACAAGGAAAAAGTGATGTTGTATGGAGGTTTGTTACTATTGGGTTGGGTAATGGGTGATCCTAGGTTTAAGAGGGTAGATGGTTGAAGACATTGGTTGATTAAGAGTGGTTGATTCTAGGGTTTATGAGTACAACATAATCATAGAGCAATGGTTATATTTACATCACTCTAGGTATGTTATTAGTAGGCTACTATTAAGGGCAACTAGGCTAAGTAATCCAAGGTTTCGGGAGGTAGATGGTTGAAATCCTTTGTTTACCAAGAGTAGTTGACTTAATCAATTTAAAAGAATTAGAGAGTTAGTCATCTGTTCTACTTGGATGAAGGAAAGCCTTGTCAGTGAGTCCTTTAATAGTTGGATAAGAGGGAGAGAAAGCCTGAACAAGTGGAAATAATGTTGTGGATCATGATTATGTTATTAAATATTAACCCATCTTGGTTGTTTAGGATAGTGTAATTCCAAAAAATTATGCAAATTTGGTCTTAAATTGATTTTAAACCCTTCTCAAATGTTAAGTATTTGGTACAAATAATATTGAGTTTTAGTATCTAACTGATATCTTATTAAATTCAGATTTAATCACTATTTACATCACATTATTACCACTACTTTCTAAACAATAACCCAACAAATAAGAGATGTAACTCAAACTCCTTTCCTTATTACAAATAGAATTTGAGTACATTCAAATGTTCAACAATAACAATGTTACCACAGTTTTTGTCATTCCTCAAAAACTTGTCTTCTACTTGAATTTTGACTCAATCGTATGTTGGCGACATCTCAGTCAGTTATCATAACCATGTCGGTCACTGCCCAAGGTTTTCTAACTCCATTCTCCACCACAAAAGTCAATTTCCAGCATTGTATTGTCTTTTTGTGTGGCAGTGTTTATTAAAGTTATCTAAACTTTCATAATTCCCGCTTTGGTTGGTGCCTAAGTCATTTCGACATTTCTTTGAGTTTATGTAACTTTGTCGACTTCGAATCAAGTTAGAAAAACTCTTTCTTTTATCACCACAGAGGTAATGAAGGTTTCAAAGATATTATAAAGCGGCTATTAAAGAGTTGGCAGTATTTCACATTGGTTATAGAACTCACGGCGGTCTTCGATAGGGCTATATGAACTGCTTATTTTGCTGATAATGTAGTTGTTTCCTTTCAAAATTTCAAAAGGTGAATATAGTGAAGTGGTGATGTGAAAGGTTACACCTGCCAACATGACAACGGGGTATCATTAATTGCTCATCTACTTACGCATTTATTGCGTACGATTAAAAGGAAATGTGAGCTAGTGTGAAGAGCATTTTCCATTTGTGACATTGGAAAATACGGAGGAAGGGGAGCACACTAGCACAAACATTGTTTCTCGGATTTCATAGCTGTTTGAGGTATTTCTTTCCCTGTTTGTTTCAGTAGTTGTTTCTAACTACAGTTTAGATTAAAAAGATTTTCAACACTACAATCTATCTCGGTGCAATTATACACAAACCTAGGGTCTTAGTCGTGATGAGGTACAAATACCAGAGTTATGATTACATTTCTGGTCTAGCTTGCACTATGCCATAAATAGGGGATACCAAATTAGGGTAAGTGAATTTCGATGAATTCAGGGAGAAGGCCAACAAACCAAATCTCCCACCCATCGCATGACAAGTAGTTGCTAGTGAGTTGATAGAAGCAGTTGCATTTCCCATATCAATTCAGTGCTCAGACTTAGTCATTGAATGTATTAGACATTATGACTCTCAAACCCGTGAAATTAGGATTGAAGATAATAGGTTGGTAGTTAAAATTCAAAGAACTACTTTTGCCTCGTGTTTAAAGATTTTAGAAAGGGAAAATTTATTGGCCCTCGACTTTACCAATTCGCATATCAAATTCTTGGCTAAGAAGGGTCTCTATTGTAATGAAATGGCAAAGAATTGGCTAGCTAAACTCAAGATAGGCAAATCCCAAGTGCCAAAGAATTTACACATAAATCATTTTGTTGATGAGATATTAGATATTGTTGTCTTGTTGCATAGGTTGAGAGGGAATGAAGACGCACATGGGTTTCAAGATTGGATGTATTTCTTCATCCAAATTGTACTTGAGGGGGATCAATTTTTGGATTAGGCGTAGTTTATTAGTGAGAGGATGCATAAGTTCGTATTCTTCACAATCAATAGATCATTTCATGTCTTCATATTTGATCTATGCCATCACTAGTACTAGGCCTTGGCCAAGTTTGAGATCAAGTGCCCTTCCCGTGATGAGGTGCCAATCTCTAGGGACTATGACAAGCTGCAATTGGGTAAGAGATTCCTTCATCACAGAAGGATTTCTAATGCCTTTACCATGAGAATAACTTGGGAATTACAGAGGAAGATCGAGAGGAGGCTTGCTCCAGAAGCCATGCAATTTGTTGGTATATATGGAAGCCACTTTATTCAATTTTAGAGGTTCTCTTACACTCTTACATTTGGGTTGGCGACTTCAGTGACTTTCCTTTAAAGCTTCCTAGTTATGCAAAAGATAAGTTTGTAATGATTGAAGTTTGCAGACAGCTTGTTGATGTGAACAAAAGATGCGAGGAACACAAGAGGTTAAATGTTTAGTTCCCCGCGGGATTTGGTCCTTTCACTTGCGATTCTATGTCATATGCCTTGAATATTGAGAGGGATTGTCTAAATATACTTTGCAGTTTTATAGTGAATGTTTTCCCTTTGATAGGAAAGATTATGTGAAAAATCACTTAAAACTGGGTCCTGGTTTCTATCACTTGCTTGATTTAGAAGATTATTGGGACGATTGTTTTGATGAATTTGAGGTGAGAAGAAGTTGGATGAGATTGTCCTTTAGACAGATAATCACATTTGGTTTGCAATGGGATGTTCAAGACATTGAAGAGGATGGATCTGATTTGTTGGATCCAATCTTCACCGAACATATATATCTCCTTGACCAATTGCTGCCATGGATTGGAGTAACAAAGAAATTGAGACAATTGAGGTGAGAACTGTAGATGTTCTACAAAGGACGAAGGAATGGGTTGCTAAAAAGAAAACAAAACAATCATGCCCTCAAATTAGGTCACATGATACTCAACTTGCAAGTGGAAATGACCAACCCCCTATAATCATAGGGACTTCAGGGTTAGCTTCACACTAGATGTCGTTAAGAGCTCAAGGTGATGGTGATGATGAGCATCCTGAGAAGAATTTGTTCAAATAGACTTGAGGAGAGGATATTCCCGATCTGCTCCAATTGGACAAAGATTAAGAGGTTGCTAAGGGGGAAGAAGATTTAGGTAACATTTCAATCAGCAACTCTTTGTCATCTCGCCACTCATCTCTTGTCAAAGAAGTGAACGAGTCTTTGAGAATTGTGCCCACTCCACCTTCATCATTAGAGGATGTGCAAACTGTCACTGCTCCAATAAAGAGAACCTTGTTTGATTCTTCTAATTCCAAGGCTGCTACTGTTCCTTCAAACCTAGCTTGGTTGGAGAATATGTTATCAAAGAAAAGAAAGGTATTACAATTAGACCTCCCAAAATCATATATGGTGGGTCAACTGCTCCTAGGACTCCCAAGTCCAAGAGATTGAAGACTACCTCCAGATTGATGGAATATGATAGTACAGGGAATTTGTGTATAGAAGTTACCCGCCCCACTGCACAAAAAGAGGTCACTCAAGCAATTGTAGGTGATTCTGATGTTGCTAGGATAAACTTGGGACCTTCCACAAGAGATGGAGATGTGTAGAACTTCTAGGTATCAACAACAAGGTTGGTTAAGCGAACTAATAAAGACAAGAAGAGCAAAGATGAATTGAAGAATCAAGTCAAGGTTCTAACTGAATGCTTAAAATCAGTATTTGATTTTACTCCCCAAGCAATCTCTCAAGCCAAATCTTCTTTTGATCCAATATTAATGATGGGAAAGGTGGCAGTAAGCAAAATGAAAAGTTTCAAGGTGTTTGGAAAAGCCATAGAAGAATGGAGCAATGGCATAATAAACAAAGGCAATCAAATCATTTTGGAATTGTTGAAGATTGATCAAAAAGCATATGCTTTGAAAACTGAAATGGAAAAAGATATTGCTGCTGCTGAGAAAGAAGAAGCATTGTGGACTCAATACACTAAATGAAATCAAAGGAATGTTGAGTATGGGAGTGGAGAGACTAGCTAATGAGCAAATCATTCCCTATGCTATTGATGGTCGTTGGGTGATTTGGAATAAAAGCGTGGAATGGAAACTCCAGGTTGCCAAGTAGGGTCTATAGGAATTTAACAAGATGCCGTCTGAAGGCAATGCAATCATAGGAGAGGTTCATAAGAATTTTGCTGCACTCGGTTTGCAACCTAACTGGAAAGGAGGTGGTAGTGATGAAGAGTCTTAAGAGAAATCTTTAAAAAGATAATTGATGGGATCTTTAGCTCCCAATATTTTGATGCCGAAAGTTTGAGAAAATTCAGTGGGATAGACCTAGTCCTGTTTCAAACAAATGGTTTGGCAGGGACATATGAGCAAAGAATTGAAGTTGTTCGTGATAATCAAATGGCCTAGAAGTTACGAATGGGGAACACTACTATTCCTTAACACAAGGAATTTTCATATGGTTCTAAGGCTTTCGAAGCTTTGCAGAAAAGACTTGCCACATCAACAAAATCTGGGAACGAAGCGCCACCACCGTGGCCTTTCAGTTTCTATCTTAATTTTTCATCTCTATTTTGAAAAACTCTTCATTTTATGGTAGTTACCGGTGAAAGAAGCGGTCACTCATTCGCTTTATATATTTGTATTTGGAACAAAATGAACTCTCTAGTTAGTTTATGAAAAATCTTGATATCATATACTTCGAATATAATTCTGCAATTTGAAATCACTAGTCGTCTGTGTGCATCTAGTCTATGGAGATAATCTGAGATACTTAGATCTGCGTGTTTAAGTTTTCTCATATGTTTATGCTTATTCCTGTACGAACGTGTATGCATTTATCTCTATAATCGATTTCATTTTTTAGATGATATTGGGTTGATACATTATGTAAGCTAGTTTTTGTACTAGTGTTTATATTATTTCTTTGTTGCATCCGATACTGAGAATTTTTCTGGTGTTGGGTTTCAGCCTTTATTGCTTAAAAGCACACATTAGTTTTATTTCATTAGTCTCTTTTAATTCGTTGAATATCATAAGAGGGAGCTGTACCTCTTCAATTCAGAGGGTGATTGCTTTCTCAAAAGGAGCAATTTTCCAGAGTTGTGGGAAACGATTGCACCTTTCTGGGAAAAGGGCTAATAAAACTTCAAGGTACCCAATCTGTTAGCCAACAAACAACAAATTACAACAACAATGAACAATGATAAATTGTCTTGTGCATATCGCGGAAGACATCGACCAAATGAAGCTTTAATGCAACCTTGAGTGTGATCGTCCTCCAGCCAAACGGGTGGTGTCCTCTAACCTTCGAAATCAAAGGGATTTCGTCCTCTAATCTTAGATACATTTGTGGGTTTTCATACTTAGATCCACACACTAGAACATAAGTGCTCAAAATGGTTTCCAACAATGCTTGTATATAGAGATTGACAATTGATGCTCCTTGATGGATGCGTTCCTTTTTGTATCGTCCACAACAATGGTTGATGCTAGATCTTAGAAATGTCACCTTCATATTGTAATCACTTCACTAAATGAAAGCTATGTCGTTTACATCCTTTGATGCCATGTGTATATGTGAATCCAGGCCTTAACTTTTAAACAATGTTCCTAGGTGGGAAACCTAGGAATAATTTATGGTGCCAAAATAGACCAACAATGACATTATGATTTGTGTTGGGGTCAAACAAAACAATGGTGAGAATATTGGAATTTGAGAGTTAGGGATACTTGAAGTTTGAAAGTCCGACAAATACAAAGTAAGAGTAGGGGAAGGATGGCTGACATGATAGGATGAATAATTTTGAAAGTTCGATGGGGACCGAGGAAAGGTTGGACTTAGATGGGAAAGCATGCTTGGATGAGGAACTCCAAAACTTCAATGATTGACAAAACGGTTAGAAGATTAAGCATGTATTTAAACTTAGAGACTTTGGGGACCTTATATTGATAGTGGGGGAAAGAAGAGGAAGAACATGCACACAAATGGGGCCAAGGGAGCTGTGGAAAATAGGAAATGGGCGATTTTGTCCATAACATTGATAGTTACAAAAAGGGGACATGACAGATAATTCTAGGCAGCATACACAAATGATGTAGGTGCTAGCGTTACTTTTGTTAGGAGGAGGAGTGAGATACTCCTAAAGAAAGGTGTTTTGAATTTGTGTTATATGCAATTAAATGACCAAGGCCATGATGTTTGTTATTGCATCAATTGAAGAGATTCCGAGTGCATTGCACACCAATACATGTTTTTCAATAAATAAATCACTCTACTATAGATGCATGCTCTATTATAGGCGCATGTGTGGTGGATTGCATTTTCCCTTAATAATACAAAAACCAAAACAACTAAATTTTTAGAAACTTATACAATAGTAAGACGCATAATCTTAAATGTTGTAGAAAGAAAATAATGGCACACTTATAATGTAACAAGATTATTTGCCTAGGGAAACTCTTTTGGGAAAAATCTTAGGGAAAACAACACTCATTATATTAACTCAATCATTCACATTACAAAAAGATAATTTTGCATTTGTACTTAACCTTAATCCATGTGCAAGTATTTATAAGCACCTTACTATAGGAAATTGGTAGGTGGTATTACAATACAATATTTATAACCACCTTTCAAATAAGTGCTAATTATTTGAGGGGATGCTGCTTGTGTACCTTATATGAGGTCACTACCCGCCCAAACTTGGTGTGGAACTTGCAAAGTATACAACTCACATCTAATAAATCTCTCATGTGTTTTGAATACTTTGTTTGGGGGGCAACCATATATAAAATCAACTACTAAGGGCAGCTATGCTGATTAATTTCTTGTACCAAGAAAACTTCCTAGTGGTAATAGACTTATTAAATGAGTTAACAACATTCTCCAATGTATCAAACTTTTTCAATAATACCTTATTGTCTTGCTCTATGTCTCTAACACAATGATACTACACACTAGTATGCTTTGTATTGAGCATGATAAGTAGCCTTTTATGCTAAACACATTATACTTTGACTATCACAATCTATCCTTACAATTTTTTGGAAAAAAACCAACATCTAAGCACAACTTTTGTATTCAATTTCTTGCGAGTGAAATGCATAAATTGCTGCCATGTATTTAGCTTCTATAGTTGACATTGGAATGATCACATACCTCTTGCTAACTAGTCCTCTGAACAAAGTAAATATGTTACCACGTGTAGATCTTCGGCAATCAATGTCTCCAACCCAATTGGAATCAACAAAGCCTGGTACATCTCCTAATCTTTCCATCTTAGGTCTTCTTTGGTAGAAAATTTGCTCAATGTAATATGCCACACAAATGTCTAAACACCCTCTTTACTATAGTTCAATATTCCTTTCTTGGGTTTGACATAAATCTGCCCAAATATCTATTGCATGGACAATTGTTGGTCTAATACATACCATGGCATGCATTATACGTCCATTTACATTTGTATAGAGTGCTTGACATGTCTACTTGATATCCTTGTGTTGTGGGAACTTGTTTTAGAAATAACCTCAAACCAATAGAAATAGGAACGCTAATGGATTTGCATTCCTATATTTAAGCCTTTGCAATATAGACTCAACATATATCCTTTGATTCAACTAGAGTTTCTTGTTTGAACAATCCATTTTAATTTCCATGCCCAACATAAAATTTGCACCACCAAGATTGTTAATATCAGTTTGTGACGAGAGTAGAAATTTGACACATTTGGTCATTTCTTTATTGTTTTCAATTAGCAACATGCCATCAGCATATAATATTATGATAACAAACCAGCACCACTTTGAAATATACATAGTGATTAGCTTTGATTCATACAAATCCAAGTCCGAACACACAATAATCAAACTTTTGATAGCACATCTTCAACAACTGTTTGGGTCATAAACAGATTTCTTCAACTTACAAATCAAATCATTCTTTTCTTTAGTTGTAATTTTTTTTTGCAGTGACAGAGATTTTTTCTTCAAGATTCCCTTGTAGGAAAGTTGTCTTCACATCCATCTATTCTACTTCATGATTGAAGGCAACCCCAATGGCTAAAAGAATTCTCATATAATTTAACTTAACAATAGGAGAGAAGATCTCACCAAAATCAATTCTCTCCACTTCTCTCCTTTACCTTCTATGTTGAATTTCTTCTTGAACTCCCATTTGCAACCGATGGGTTTTCTCGTATGGAGCTGCTTGGCCAAATCATGCCATATCTTTGGCCAAGGCCTCCATTTCTTCATCCATGGTCCTTTTCAATCATTTACTTTCCATTGAATCATGTGCCTCACCAGCAATTCTAGGATCATTATCAATAACATATAAAAACAAAAGCAAAACAAAAACTAGGTGGACTGTACTTTTATGGTTGCCTTATTTCGTAAGTTGATTTCCTCAAGATTGAGGTGTCAAGTTTTTCCTCTTCTAGTTAACGTGTTTTTTTGTTTATTCATAATTTAGATATACATTCTCCATTTTTAATTTCAAAGTAGACCTGTTTTGGCTTTTGCTTTCTTGACCATTCTTGGTTTGGAGGCTTTTTAACCTCCCTAATAATATATTATGACTGTAAACAGTCTTATTTGTTTTTGGGTTCCAAAGTTAGTATTTTTTTATAACATCACAATACCCAATAAAGATGCACTTGTTTGGTTTAAAATCCAACTTAGTCCTTGTTTCCTTCATATCATGCACATAAAAATCACAACCCAAAACTCTAAAATGTCAAAAAGAGGCTTTTTTACCATTCCATGCCTCCTGCAAAGTTCTATCAACAAGAGCTGAACTAGGGAAAAAGGACCACATCACCATCCTTGTACCCACAAATTTGGGTGAGTAAATTAATATATAATATAGTCCTATATTCATTTACTCATGTATCCAAATGTTTATGGTCTCCCATTCCTATGCTTGTACCCATACCTCGACATCTCCAGGTGAATATAAAACAGCCCACATTGTATTATGGCTGACATATAGGAGGTAGGGAGCACCAAATGCTTTTTTGAGTAGTATAATATGAAAAATTAGAATATGAAAATATATATTTAAAACAAAATTTAAATGTAAAATTTCTTAATGCACATGCAAAAGTAGAGACTAATAAGAGGAAAAAGTAAAACTATAAATAGGCCATTAAGTCTTACCATATTTGTCGTGAAAGGATTGTTGGAGGTAGCATGTGGAGTTCTAGTTAGCAGCCATGTGCAGTGACCATTGCTGGAGTCTTTACGCCTGAGTTGGTGCCTATCCTGTAATATTTTCAGGTTTAAGGATTCTTCAAAAGTTAAGTTTTCTATAGTTAAGTTCATGGTTCTTCCTAAGTTTCAGATTTCGGTATGCGACAAAGATCACCAGCAATAGAGTCTATTTCTTTATGCTCTCAAGGTGATATCTTCTTGACAAAGATTTGGAGATTTTTATGAATATCAAAATTTTGCTTCTCCCAATAAACGTCTCTATATGTGTTGAAACATCCATCTCAGTTGGTGCGTTGTTAAATTTTACTGAATTGTTGGTATGGTTGTTTCAGTTGGCTGGGTCTTACAACATGACTTCCCTTAGAAAGTAGTAGTGGCACTGATTCAATATTATTGCTGTATTTGGTAATGTGAAAACAATTTAGTTGCATAGATCAAAATTGTAATAGTAACCACCATTAATTTATGGGATGGTAATCAGTTCCTTTCATTGTGCAAGAAAAAGGCTATGATAATAAAAGACAGGATTTACTTGAGAAGAACAAATTGTAGTTCATTTGGCACCAAGAAGCAAAGCACTCCTTTCTTTATTTATGGCAGGTAAATTGGTCCTTTTTTTGAACGCTAATAGTTCAGTTACGTGGATATGCTTGAGATAAATCAATTCAAGCTATTTTAAAATGTGTGAAAAGTTGCCATAAAATTTTAAAAAATTAGGATATAAAAAGTTCACTTAAAACTCCCTTAAATATTGCTAGATTGATGGGTAATATATATGAAAAGCAACATTATACTTTATTTGACACGGCTTAGATTTTGCACCAACTATATTTCATGTTTCAACCAGGGAAACCCGGGGATGCGTCCCAAATGTCTGTACCTTCCTAGGATGTCTTGGGTACTGGGGATGGCAGGACCGTCCCTCTTTGCAGAAAACGTCCAGGGGGGGGATGGGGTTGACCAAAAGAGGGACGGCTGACCAGTCCCGGGGACGACAGGGGATGGCCAGGGGACGGCCAGGGGACGCCTGAGCTGTCCCCCAACCGTCCCCCAGCAGTCCCCCACGTCAAAACATGTTTTAAAAATAAAATTTATATACATATAATAGTTTTCAGTTTTTTGGTTTTTGAGTTGTTCGTTTAAATTATTTTCATATATCTTTCACAATATTTGGAACACTCACAAGATAAATATTTGATGCTCTATTAGAGATATATAAAAATAACAAAAATTTATTCCAAAAGTGTGTAAACTTGAATTTATTTGCTTGCTGTTCACTAACAGGTTTTAGAGACAAAGACTTAGGATTTTGACCTTTTTAAACAGTTCTTCACAATTGGAAATTGGCTGAATATTAAGGCAATTTGATGCCCAAAACTCCTTGAGTGCAACAATTTATGAGCTGGAAATAACCTTATGTAATTTGATATAAGTTTATAAAGTATAACTTGGAGGTTGTATTATGATTCATGTATGTTAATTCTGAATTTTCAATGTGTATCGAGTATTGACAAAGAATATTGAATGCAAATGCTATATGTTAAGGTTCTATAACGTATATTATGTATGCTTTATCCATGTTTTCATATGAATATTTTAAATTTTCCCTATATATTTAAATTTTCGCTATATTTTATATAGCTGTCCCCTGCCGTCCCTAATTTTGGCCTCAAAAATCGGAAACTTGGGGACTTGTCCTGTCGTCCCCGTCCCGGAAACTTGGGGTAACCTTGGTTTCAACTGACTTACTTTACTTAATCCAAATTAGTACAGGTTTCTGGACAAGATCCAATATATTGAATCTCCGTCTGTCTCAGATATTAGGATACACATATCGAAGAGGGGAGATGGGTGCATCTGGTCACATAATTTTCCTTGTTGATGATTAGTTGGGTATAGACTCCTTTGGTGACAGTTTTAGAGCTAGGGGACCCAATGGTTGAGTGCATTCCAATAGTTGTGAGGGTATTTACCATATTATGATCTATTAAATTATTAATAGAACATATTACTGTTATTATTCAAATATAAATATATCAATAATTATATAATAAAGTGTCATTGGCTAACATCTAATTAGTTGTTTTAGTTCAATTTGACATATGGCATCAATACACAAAAATATTTACTACTAGTCATCATCTCATACTAAAATAATAAGTAATAGTGGTCACAATCTAGCTCCACATGGAATATAAGTAATCTAATTCATTGCACATAAAAGATTACATATTAAAACCTCATGCAATTAGAATAAAATATTATGGCTTTGTCATCACATTGAATAGTTTGAGTTTGTAGATTTGGAATGAGTGGGTCTCCTCCTCTTGTAGGTTGGCTAAAAATGAAAGATGATGGGGTTACAAAGGGAAAATAGGTCCATTGGAGCAGGATGCATCGCTAGTGATGATAATGTGATTTTTTTGGGGATGTGTCAATGAAATTAATGCAAAAAACCAACAATGTGAAGAGCACACAACCTACTGAGAGGGTGGGGGGGAAGGGGTGAATCGGTAGATCCAAACAATCACAACAATTCAGAAAAGCTTCACAACTACTCTATAGATTTTCAACATGAAGAGCACCGAACCATACAAGCTAGTAAGTCAAGCAATTAAAGCACAACACAAGATAACACAACAGATTTTTTATGTGGAAATCCGGAATGGGAAAAACCACAGTGAGAAGCTCTCACAAGCAGGAATATAATAAGGAAATTTTACAATATGAAGTAGGCACCAACCTATCAGCGATGCCAATCCCCAAAAGATTCAGTAGGCACCAACCTACAAGAGACACTAATCCCCAAAAGATTTAGTAGGCACCAACCTACAAGAGACACCAATCCCTGTTGAAACACAACAGGTAGAACACCAATCCTACTGGAACAAAAATAATGGTGGATTTGAAATATGACACCAATAGACACTGATATTGACACTCTTTTCTTTACACTTTTGCTATGACACAACTATACATCCCATTCCTTGTACTTTCACTGTAATCATTGATTTCATTCGGACATACATGGATGCACTTCATTTCTTCAAAATTACTTTACAATGCATCTGAACATTTGAAATATATACACAACACTACATTAACACTCTTCTATGTCGGCAAGGGATCGACACCAACCTAGACAACATAGGTATATGGTAAAATCTGAATTGATTAAATTGAAAGAGGCAATAACACTCTTTATAGATTTTACAATACAAAAAGTCTGAAAGGAATCGAGAAGTTTCTAGAAGAACAAAAGGTAGCTAAAGGTAACAGACAGAAATAGAAACTATCTATTTTACAATATTGAGCATTAATAAACTAAGTAAATTTTAATTTAATACCCTCCGTTAATGCTCAATCTATCAACTACACCAAGGTGCCCCCTAAATTTGACAAACTTATTTGGGCTTAGAGACTTGGTGAGAATATCAACAGTCGGATCCTCAGTCGGAACATATTGTAATATCACTGATCCATCTTTGACAAGCTGGCGGATGAAATGACAATGAAGTTTAACATGCTTTGTCCATTCATGGAAGATTGGATTTTTTGTGAGTTTCTGCACCCCTTGATTGTCATAGTACATGGGGGAAGGCCCTGCTTGAGACCTTTGCATGTCAAAAAGCACCCTTCGAAGCCAAACTGCCTCACAAGTTGCTTTTAACAGTTTTGTGATATTCAACTTCAGTCGAGGAGAGAGTCATTGCCTATTGCTTGTTGCTGGTCCATGTAATTGCACTTGTACCCAAACTGAATACATACCCTGGAGTAGACTTTATGTCACCAACAAAACCTGCCCAATCTGAGTTTGCATAGCCAATTAGCTGAGGATCTTGCACCTTCCATATAGAATGCCAAAGTCAGAAGTGCCTTTCACATTCAGCACATGCTTCGCTGCAACCCAATGTTCAGCTTTAGGGGCTGTCATGAAGCGAGAGATGTATGTCACTGCAAAATTGAGGTTAGGTCTAATAGCAACGAGATAAATGAGGCTGCCTACTAGGTTCTTGAAGGCTGATTCATTTTGCACAGGCGAATCCGATTTGGCTGATAGTTTTAGCCCTTTCTCCATAGGTGTAGATGCAGGTTTGCAATCATTCACTCTAAACTTATCATGTAGATTGCGAGCATACTTGGACTGGGAAATAAAGATACTAACAACTGTCTGCCAAGCTTCAACACCGAGACAATAATGAAGAAGTCCCAAATCTGTCATGTCAAAGGATTGATCGAGATTGTGTTTTATCTCCTCAATCAGATGCTTTGAGCTGCTAGTAATGATAATGTCATCAACATAGACAACAACATAAGAATATCATCACCAGATTGTTTGACATACAAATTAGAATCAAAAGAACAACTCTAAAAACCATGATCAACAAGGTACTTATCAATTTTCATGTACCATGCCCATGGAGCCTGTTTAAGGCCATAGAGTTCTTTCATGAGTCAACAAACTTGGTGTTCTTTACCAACAACCTTGAAACCAAGAGGTTGCGTCATATGGACTTCTTCCTGTAGATCACCATTGAGAAACACACTCTTGACGTCCATTTGATGGACTTTCGATCCAAACTGCATTGCAGTAGCAAGGACAAGCCGAATAGTACTCATTTTGGTTGTAGGAGCAAAAGTCTCCTCATAATCAATGCCTTCTGCCTGTGAGAACCCTTTGGCTACTAGTCGAGCCTTGTACTTATCTAGAGTTCCATCAGCCTTATACTTAGCTTTATACACCCATTTGCAGCCAATGGGCTTCTTCCCAGGTGGAAGATCAGAGAGGACCCAAGTGCTATTCTTCAGAAGGCTATGATGTTTAGCTTCCATAGTCTGTTCCCTCTTAGGTATGCCTTTAGCCCCAAAATAGGTTTGAGGCTCAAAGATGTTGTGAAGATTGGGCATGAGAGTCAAATTAACACTATTTAGCTGCTTGCTCTTTTTTTGAGCAATTCTAACCTCAAGTAATTCATCATCACGAAGATCACTTATGGTTTTAGCATACCATTTGGGTCGAGAGTAGAAGTACCAATATTTGAAACAGGAGGAACAACATCACCAGGGGTGGTTGGAACTATGTCACCTAGATTAGCATCTAGATTGTTTTGAGGAGGGGCGGGTGGTGGAATATTTTGCTGAGGTGCTTGCACAACTGCAAAATCCCTCCCATCAGGTGGAGCTAGGGGAAGACAAACACCCAAATCAAAAGCCTGCATAGATTGATCGTCAGGGCTCATAGAAGTAGAAGACGGAAAAAAAGGCCTAGTAGTTTCATCAACCACAACATCATGATTGATGATGAGATGAGCTATATCGACATCAATCAACCTATATGCCTTATGATTCTCACTGTAACCAGTGAACATGAGTTTTTGACTTTTGGAATCCAACTTAGTGCGCTTGGCATCTGGAATCAACACATGAGCAGTAGAGCCAAAAAATTTCAAGTGGTTGACCTTAGGCTTGTGTCCAAACCAGTCTTCTTTAGGAGTCATCTTCTTAAGCACATGAGTAGGAGACTGGTTCAAAAGATATACAATAGTATAAACTGCTTCAGCCCAATATTTCTCAGGAACATTTCTATGCTCTAGCATAGAACAAGCCATTTCAGTAATGGTGCGATTCCTACGTTCAATGACACCATTTTGCTACGGGGTGTATGGTGTGGTAAGTTGGCGTTTAATGCCATGTGTAACACAAAAATTGGAGATGTCATTAGAACAAAACTCCCCCCCCCCCCCCATTATTAGACCTAAGAGCAACTATATGAAAGCTTGACTCTTTCTCAACTAAGGCCTTAAAATGGTGAAATCTACCAAACACCTTTGATTTGTTTTTTAAGAAAATACATCCACATTCTTTTACTAAAATCATCAACAAATAACAAAAAATACTTGCAACCAGTAACTGAAGGAGTGTTCACTAGGCCACATAAATCAACGCGAACCAACTGTAATACCTTGGAAGCTCGCCATGAGTCACCATTTGAGAATGGAGTCCGATGCTGCTTTCCAGCTTGACAAGCCTCAATACTCCATGATACCGAGTTTGAATTGAAGGTAGGCCATCAACCGGATCATCTCGAGATTGCTGAGAGAGATATTGCATGTTAAGGTGCCCATAGCGTTGATGTCAGAGGTTGTTGATGGAAGTACTCCTAGCTGCTATAGCATGCTCTTGAGAATCACCAAAATCAACAAGTCTATATAGACCATGATCCTCAAATCCCTGAAGAATTGTAGTGCGAGTTTGTCTATCAACAATGTTGCATGTATGCATGCTGAAAGCAATATCTAGCTGAGGAGAGTGAGTCATGATCTAACTAATTGAAAGTAAATTCAGCTCCATGCCAGGTACAAAGTATACATCAAGAAAAAATAAATTTCTCCCTCCAAAATGAATTTGCACGTTGTCCTTTTCGACAACAGTATACTCCTTGCCTACCCCAAAGATAACAAAATCTCTAAATGGCGTGTACTCAATTAACCAATCCCGACGATGAGTGAAATGTCGAGATGCACCTGAATCAATGTACCAAGTAGAGGATTTAATAGAATTTGCCGGACTCTTGGCCATAAAGGCATAGAATGCATACTCCTGTTCAGTGTGCTCAAGAACATGGGCTTTAGGTTTCGACTCTCCCTGCTTGTTTTGTTCAGAAGCCAAGCGTTTCTGACAATCTTTTCTCATGTGACCATACTTATGGCAATAGTTGCACGAAACATTCTTCGTTTTGGAAGAATCTTGAGATTATGCTTGACTTGTTTGCTGAGAGGGTTGATTGTTGCCCTTATTCTTCTGAAATGTCTTGGCAGGAAATGCTTGCTTTGTGGTGGATGAACTAGCACCGCTATCGAACTATTGTTTCCAAGTATCTTGCTGTAGAAGTATGGTGCAAAGATCTGAAAACTTCAAGTAAATATTAGTTGAGGTAATGTTGAGTGTCTCAATGAAGTCCTCATAAGATTTTGGTAGACTCTTCAGAGTGATAACTACCATATCTTCCTCCATTTTTCGACCAATAGCCTCTAGTTGATCAAGGATGTCCTTGATTTTTGTCAAGTGCGCCTGTAGAGTTGTCTTCTTATCCATCATGATGGAAAACCTCATGTTTTTATGAAAGAACGAACCGCTCTTATTGGATCTATCTTTCATGAAAATCCCAAATTTCTTTGGCTGATTTGCCAAACGACACTTGAGGCAACTCATCATCAGTAACCGACAATTTAGTAAGCATCACAACTTCTCGATTTTACATCAAATTTTTCTTGATCTTTACTTGCCATTGTAGGACGTGTAATGTTGCCCAAAACAATTTGGTCAAGGCATTGATATGTAAAAATAGTCATCATACGTTGCTTCTAGGTGTTGTAGTTGCAGCCATTGAATTTTTGATTGCCCTCCAGCATGATGTGAGACAACGAGGTCATTTGACACAAAATCTAATAGATAAGAGACACAAAAACCCCACGAATACAAAAAGCTGTCAAAGAAAGGAAAGCACAAATCCTGAGGTCTCTTGAACATGGATATATGAGGATATAATTGAAGTCGACATCCACCAAATAAAAGCCACCTAGAAGATTGATTTTTGAGAAATCGATCCAGCAAAGAGGATGCGTGCATAATGGAAAAGCAAAAACGCACAAAGCCCCACACTAGAAAAATCACGTGCACAAAAAATTGCTCGAAAAACGAGATTAGGTTTTAGATGAAGGGTGCGATTTTTATCAGAAGAAATTCCTGATTGCTCAAGAAGAAACGGCACCCAGAACAAAAAACCACAATTTTACACAAATGTGGTTTGAAGAAGCCCCAATTTTCTTCACAAAGCCACGAACAGGTTTACAAGTCATGGGTAGGAGATGAAGAAATCATGAACAAGCTCACAAGTTGCGGGTTTTTTGTAGAAACGCGGGTTGTAGAAAACACGTTTAAAATAAATAGCTAGAAAACCCTTGTCGCGTGCAAAAACTAAGAGGAAATCACGCCCAAATTTCATGTTTTAGAAGGGAAATACACACAAGAACAATACAAAATGCGATGCCCAGGAAGAAACTCCAAAAACATGACTAGAAACCCTCGTGCGCGACCAGGAAAATTGCGCAAAATCAAAACACACAATTTTTTTTTATAAATGAGAGACGCGATTTCTTTAAGTAACGCACAAATTTTTTCTTCAAAAATTAAAAAATTGGCATCGGGATTTTTTTTGAAAAACTCCCACTTTGATACCATGCTACGGTAAAATTTGAATTGATTAAATTGAAAGATGCAATAGCACTCTTTATAGATTTTACAATACAAAAAATCTAAACAGAATCAAGAAGTTTCTAAAAGAACAGAAGGTAACTAAAGCTAACAAACAAAAATAGAAACTATCTATTTTACAATATTGCACATTAATAAACTAAGTAAATTTTAATTTAATAATAGGACAGACCTAAATTCAAATTACATGAAATGTGTAATACGTCGGTCCATACCCGTTGCCAAAAACACTTACACATTGTGCGACCAAGGGAACCTTAAACAAGTCCTATCCTCACTCCACACGCTTGAGTTGAATTCCACACGCTTGCAGCCGTCAATGCACATGCCTCAAACTTAAAATGGCTTGATGAGACTTTTGATGCTTCAAACCCCTTGCACACTGAGCCGTGCTGTCAAAAACATAGGAAACTGATAGAACTATTATAGGCATACTCTCCTTCAAAACCGTAGAGCTACAACACATTTCTTTTAGTTTTGCCACTCATATTAATTAATCTCTCTGCCCAAAAGATATCCTCTCGAACCACCACACCCATGCTGATTGCATACCCAACATGTCATAATAAATTCATTAACTGTCTGAAGGCAGTCACACCACAATTGACATAATACAAGATATAATAGATTAGACAGCCTACACAACATTCTTCTGGAACCTTAAGATTGTTGTTAATACTTGTACTCCTACAATCTTTCTTCATCTTGAGAAACTTCACATTTGATAGCCTTGACACCCTTTGATAACCATTGGCAGTAGCAATGACTTGCTAACATCAATGACAACCTATGCCCAACACAATGAAGCAAAAGCACAATCATTCCTCCTTGGTGTTTAGGTATCTAAAACCTTTGGTGTTTCTAGTGTGCAAGTGGAAGGAGATTCTATGGTCATGATCAATGCCATTTGTAAACTAAACAATATACTTTAGGAAGCATTGCCTATTCTCAATTCTTTTGTAGCTTTCTCAATACAACATATATACAAAGAAATAAACATGGAAGGAGACTTTCTTGCAAACTATGCAATTGATCAAAATTAGGAATGCATTATTGGCATGCAAGCTAATGCCTGGAATTTTTTTGCAGCCAACTTCGAATTATAATCCCAAATTGGATCAAGGATAACTTTTCACTCATTAAGGCTAGTGGTAGGAAAGACATGGCTGCACACAAGAATCATGATCAAGTAAGTGATGGCCCATGAAGCATGTGAAAGAGTTAGAACCATAAGAAACATGAAGAGCCAGTATTGTGATATGATTCATTGACACTTGATAAACATTGAAGATGGCTTATATTTATGACAATTACAAAATTTCTTCATTTGGGCCTTGCTTTTTGCAAAAATCTAAAATGGTTTTTGAGCTATGGATTCAAATGTAAGATTGGTAGTGAAGAATCTGTAGATTGGATTTTGGGTGGGCATTTTGGATTTGTTATTGAGAAAGGCGTTCAATACAAAATTTGGCATTATTATTCATGCCAATTGAATGGCTTTACGAGATGAGTTTCAATTCATAGAGCATAGGTATCATGTGAATTCCAACATACTATCAATGTTTATAGCCATTCTATTGGCTTTTAAAGAGGATATGTGGGCTTTTAAATTAGCATGGCTAAGTGGGCTCGACCAAAATTTTGACAAAGGCAGTCCATAGCCATGGTTTCATCATTTTGAACACGACTTTCTTGTTTAAGAATGGTGAGGTGGTTGGTCCATGTGTTTTGCTTATGGTGGCCTCCAACCACAAAATAATAAAGGGTTGTTTGAAAACAAGCTTGATTAGCAAGGAACTTTCTCAAGAATGTGATAGGGGTGGACCCGGTCGCAACTATTGATTGGATCTTTGCTCTCAGTTCAAATGCCAACAATGGTGATAATTAGGTCTAAATGTCAACAGTGGTTAGAATTTAATGTGAATACTAGATTATGTTTCAATCATTTTTGAATGTTGTTTTTGGTTTCTTGGGTGATATAGGGTATTTTGGTTTTTGGTTGATATTGTAGTCATGAAAATCTTTGATGTCAACAGTGGCTAGAATTTAATGTGAATACTAGATTATGTTTCAATCATTTTTGAATGTTGTTTTTGGTTTCTTGGGTGATATAGGGTATTTTGGTTTTTGGTTGATATTGTAGTCATGAAAATCTTTGATGCCTCTTTAGTGGGACTTTGTTTACTTTGCATGTCAATCATTTAATGTAATGTCCCCATTTTCACCCTACGCTCTTCATTTGGATTTAGCCTATTTTCGGAAATCCATAGGCTACTCAGATGTGCAAATCAGGGTTTCCTTGTTTGGAGGGTTTTGTGGCATTTCTCAAAATTTGCTATTTATAGTAAATTCTATTCTTGGCAGTATCTTAGTTGTTAGCACTTCAATTAGCCTTCTCTTCAGTCGGAGCAATAAGGTGTTTTTAGTTCTAGCTTAAAAGCTTTATTTGGTGAAAAGTTAAACTAAAGGCATTAATGTTATATTTTTCAGTTGACCCCTTGGCCTAGTGAAATAACTTTAAGTTGTGTTAAAAAGTGGCCACGAAGGGGGACGCCTTCATTAAAAGTTAAGTAAGAAACATTTAATAAAAGTTTCTTGCCTTGAAGTTGGACGCCATTTGAAGGAGTTTTATTATTTTGGAATTTGAAAATATTTCAAATGTCTATTGGGTGTCCCTTGCTTGGAATTTGAAGAGTAATCTCTATTTCTATAAAAGTGAAGCTTTGCTACAGCTTTTGGCATCCATGAACTTATGCTAATATTATGTTCTCGAAATGACAACTTGTTTTTTACTTCGAGGGATGCTTATGTCCTAGTTTCCAACCAATTTCGTGTTTGAAAGACAACACCTAGTTGGCCTTTTTGCTGCTTCTCATTCAAACTAATAGATGGAGCTCAGTTGTTGAAGAATTTTGGAGTTTATATCAGTTTTTGAGTTGCTGAGTTATCAACAGCTGAAAGTGAATTTTGATCACAGCTCTTTGATCAAATTGAATCTTGTTTTGGGCATTGATGCTAAGTGTTTTTGTACCAAGGGCGACCCCTTTCCTTGTAGATTGGAATTTATTTCCAAGAATTGAATTTGTCATAGCAAATCGAACTTCCCAGCCAAGCCGTACTTTTCATGATGGCATAGAAATTCGTGCCAAATTACTGGTTGTGCTTTGAAGCCGTTTCTTTGTTGCATCTTGGGCGCCAACCTCCTAGAAAGCATCTGCATTTGACTTCATTCAATTCGGAGGTAAAATGAAAGAGTTATGAACATTTCATTGATTCACAGTTTGTTGGTTTTTAATTTCAGTTTGCTGGTTTAAAAAAATCAGATTGCTTAAAGTTCAGATTTTGGTTTGGTTTTCAATAATTCTGAAAGATATTATAGGGAGAGATCACTTCCTATCAGTTGTACTTGATTCTATTTGAGAACACTTATCATTTGCAATAATTCTCTTCATTGTAAAGTTGATAACAGTAGTACTGTTTCAGTCTATTTAATTGCTGCTTATTAGTGTTTAATTATCACATTGTAACCCTTGGATGGTTTACCGCCAGTGTGGAAAAAATAACTTGCTAATTCCTTCATTGTACCCATTGGAAAAGTAGTGAATTCCCACTTTTGAGTGGATGCTTGCCGTAGCGGATGAATTGTTTATTTGTATTTTCTTTCCCCCCACTGTTTTGGTGGAAGAGTGGAAATTCTTTCATGGCTGGTTATCCGCCTAAGTTCTTTCAGTTTTGTAATTAGCACTCCGCCATATGTTAGCACCTCCCCTTTTAAAGGATCTTGTGTGCACATTCTTGGTGTTGAATTTAATTCCTCTCATTCAATTGTAATCATTTCAGTTATTGATTAAGTAGATCCTAGGGATCCTCTAACCATATGCCCGCCCCTCCTCCTTAAGTGGTTTTAGGGCACAATCTTTGTTAGAGTTCTTTTCCGCATCGTTTTGGTTTGGAGCTAACCTTAATGGGTGCATGGTTACTTTGTAATTGTCATTGAAATTCAAGAAAAAATTGAGAGGGTATCTTTCATATAATTGCATACTTTGTAAATTATATATATTTTTAGTATATAAGGAGTAGTCCCCAAGACCACAATTAATCTACCAAAATAGATAAATAAATGTTCTCATTTATTAAATAATTAAGTTAAATACAAAATGTGTAGTTTATAAATAAACGTAACTTAGATTATTAAAACCAATGAATCAATAAAATATTCCCTATAAAATATTAAATAATCGGGAAAGCTTATAAATTATTTGTTGTGTTTGGTTGAATATAATTTGGAAAGTGTTAAAAGCACATTCGGGTGCGCTTTTGGTTAAATATTTATAAAGTGTTTGTTATGCTCTTCGATGCAATGTGATGATGAAAAGCTTATGAAAGTAATTTATAGACTTCAAAAAATTTTAGATTGGTTTGAATTATTTCATTTCATCAACTATTTCAAAAATTTGGATTATTATTTTTTTTAAAAATTGCCAGAAGTGGAAACATACCCATAGGGCACACAATATACTCTTGAACTTGTTCTCTTGACCTTGCTCTTGAACTTGCTTCCATTAAGCTATGCAATGACACCCATATGCAAGGAACTAGATAACATAGACGAAATCCTGTGCTTCTAACCCTACTCTTGAACTTTCTTTTGTCAAGTCATGCAATGACACTTGTTGGGAATCATTTTTGTAGTGTCAAATTTTGCTTGAATCCTAACTTCTTTGTGCATTTTTGACCTTATTTTTTCCATCATTTATATTTGATTTGAGATAGTTTCTAATGAGTCTCCATTGGTCAAAGTTTGCATAAGTGATGCTCTTTGTCACCCCCAATATGCCTATCATGTCTTGGAAGTTGCAAAAGTCCCAAAAATTCAATGTGGGGGTTTTGTGTTCAAATTCCATGGACTATGCTAAATGTTTGAGTTTTGAAGTTTTACATCTTGGCATACCTTTCCCTTGACCGTTGCTTTCTTATTGGCATGCTTTCCTTAAACCCTTGCACTTTGACACTTTACGCTAGGTTGCCTTTTGGAGTCATGGTGGTAGTCATCTTCTTATCCACATCCTTTATGGCATAAGGTATGGAGTATCCACAACTCTTGATCCCCAACGTTTTCCATTGTGTTAACTTATTGGGTTCACAAGTCTGGACCTATCTTTACTTGTATTCCATGTGGGGTGAATCCCCTAGCATCCTCAATCCTCGACTATAATTTCTTTCACATCTTTTCAGAGACAATGATGTGAAGATATTTTTATTTGTTTGCTTTGGGCATGAGGTATGGCATACTCTTGATCCTTGATGCTCAACAAGTGGTATGGATAATGAGGTATCCTTGACCCTCGATCCTTGAAACTTCAAAGCTCTTGTGTTTTGCATTGTTCACTTTCTACCTACCTCCTTCGACGACCTAGAGCATCATTAATGGCCATATTTGAGCTTGCAACTACAAGGGTATTTTGCCGCCTAGAAACATTTGTCTATCTCAATGGCATGGACTCAAATGTACTCTTAACAGTGGAGGATGCTGATGACCATGTTGTCATTAATGTGATGGTTGAGTTTCAATGCTTGATAGTCCTCGTGCCTATTCTAGGTCACTTATTCAATGGGTTTCATGAGATCTTAGCTTGTTTAACACAACATATTCATAACACCTTGTTCTCAATTGATTTTTGAATGGATTGAACGACCAAAAAAATTGCTATATATAACAATCTGTCTTCCAAAACAAAGGTTGGTCATTTCCCATTTCCATGCGATTGTAATGCTGAGCATCTTCTTGGGTTCTGAATTAGAGTAGCTTATTTTGCAAATAACAAAGAGGTAGCTATTATGTAATGTCCCCTTTTGGGATTGTCCTAAATATTGCCCTAGTGAAATATTCTCTCTCAATTTTTTCTTGTATTTAGTGAACATTTACAATAAAATCAATCGCCCGTTAAGGTTAGCATAATCCAAAACGTACAAGAAAGAACTCTAACCAAGAATGCACCCTAAAACCACTTAAGGAGGAGGGGCGGGCATATGGTCAGAGGTTCCCTAGGATCTACTGAAACAATGAGTACGAGATTACACTGAAAGAGAGATATTAAACTCAACACCAAGAATGTGCACTCAAGATCCTTTAACAGGTGAGGTGCTAACATATGGTGGAGTACTATTGCTGAATTGCAATGAAACAAGGCGGATAACCAGCCAAAGAACTTTCCACGCTACCACCAAATAGTGGGGGGAAAAGATTACAAAAATAATACTTCTTCTGTTGCGGCAGGCATCCACTGAAGAGTGGGGATTCTCCACTTGAAAGTGGGCATGAAAGAGATTACAAAACAGATTAT
>CM021103.1:326763058-326984881 GCA_007115665.2 Sequoiadendron giganteum | reverse complement strand
CCGTTCCTAGGATGTCTTGGGTACTGGGGGATGGCAGGGGACCGTCCCTCTTTTTGCAGAAATCTCAGGAAACGTCCCGGGGACGGGGGGATGGGGTTGACCAAAAGAGGGACGGCTGACCAGTCCCGGGGACGACAGGGGATGGCCAGGGGACGGCCAGGGGACGCCTGAGCTGTCCCCCAACCGTCCCCCAGCAGTCCCCCACGTCAAAACATGTTTTAAAAATAAAATTTATATACATATAATAGTTTTCAGTTTTTTGGTTTTTGAGTTGTTCGTTTAAATTATTTTCATATATCTTTCACAATATTTGGAACACTCACAAGATAAATATTTGATGCTCTATTAGAGATATATAAAAATAACAAAAATTTATTCCAAAAGTGTGTAAACTTGAATTTATTTGCTTGCTGTTCACTAACAGGTTTTAGAGACAAAGACTTAGGATTTTGACCTTTTTAAACAGTTCTTCACAATTGGAAATTGGCTGAATATTAAGGCAATTTGATGCCCAAAACTCCTTGAGTGCAACAATTTATGAGCTGGAAATAACCTTATGTAATTTGATATAAGTTTATAAAGTATAACTTGGAGGTTGTATTATGATTCATGTATGTTAATTCTGAATTTTCAATGTGTATCGAGTATTGACAAAGAATATTGAATGCAAATGCTATATGTTAAGGTTCTATAACGTATATTATGTATGCTTTATCCATGTTTTCATATGAATATTTTAAATTTTCCCTATATATTTAAATTTTCGCTATATTTTATATAGCTGTCCCCTGCCGTCCCTAATTTTGGCCTCAAAAATCGGAAACTTGGGGACTTGTCCTGTCGTCCCCGTCCCGGAAACTTGGGGTAACCTTGGTTTCAACTGACTTACTTTACTTAATCCAAATTAGTACAGGTTTCTGGACAAGATCCAATATATTGAATCTCCGTCTGTCTCAGATATTAGGATACACATATCGAAGAGGGGAGATGGGTGCATCTGGTCACATAATTTTCCTTGTTGATGATTAGTTGGGTATAGACTCCTTTGGTGACAGTTTTAGAGCTAGGGGACCCAATGGTTGAGTGCATTCCAATAGTTGTGAGGGTATTTACCATATTATGATCTATTAAATTATTAATAGAACATATTACTGTTATTATTCAAATATAAATATATCAATAATTATATAATAAAGTGTCATTGGCTAACATCTAATTAGTTGTTTTAGTTCAATTTGACATATGGCATCAATACACAAAAATATTTACTACTAGTCATCATCTCATACTAAAATAATAAGTAATAGTGGTCACAATCTAGCTCCACATGGAATATAAGTAATCTAATTCATTGCACATAAAAGATTACATATTAAAACCTCATGCAATTAGAATAAAATATTATGGCTTTGTCATCACATTGAATAGTTTGAGTTTGTAGATTTGGAATGAGTGGGTCTCCTCCTCTTGTAGGTTGGCTAAAAATGAAAGATGATGGGGTTACAAAGGGAAAATAGGTCCATTGGAGCAGGATGCATCGCTAGTGATGATAATGTGATTTTTTTGGGGATGTGTCAATGAAATTAATGCAAAAAACCAACAATGTGAAGAGCACACAACCTACTGAGAGGGTGGGGGGGAAGGGGTGAATCGGTAGATCCAAACAATCACAACAATTCAGAAAAGCTTCACAACTACTCTATAGATTTTCAACATGAAGAGCACCGAACCATACAAGCTAGTAAGTCAAGCAATTAAAGCACAACACAAGATAACACAACAGATTTTTTATGTGGAAATCCGGAATGGGAAAAACCACAGTGAGAAGCTCTCACAAGCAGGAATATAATAAGGAAATTTTACAATATGAAGTAGGCACCAACCTATCAGCGATGCCAATCCCCAAAAGATTCAGTAGGCACCAACCTACAAGAGACACTAATCCCCAAAAGATTTAGTAGGCACCAACCTACAAGAGACACCAATCCCTGTTGAAACACAACAGGTAGAACACCAATCCTACTGGAACAAAAATAATGGTGGATTTGAAATATGACACCAATAGACACTGATATTGACACTCTTTTCTTTACACTTTTGCTATGACACAACTATACATCCCATTCCTTGTACTTTCACTGTAATCATTGATTTCATTCGGACATACATGGATGCACTTCATTTCTTCAAAATTACTTTACAATGCATCTGAACATTTGAAATATATACACAACACTACATTAACACTCTTCTATGTCGGCAAGGGATCGACACCAACCTAGACAACATAGGTATATGGTAAAATCTGAATTGATTAAATTGAAAGAGGCAATAACACTCTTTATAGATTTTACAATACAAAAAGTCTGAAAGGAATCGAGAAGTTTCTAGAAGAACAAAAGGTAGCTAAAGGTAACAGACAGAAATAGAAACTATCTATTTTACAATATTGAGCATTAATAAACTAAGTAAATTTTAATTTAATACCCTCCGTTAATGCTCAATCTATCAACTACACCAAGGTGCCCCCTAAATTTGACAAACTTATTTGGGCTTAGAGACTTGGTGAGAATATCAACAGTCGGATCCTCAGTCGGAACATATTGTAATATCACTGATCCATCTTTGACAAGCTGGCGGATGAAATGACAATGAAGTTTAACATGCTTTGTCCATTCATGGAAGATTGGATTTTTTGTGAGTTTCTGCACCCCTTGATTGTCATAGTACATGGGGGAAGGCCCTGCTTGAGACCTTTGCATGTCAAAAAGCACCCTTCGAAGCCAAACTGCCTCACAAGTTGCTTTTAACAGTTTTGTGATATTCAACTTCAGTCGAGGAGAGAGTCATTGCCTATTGCTTGTTGCTGGTCCATGTAATTGCACTTGTACCCAAACTGAATACATACCCTGGAGTAGACTTTATGTCACCAACAAAACCTGCCCAATCTGAGTTTGCATAGCCAATTAGCTGAGGATCTTGCACCTTCCATATAGAATGCCAAAGTCAGAAGTGCCTTTCACATTCAGCACATGCTTCGCTGCAACCCAATGTTCAGCTTTAGGGGCTGTCATGAAGCGAGAGATGTATGTCACTGCAAAATTGAGGTTAGGTCTAATAGCAACGAGATAAATGAGGCTGCCTACTAGGTTCTTGAAGGCTGATTCATTTTGCACAGGCGAATCCGATTTGGCTGATAGTTTTAGCCCTTTCTCCATAGGTGTAGATGCAGGTTTGCAATCATTCACTCTAAACTTATCATGTAGATTGCGAGCATACTTGGACTGGGAAATAAAGATACTAACAACTGTCTGCCAAGCTTCAACACCGAGACAATAATGAAGAAGTCCCAAATCTGTCATGTCAAAGGATTGATCGAGATTGTGTTTTATCTCCTCAATCAGATGCTTTGAGCTGCTAGTAATGATAATGTCATCAACATAGACAACAACATAAGAATATCATCACCAGATTGTTTGACATACAAATTAGAATCAAAAGAACAACTCTAAAAACCATGATCAACAAGGTACTTATCAATTTTCATGTACCATGCCCATGGAGCCTGTTTAAGGCCATAGAGTTCTTTCATGAGTCAACAAACTTGGTGTTCTTTACCAACAACCTTGAAACCAAGAGGTTGCGTCATATGGACTTCTTCCTGTAGATCACCATTGAGAAACACACTCTTGACGTCCATTTGATGGACTTTCGATCCAAACTGCATTGCAGTAGCAAGGACAAGCCGAATAGTACTCATTTTGGTTGTAGGAGCAAAAGTCTCCTCATAATCAATGCCTTCTGCCTGTGAGAACCCTTTGGCTACTAGTCGAGCCTTGTACTTATCTAGAGTTCCATCAGCCTTATACTTAGCTTTATACACCCATTTGCAGCCAATGGGCTTCTTCCCAGGTGGAAGATCAGAGAGGACCCAAGTGCTATTCTTCAGAAGGCTATGATGTTTAGCTTCCATAGTCTGTTCCCTCTTAGGTATGCCTTTAGCCCCAAAATAGGTTTGAGGCTCAAAGATGTTGTGAAGATTGGGCATGAGAGTCAAATTAACACTATTTAGCTGCTTGCTCTTTTTTTGAGCAATTCTAACCTCAAGTAATTCATCATCACGAAGATCACTTATGGTTTTAGCATACCATTTGGGTCGAGAGTAGAAGTACCAATATTTGAAACAGGAGGAACAACATCACCAGGGGTGGTTGGAACTATGTCACCTAGATTAGCATCTAGATTGTTTTGAGGAGGGGCGGGTGGTGGAATATTTTGCTGAGGTGCTTGCACAACTGCAAAATCCCTCCCATCAGGTGGAGCTAGGGGAAGACAAACACCCAAATCAAAAGCCTGCATAGATTGATCGTCAGGGCTCATAGAAGTAGAAGACGGAAAAAAAGGCCTAGTAGTTTCATCAACCACAACATCATGATTGATGATGAGATGAGCTATATCGACATCAATCAACCTATATGCCTTATGATTCTCACTGTAACCAGTGAACATGAGTTTTTGACTTTTGGAATCCAACTTAGTGCGCTTGGCATCTGGAATCAACACATGAGCAGTAGAGCCAAAAAATTTCAAGTGGTTGACCTTAGGCTTGTGTCCAAACCAGTCTTCTTTAGGAGTCATCTTCTTAAGCACATGAGTAGGAGACTGGTTCAAAAGATATACAATAGTATAAACTGCTTCAGCCCAATATTTCTCAGGAACATTTCTATGCTCTAGCATAGAACAAGCCATTTCAGTAATGGTGCGATTCCTACGTTCAATGACACCATTTTGCTACGGGGTGTATGGTGTGGTAAGTTGGCGTTTAATGCCATGTGTAACACAAAAATTGGAGATGTCATTAGAACAAAACCCCCCCCCCCCCCCCATTATTAGACCTAAGAGCAACTATATGAAAGCTTGACTCTTTCTCAACTAAGGCCTTAAAATGGTGAAATCTACCAAACACCTTTGATTTGTTTTTTAAGAAAATACATCCACATTCTTTTACTAAAATCATCAACAAATAACAAAAAATACTTGCAACCAGTAACTGAAGGAGTGTTCACTAGGCCACATAAATCAACGCGAACCAACTGTAATACCTTGGAAGCTCGCCATGAGTCACCATTTGAGAATGGAGTCCGATGCTGCTTTCCAGCTTGACAAGCCTCAATACTCCATGATACCGAGTTTGAATTGAAGGTAGGCCATCAACCGGATCATCTCGAGATTGCTGAGAGAGATATTGCATGTTAAGGTGCCCATAGCGTTGATGTCAGAGGTTGTTGATGGAAGTACTCCTAGCTGCTATAGCATGCTCTTGAGAATCACCAAAATCAACAAGTCTATATAGACCATGATCCTCAAATCCCTGAAGAATTGTAGTGCGAGTTTGTCTATCAACAATGTTGCATGTATGCATGCTGAAAGCAATATCTAGCTGAGGAGAGTGAGTCATGATCTAACTAATTGAAAGTAAATTCAGCTCCATGCCAGGTACAAAGTATACATCAAGAAAAAATAAATTTCTCCCTCCAAAATGAATTTGCACGTTGTCCTTTTCGACAACAGTATACTCCTTGCCTACCCCAAAGATAACAAAATCTCTAAATGGCGTGTACTCAATTAACCAATCCCGACGATGAGTGAAATGTCGAGATGCACCTGAATCAATGTACCAAGTAGAGGATTTAATAGAATTTGCCGGACTCTTGGCCATAAAGGCATAGAATGCATACTCCTGTTCAGTGTGCTCAAGAACATGGGCTTTAGGTTTCGACTCTCCCTGCTTGTTTTGTTCAGAAGCCAAGCGTTTCTGACAATCTTTTCTCATGTGACCATACTTATGGCAATAGTTGCACGAAACATTCTTCGTTTTGGAAGAATCTTGAGATTATGCTTGACTTGTTTGCTGAGAGGGTTGATTGTTGCCCTTATTCTTCTGAAATGTCTTGGCAGGAAATGCTTGCTTTGTGGTGGATGAACTAGCACCGCTATCGAACTATTGTTTCCAAGTATCTTGCTGTAGAAGTATGGTGCAAAGATCTGAAAACTTCAAGTAAATATTAGTTGAGGTAATGTTGAGTGTCTCAATGAAGTCCTCATAAGATTTTGGTAGACTCTTCAGAGTGATAACTACCATATCTTCCTCCATTTTTCGACCAATAGCCTCTAGTTGATCAAGGATGTCCTTGATTTTTGTCAAGTGCGCCTGTAGAGTTGTCTTCTTATCCATCATGATGGAAAACCTCATGTTTTTATGAAAGAACGAACCGCTCTTATTGGATCTATCTTTCATGAAAATCCCAAATTTCTTTGGCTGATTTGCCAAACGACACTTGAGGCAACTCATCATCAGTAACCGACAATTTAGTAAGCATCACAACTTCTCGATTTTACATCAAATTTTTCTTGATCTTTACTTGCCATTGTAGGACGTGTAATGTTGCCCAAAACAATTTGGTCAAGGCATTGATATGTAAAAATAGTCATCATACGTTGCTTCTAGGTGTTGTAGTTGCAGCCATTGAATTTTTGATTGCCCTCCAGCATGATGTGAGACAACGAGGTCATTTGACACAAAATCTAATAGATAAGAGACACAAAAACCCCACGAATACAAAAAGCTGTCAAAGAAAGGAAAGCACAAATCCTGAGGTCTCTTGAACATGGATATATGAGGATATAATTGAAGTCGACATCCACCAAATAAAAGCCACCTAGAAGATTGATTTTTGAGAAATCGATCCAGCAAAGAGGATGCGTGCATAATGGAAAAGCAAAAACGCACAAAGCCCCACACTAGAAAAATCACGTGCACAAAAAATTGCTCGAAAAACGAGATTAGGTTTTAGATGAAGGGTGCGATTTTTATCAGAAGAAATTCCTGATTGCTCAAGAAGAAACGGCACCCAGAACAAAAAACCACAATTTTACACAAATGTGGTTTGAAGAAGCCCCAATTTTCTTCACAAAGCCACGAACAGGTTTACAAGTCATGGGTAGGAGATGAAGAAATCATGAACAAGCTCACAAGTTGCGGGTTTTTTGTAGAAACGCGGGTTGTAGAAAACACGTTTAAAATAAATAGCTAGAAAACCCTTGTCGCGTGCAAAAACTAAGAGGAAATCACGCCCAAATTTCATGTTTTAGAAGGGAAATACACACAAGAACAATACAAAATGCGATGCCCAGGAAGAAACTCCAAAAACATGACTAGAAACCCTCGTGCGCGACCAGGAAAATTGCGCAAAATCAAAACACACAATTTTTTTTTATAAATGAGAGACGCGATTTCTTTAAGTAACGCACAAATTTTTTCTTCAAAAATTAAAAAATTGGCATCGGGATTTTTTTTGAAAAACTCCCACTTTGATACCATGCTACGGTAAAATTTGAATTGATTAAATTGAAAGATGCAATAGCACTCTTTATAGATTTTACAATACAAAAAATCTAAACAGAATCAAGAAGTTTCTAAAAGAACAGAAGGTAACTAAAGCTAACAAACAAAAATAGAAACTATCTATTTTACAATATTGCACATTAATAAACTAAGTAAATTTTAATTTAATAATAGGACAGACCTAAATTCAAATTACATGAAATGTGTAATACGTCGGTCCATACCCGTTGCCAAAAACACTTACACATTGTGCGACCAAGGGAACCTTAAACAAGTCCTATCCTCACTCCACACGCTTGAGTTGAATTCCACACGCTTGCAGCCGTCAATGCACATGCCTCAAACTTAAAATGGCTTGATGAGACTTTTGATGCTTCAAACCCCTTGCACACTGAGCCGTGCTGTCAAAAACATAGGAAACTGATAGAACTATTATAGGCATACTCTCCTTCAAAACCGTAGAGCTACAACACATTTCTTTTAGTTTTGCCACTCATATTAATTAATCTCTCTGCCCAAAAGATATCCTCTCGAACCACCACACCCATGCTGATTGCATACCCAACATGTCATAATAAATTCATTAACTGTCTGAAGGCAGTCACACCACAATTGACATAATACAAGATATAATAGATTAGACAGCCTACACAACATTCTTCTGGAACCTTAAGATTGTTGTTAATACTTGTACTCCTACAATCTTTCTTCATCTTGAGAAACTTCACATTTGATAGCCTTGACACCCTTTGATAACCATTGGCAGTAGCAATGACTTGCTAACATCAATGACAACCTATGCCCAACACAATGAAGCAAAAGCACAATCATTCCTCCTTGGTGTTTAGGTATCTAAAACCTTTGGTGTTTCTAGTGTGCAAGTGGAAGGAGATTCTATGGTCATGATCAATGCCATTTGTAAACTAAACAATATACTTTAGGAAGCATTGCCTATTCTCAATTCTTTTGTAGCTTTCTCAATACAACATATATACAAAGAAATAAACATGGAAGGAGACTTTCTTGCAAACTATGCAATTGATCAAAATTAGGAATGCATTATTGGCATGCAAGCTAATGCCTGGAATTTTTTTGCAGCCAACTTCGAATTATAATCCCAAATTGGATCAAGGATAACTTTTCACTCATTAAGGCTAGTGGTAGGAAAGACATGGCTGCACACAAGAATCATGATCAAGTAAGTGATGGCCCATGAAGCATGTGAAAGAGTTAGAACCATAAGAAACATGAAGAGCCAGTATTGTGATATGATTCATTGACACTTGATAAACATTGAAGATGGCTTATATTTATGACAATTACAAAATTTCTTCATTTGGGCCTTGCTTTTTGCAAAAATCTAAAATGGTTTTTGAGCTATGGATTCAAATGTAAGATTGGTAGTGAAGAATCTGTAGATTGGATTTTGGGTGGGCATTTTGGATTTGTTATTGAGAAAGGCGTTCAATACAAAATTTGGCATTATTATTCATGCCAATTGAATGGCTTTACGAGATGAGTTTCAATTCATAGAGCATAGGTATCATGTGAATTCCAACATACTATCAATGTTTATAGCCATTCTATTGGCTTTTAAAGAGGATATGTGGGCTTTTAAATTAGCATGGCTAAGTGGGCTCGACCAAAATTTTGACAAAGGCAGTCCATAGCCATGGTTTCATCATTTTGAACACGACTTTCTTGTTTAAGAATGGTGAGGTGGTTGGTCCATGTGTTTTGCTTATGGTGGCCTCCAACCACAAAATAATAAAGGGTTGTTTGAAAACAAGCTTGATTAGCAAGGAACTTTCTCAAGAATGTGATAGGGGTGGACCCGGTCGCAACTATTGATTGGATCTTTGCTCTCAGTTCAAATGCCAACAATGGTGATAATTAGGTCTAAATGTCAACAGTGGTTAGAATTTAATGTGAATACTAGATTATGTTTCAATCATTTTTGAATGTTGTTTTTGGTTTCTTGGGTGATATAGGGTATTTTGGTTTTTGGTTGATATTGTAGTCATGAAAATCTTTGATGTCAACAGTGGCTAGAATTTAATGTGAATACTAGATTATGTTTCAATCATTTTTGAATGTTGTTTTTGGTTTCTTGGGTGATATAGGGTATTTTGGTTTTTGGTTGATATTGTAGTCATGAAAATCTTTGATGCCTCTTTAGTGGGACTTTGTTTACTTTGCATGTCAATCATTTAATGTAATGTCCCCATTTTCACCCTACGCTCTTCATTTGGATTTAGCCTATTTTCGGAAATCCATAGGCTACTCAGATGTGCAAATCAGGGTTTCCTTGTTTGGAGGGTTTTGTGGCATTTCTCAAAATTTGCTATTTATAGTAAATTCTATTCTTGGCAGTATCTTAGTTGTTAGCACTTCAATTAGCCTTCTCTTCAGTCGGAGCAATAAGGTGTTTTTAGTTCTAGCTTAAAAGCTTTATTTGGTGAAAAGTTAAACTAAAGGCATTAATGTTATATTTTTCAGTTGACCCCTTGGCCTAGTGAAATAACTTTAAGTTGTGTTAAAAAGTGGCCACGAAGGGGGACGCCTTCATTAAAAGTTAAGTAAGAAACATTTAATAAAAGTTTCTTGCCTTGAAGTTGGACGCCATTTGAAGGAGTTTTATTATTTTGGAATTTGAAAATATTTCAAATGTCTATTGGGTGTCCCTTGCTTGGAATTTGAAGAGTAATCTCTATTTCTATAAAAGTGAAGCTTTGCTACAGCTTTTGGCATCCATGAACTTATGCTAATATTATGTTCTCGAAATGACAACTTGTTTTTTACTTCGAGGGATGCTTATGTCCTAGTTTCCAACCAATTTCGTGTTTGAAAGACAACACCTAGTTGGCCTTTTTGCTGCTTCTCATTCAAACTAATAGATGGAGCTCAGTTGTTGAAGAATTTTGGAGTTTATATCAGTTTTTGAGTTGCTGAGTTATCAACAGCTGAAAGTGAATTTTGATCACAGCTCTTTGATCAAATTGAATCTTGTTTTGGGCATTGATGCTAAGTGTTTTTGTACCAAGGGCGACCCCTTTCCTTGTAGATTGGAATTTATTTCCAAGAATTGAATTTGTCATAGCAAATCGAACTTCCCAGCCAAGCCGTACTTTTCATGATGGCATAGAAATTCGTGCCAAATTACTGGTTGTGCTTTGAAGCCGTTTCTTTGTTGCATCTTGGGCGCCAACCTCCTAGAAAGCATCTGCATTTGACTTCATTCAATTCGGAGGTAAAATGAAAGAGTTATGAACATTTCATTGATTCACAGTTTGTTGGTTTTTAATTTCAGTTTGCTGGTTTAAAAAAATCAGATTGCTTAAAGTTCAGATTTTGGTTTGGTTTTCAATAATTCTGAAAGATATTATAGGGAGAGATCACTTCCTATCAGTTGTACTTGATTCTATTTGAGAACACTTATCATTTGCAATAATTCTCTTCATTGTAAAGTTGATAACAGTAGTACTGTTTCAGTCTATTTAATTGCTGCTTATTAGTGTTTAATTATCACATTGTAACCCTTGGATGGTTTACCGCCAGTGTGGAAAAAATAACTTGCTAATTCCTTCATTGTACCCATTGGAAAAGTAGTGAATTCCCACTTTTGAGTGGATGCTTGCCGTAGCGGATGAATTGTTTATTTGTATTTTCTTTCCCCCCACTGTTTTGGTGGAAGAGTGGAAATTCTTTCATGGCTGGTTATCCGCCTAAGTTCTTTCAGTTTTGTAATTAGCACTCCGCCATATGTTAGCACCTCCCCTTTTAAAGGATCTTGTGTGCACATTCTTGGTGTTGAATTTAATTCCTCTCATTCAATTGTAATCATTTCAGTTATTGATTAAGTAGATCCTAGGGATCCTCTAACCATATGCCCGCCCCTCCTCCTTAAGTGGTTTTAGGGCACAATCTTTGTTAGAGTTCTTTTCCGCATCGTTTTGGTTTGGAGCTAACCTTAATGGGTGCATGGTTACTTTGTAATTGTCATTGAAATTCAAGAAAAAATTGAGAGGGTATCTTTCATATAATTGCATACTTTGTAAATTATATATATTTTTAGTATATAAGGAGTAGTCCCCAAGACCACAATTAATCTACCAAAATAGATAAATAAATGTTCTCATTTATTAAATAATTAAGTTAAATACAAAATGTGTAGTTTATAAATAAACGTAACTTAGATTATTAAAACCAATGAATCAATAAAATATTCCCTATAAAATATTAAATAATCGGGAAAGCTTATAAATTATTTGTTGTGTTTGGTTGAATATAATTTGGAAAGTGTTAAAAGCACATTCGGGTGCGCTTTTGGTTAAATATTTATAAAGTGTTTGTTATGCTCTTCGATGCAATGTGATGATGAAAAGCTTATGAAAGTAATTTATAGACTTCAAAAAATTTTAGATTGGTTTGAATTATTTCATTTCATCAACTATTTCAAAAATTTGGATTATTATTTTTTTTAAAAATTGCCAGAAGTGGAAACATACCCATAGGGCACACAATATACTCTTGAACTTGTTCTCTTGACCTTGCTCTTGAACTTGCTTCCATTAAGCTATGCAATGACACCCATATGCAAGGAACTAGATAACATAGACGAAATCCTGTGCTTCTAACCCTACTCTTGAACTTTCTTTTGTCAAGTCATGCAATGACACTTGTTGGGAATCATTTTTGTAGTGTCAAATTTTGCTTGAATCCTAACTTCTTTGTGCATTTTTGACCTTATTTTTTCCATCATTTATATTTGATTTGAGATAGTTTCTAATGAGTCTCCATTGGTCAAAGTTTGCATAAGTGATGCTCTTTGTCACCCCCAATATGCCTATCATGTCTTGGAAGTTGCAAAAGTCCCAAAAATTCAATGTGGGGGTTTTGTGTTCAAATTCCATGGACTATGCTAAATGTTTGAGTTTTGAAGTTTTACATCTTGGCATACCTTTCCCTTGACCGTTGCTTTCTTATTGGCATGCTTTCCTTAAACCCTTGCACTTTGACACTTTACGCTAGGTTGCCTTTTGGAGTCATGGTGGTAGTCATCTTCTTATCCACATCCTTTATGGCATAAGGTATGGAGTATCCACAACTCTTGATCCCCAACGTTTTCCATTGTGTTAACTTATTGGGTTCACAAGTCTGGACCTATCTTTACTTGTATTCCATGTGGGGTGAATCCCCTAGCATCCTCAATCCTCGACTATAATTTCTTTCACATCTTTTCAGAGACAATGATGTGAAGATATTTTTATTTGTTTGCTTTGGGCATGAGGTATGGCATACTCTTGATCCTTGATGCTCAACAAGTGGTATGGATAATGAGGTATCCTTGACCCTCGATCCTTGAAACTTCAAAGCTCTTGTGTTTTGCATTGTTCACTTTCTACCTACCTCCTTCGACGACCTAGAGCATCATTAATGGCCATATTTGAGCTTGCAACTACAAGGGTATTTTGCCGCCTAGAAACATTTGTCTATCTCAATGGCATGGACTCAAATGTACTCTTAACAGTGGAGGATGCTGATGACCATGTTGTCATTAATGTGATGGTTGAGTTTCAATGCTTGATAGTCCTCGTGCCTATTCTAGGTCACTTATTCAATGGGTTTCATGAGATCTTAGCTTGTTTAACACAACATATTCATAACACCTTGTTCTCAATTGATTTTTGAATGGATTGAACGACCAAAAAAATTGCTATATATAACAATCTGTCTTCCAAAACAAAGGTTGGTCATTTCCCATTTCCATGCGATTGTAATGCTGAGCATCTTCTTGGGTTCTGAATTAGAGTAGCTTATTTTGCAAATAACAAAGAGGTAGCTATTATGTAATGTCCCCTTTTGGGATTGTCCTAAATATTGCCCTAGTGAAATATTCTCTCTCAATTTTTTCTTGTATTTAGTGAACATTTACAATAAAATCAATCGCCCGTTAAGGTTAGCATAATCCAAAACGTACAAGAAAGAACTCTAACCAAGAATGCACCCTAAAACCACTTAAGGAGGAGGGGCGGGCATATGGTCAGAGGTTCCCTAGGATCTACTGAAACAATGAGTACGAGATTACACTGAAAGAGAGATATTAAACTCAACACCAAGAATGTGCACTCAAGATCCTTTAACAGGTGAGGTGCTAACATATGGTGGAGTACTATTGCTGAATTGCAATGAAACAAGGCGGATAACCAGCCAAAGAACTTTCCACGCTACCACCAAATAGTGGGGGGAAAAGATTACAAAAATAATACTTCTTCTGTTGCGGCAGGCATCCACTGAAGAGTGGGGATTCTCCACTTGAAAGTGGGCATGAAAGAGATTACAAAACAGATTATCCACACTGGTGGTATACCATGCAGGGGTGCTTAATGTGAAGTTAATTAATTATTGCAGCAAATGCTAAAACTGAAACAGTTCTACTGTTAACAGTTTGTACAAAGAGGAAGGCTGCAATTTACATTGATTTCCACCATTTTTCAAGCACCACATTATACAATGTTTCCAAGTTAGAATATAATAAGAAAAGAAGAAAGAATATGGAAACAACAAATGAATTGTTTCTATTTCAGAAATCAGTAATTCTGGAAATGGCAATCAACAACTACATAAATTCATAAAATATTCATAACTCAACCAAAATACCTCCGAATGGTGTGCAACCAAAGGCTATGATCAGCTGGAAGCTAGGCGCCCCTACTGAGATGAAAAAATAGCCTCGAAACACCAGTAGTATTTAATGACACGCATCCCAATGCAACCAGAAAGCTATGACCCTCCTTGAGGGGCGATTTTGCTCTTTAAAATTCCACACTCCAAATTAAATTTTGGAAATTGGTAAGAATGGTCGCCCAGACCTTAGAAACAGATGGATCAAATACCCAAAACAAAACAAAATTCGTACAAGTAGCTGTGAGTGAATTCGACTTTCAGCTGTGTGCAAATAGCAACTGCAAAAACTGGTAAAAACTCCAAAATTTCACCGTGAAGCTTTATCTGTTAGTTTGAATGAGAAGCAACAACAATTCAATTAGGTGTTATCTTGCAAACACGAAATTGAGATAAGAACTAGGAGGTCAGGATTCCTCGAAGTATAAAATGATAAATCATTTCGACAGCATAAGTTTAGCAAAATATCATATAACCAAAAGCTGGAGCCAAGCCTCAATTTTAAAGGAAGAGAGGAGACTGTTCAAATCCCAGAGAAGGTACGCCGAAAGCCAACACACTTTTCATTTTCAAAAAAGATATAATTCTCCACAAAAAAGCGTCCCACTTGAGACAAGGAAGAATTAATTAAAACTCTTTTAATTCCCTTCATGAGGCGCCACCCTTAAAGTCCCCTTTTTAATCACAACTTGAAGTTAATACCTTAGGCCAAGGGGTCAACTGCAAATTAGAACAATTTGCCTTTTTAATGAAGAGATTCATTAAAATAATATTTTCAAACGGCCAAGGCTTAGTACTGAATACTACTCCAAAAGACTTGATGAACTGAAGGCTAACAACTGCTAACCGCCAAAAATAACTACTATAAATAGTAAATACCGAGGGAAGATCACAAAACCTCCAAAACTGGAACCCTTTGATTCACCTCAACGAGCCTACAGGATTGTTGGATAGGCTGATGAGTCACTAACAGGATTACTGCCAAAAGGGGAACATTACACTTAGAATCACAAGTTAAATACAGTTAGGGTTATAACTTACCACTTAAGTGCTTCAAGCAAGATAAATCTTGGTTTAGGTCTTGCAATCATGTTAGATAATATTGGAAATATAATTCATATGATCGGAACATAATAAATGCTTTATCTATTAAGCTATATAAAAATACATAATTATTTCAAGACTATCTAAACTACCAATATCCATAATGCATAGTGGAAGTCTTAATCATAATAGAGCTTGGATGAGAAACATGATAAGTCCGCTCGAAGCTACGCATCTAAGCCCAAGAGCACGAGCGTCTAACCAAGACAACCCACCCCTTGGCCCCAAGCGGCGTGAATGTCCAAACCAAGACAATTCCACCCTCAGAGTGGCCTACTTAGTGGATACACTTGTACCTGCTCTTCCTATCCATGTTGTCTTATCCATCCTCCTTATGATTGAGACTCCTGGAATCCATCCTAACAATCAGTCATAGTTTCACTTGAAAGGGGTGCTTGTAAACTACTCAAACCATCTAAACCCAAGAGCACGAGTGTCTAACCAAAGACAACCCACCACGTGGCCCCAAGCGGCAAGAACGTCCGAACCAAGACAATTCCACACTCAAGAGTGCCCTACTTAGCATGGGAGAGCCTGTAAATTGTGTCTCCTAATCTGCTTCCTTCAACCTTATGTTTGATTGATAAAAGACATACATAAATATATCCAGATTCATAGAGATTATACATTAACATCATCATTCACAATATACCGCAATACTTGCTAAACATAATAACAAATGTTGACTTCTGCCTTTGTCCCCTAAGTGCAGATAATTATGTTTGATCTGTTTCCAATTGCCTTATGTTCAATCTGTTCTTGATATTCAGAGGATATTGCTTAAAGAGAAATAAATAGATTAAATAAATAATTACTAATAAGGATTAATAATTGCTGAAAGCATCATTATTGTCTGATATGAATTCATATAGTGAAAAATATATCCATATATATAATAATTATATCTACTTGATATGAATTCATATATGTATATATATTCATTATATCAACTTACTTCCCTTCATGCAAATTAGTTAGATGCTATATATATAAAATGCAAACTTATCTCTCTGATTATATCTACTGTTGGACACATACTTTCTTTCTCCTTTTCCAGATCTGACTCTTTATTTATTCCTCTTATTTCTGTCCCTTATTTCTGTTCCATATATCTGTGTTTAAATCTCATTATATTTCTTCTCGGTGGGGTTAATAGTCACACCCCTTTATTACAATTGCATCCTTTACAAGGATGTACCCCTTCATTCTTAATCGCTGTCTTTTAGTTTAAACACTTTAATCGCTGCCTCTAAAATATAATCGCTGCATTTTATAACTAATACAAGTTCTGCTGCTTTTAATTATTTAAGGGATTTGCTGCAGTCTAAAACTAATCGCTGCCTCCTTTTAATGATCCCAATTGCTGCCTTTAGAAGGAATATATTATATATTTCCTTATTTTAATATATTTATTTAATATCAGTTTTTATATATATTTTATTAATATCTATAATGTTATATTATTATTATTTTAATAATATAAAATTGTTAATATTTGTATTTATATTTTTAATAGGTATTGTATTTATTTATTTGCATTTCAATGCTTAGTTATTTTAGTGTTCCATTTCGGGGACATGACATATTATCAATTATGTAGTAGATATTTGTAACTGAATGTCTTCTTGTCCAGTTGTGGATTTTCAAGAAAGCTTCCAAGCGAGGAAGTGTGTTAGGTTTTTAAGCTTAGGGTTTTCTCTCTCGAGATTTGCTAGTGTGAATGCAATACTGATTTGATAAGTGTCGCAACTCTAATGCATTGCAAAAGTTATTTGTAATGGTCTTTCTAGTATTGCATATGGATTTCTAGAAGTTTGGAGAGGGATTATTAAGCATGTTCAATTATTAATATCATCTCTTTTGTCATTTCTATGTGTTGTGTTTTTTGGTAACTGTGACTTTATAACCCAATATAAGGCATCGGTCCTAGAAGTGTTTAACCTCGCGTACACCTTAAAATGAAAAACATCATTAACATTTTATGATTTAGTATTTTAATTAGGGAAACATCTATATTGAACTTGAACAAATTCTTGTACTCAAAGAATTTGTTCAACTTGCAGTCTTGCAATGATGTTTTGATCAACTTAATAGAGGTTATAGTAGCAGCTTAGTCCTTGGCCTAGTGACAGTTTTTTGGGCCAGGTGTAGTACATTGGATGCTACTAGTTTTCCTATTTGCATGCCTTCAGTTGTAATTAAATCTTGTTAAAGGTTACCCTAGGAACACCCCTCTGAGTCTAGCTAAACCCAAAGTGAAGGAGATATTATCCGCTCTAAGCAATTGGCCTGTCATGACTCATGTTTTGTTGATTAGTTGGATTACCCACCTTTGGGAACGACCTATCCCTGTCCTTGAGATTGATCTGTCTAGAAGTGTGAACAGTGATTTTGGGAACCAACAGCCCACATTTGCAAGGAACCCGATAGCTTAGACCAAATTTGAAGAGCATATATAAATCTAGCTGACCAAAGACACCAAAGAGGATAGGTTTTGAATGATTATGATTTCTACATTTACCAGTCATCAAGTTTACTGAAACAAGGTTGATGTACCATCCTTTATGTTCTAAATGCAAAATCAATAGACAATTCTCTTGTTCATTGCCTAATAAAGTTTTAAGACAGAGAAATCTTTAGGCAGAGGTATATGTATGAAAACAGGGGAAGGGCACATATTGTTAGAATATTCCTTTTGCAATATTTCGCTTCCTGATTGAGGAGGTTACTATTATTTTATTTGTTTTTCAAGAGTTGTATTGAGTGCATTGAGAATTCCGATATTGACATCCCCCAATTCTTAAGGTAGCTGATCTGTTCTCTCATGTTGGCATAGGATGCCATCATTTCAGAGCAGTTGTGACTGTTGTACTACAGGCAAGGGGTTTTGGTTATTTGTTTATGCTTTATTCAAAAAAATCTAGGAAGAGAAAAATAAATTATGGAAAGTGAGACACATATCAAGGACACAAGTCAGGGCTGAGGGTTGTAATCAGAAGATGTAAGATAGCAAGGGTTTTTCTCAAGGAAACTAGCTAGAGCAATGGCTGTTTTCAAGGCATGTGCCAATTGAAACAATTTTGATAAACAAGTTTGATTTTTAGGCAACAGTAAATTTATCCTGGGATATTTATGTGGATTCATCCATTTTCTTGTATTTGAGCAACTTCATTTTCAATGTCTGAGACAAGCAGATCAGCAGCAGACATTTTCCATTGTAAGAGGGAAATTTTCTTTTTCTCAGTGGAATCTTGCTAAGTAAAATTTTCATGAACCTTAAAAGTTTAATTAAAAATTTCCATCAAAATAGATCCTTCCAGTCAATTTCCTTAACAGGCTGAGAGAATGGCTTTAAAATTCTCGAAGATATCTGCCCAGAGAGGGAAGTTGCATTAGCAAGAAAAAAGAGACATAACACAATATCTACCTGAAAGTTTGCCAATTTTAAGCTTTTGCAACTCCACATTGAGAATGAAAACTATTTTTTGTTGTTCATACTTTGTCCTAATGCAACAACATATACATATTTATTATTAAGGGCAGCCTTTATATTTTTTAGCTTTGTTTGCTTCGATGCCCTTCATCAAAATAGGGTCATCTGGGAATTGTGGATGGGAGAGTGCATCAAGATTTTGAAGTCATTTTTGCCTCTATAGTCTTTTTACAATGTCAATAGAGCATGGTCAAGGCTTCAACCATGATTAGGAAGTGTTGAGGGGAGATGGGAGTGTTCAGCCTTAGGTCTCAAGATGTTAGATACTAGCCTGGCCTTGAGAATTCAAAAACCACTTTATTTAATATCTATGGCCTCAAAGGGTTTTGTTGGGGAGATGCCGTACGGGTATTGGGAAGGATCACAAGATCATCTTATACAAGTAGAACCATTCAGGTTGCCTATGATGACACCCTATTTGATGATTGCTTTGCAGCCATATCCAATTTAGGCTCCTTGGGATATAAGTTTATCTTTCTCATAAATACAAATCGGAAACCATTCTTATCCACAAAACATTACCTTCATATAGGAATAGTATCTGACCCATTAAGTGTTTGGAATACAAAGGCAAATAAGATTTTTGTTACTGCTTTCTTTGTTCTTCCTATGATTTAATGAGCGAATGACTAGTGATGGAAGTTGTAATGCCCTATATGGCCATGTGATTCTGAGTGACAAAAACCTACAATACCTCTGATGAAAAGAAGCTTCGTAGAGGTCGGAAAGCTCAATACTACAAGTCTCAAGAATTGACATATCTGCGTGTCCTCAAAACATTGTTTAGAAGAGCAAAGAAAAAATACCTTTGAGGTAATATAGGCAATTATGATTATGGCGGAGGTGACAGGATTTGTAAAAGGAATGACTCCAATGGGTGGCAAAATGATGGAGCATTCAGTCGAGAAGAACCTTGCAGGATTGGTCTAATTTATGTGAGTAGAAAAGAATCCTCTACGGCCTTCAGTTCTTTTAAGATTGGGCAAGGCAATAGTTAAGTTTAGGGTTTTACTTTAACAACAATACGTTATTAAAATAATTTTTTTAGGTGAAGAGTGTTTAGTGTTAAATTGTTTACCTTGTTAGTTGTGTGCCTACGTCATTAGGTGTTAGAGGTGTTTTAAAATATGAATAAATAAAGGTACGAGTGTTCATATGGATAAGATTGGGGAAAAAAGTGTTTTGTTCTTGGTAGAGACAATTTGAAAGATAGGTCTCGCAATTGTCACCATGGGTCAGGGGTCTAAAAAGCTCTATTTTAAGAATGCTGATGAAATATGAATTGAGCTAGACCCTGAAACAATAGTTATATGTAGATAAGACTATGGTATGCATTTGAGTTCTTGAAATGATGCAAAGTATGTACCATGTGAGCTCAAAATTAGGGCACTCAACTACTCGGTCCTCTCCTCTATATGTTTTGTTGTCGACAATCTCTAAATCTAGTGATTAACTGTTTGATAATATGAATGATAAAATAATTAAGGTTTTTAATTATTAAACTAATTGGTAGTACACATTACATTATGAGAAATAAAAGTCTTCCCCAATTCTATGTTTTCTTGGTTCTCCAACACCAAATACTGATTATTTCTATCCGAATATTCACTCCTCAAAGAACTAACATTGAAGCTTGGGGATCTGAGCAGTCTAAATAATGAGGGCTGTGCAGTTGAGGACATGAATATTATCATTCTTGAATTCTTGAATTAATTTTCTCTTCTGTATTCAGAAGCTTCTTACAGAAGTCAGCAGAAACTGACAAAAAATTATGAAAACTTGATAACATCCACCACCATCCCATTCGCACCGCTTCCTCCCCTCTCTACTAAGCCCAAGGTGTTTGTGATGTATAATTTAAGAAATAGTTGATCACCAACTTCCTAAAGTTAAGATAAGAGAGTGTGCATCCAAGTAAACAAAAACAATAACAGCTGTTTTAGTAGTCTATTTTGCCTCCAATACCATGTAGATATTTGTTCTTTCTTCCAAGTTCAGCCATTTGTACGTGCTATCATGCTGCCTCTTTGTTCAAATCTTTGACACAAATCAAAATCGTTATTGTGACATAGAGAAACTTTGGCTGGCATGGGGTCTCCCTGGCATCCCCTGGTTGTCTTGGGGATTTAGGGAGTCCCCCCAACGTCTCTTGCAAAGGGGGATGCTCTTGAGAGGTCCTATCTTGAAGGAGATGGTGGTTGGCAGAGCGGAGATGTTTCATCCCTGTCCACGTGTCCCCAAATTAACCATTTTTTGGGGGGGGGGAGAGGAGGAGAGGATAGTTTGCCATGGAACACTGATGATAATGTATCATCCCACTTTTAACAATACAATATTCCATGGATTGTGGACAGATGAATTCCCTTGTGTCTGGGATGGTGAATGTTGAAGTGTGGCAGATTGTGTTTCTATCATTATGGGAACTTATCTTTTAACTTTTTAAGTGTGGAAGTGAATTCTAATGTGCCACACTCTTGCACAATATGATTGGGATCTGTAGTTAATGCTGAGCGTTGACAATTATAAGATGTTGACCTGTTGCCCTGGAGATTTAGAGTCTAGCACACAAGACTGAAGGTTCGAAGGCTGTATTATCAAGGAAAGAGGGTTGTTATTTCCCTGAAGTACCTACTCCTTGATAGATGGTTCGACAATCTACCTGTGTACCAACAATTGTTTTAGATTTGGGATGTTCAATTGCTATACGTTAGTGTAATGCAAACATCAATTTACGTTAGATAGATAATATTATTAGAATGCATTTTGAACCACATTTTGCAATGTATTCATTAGAATGATTAGTTCTCTGGAAACTGATGCTAATAACTAGGAGATTTTAAGGGAGAAGTGAAACAAAAAATTTGTACTCTTTCTTCAACAGAACAATGAATGCTTGTTTTGTGCAATGCCTGATGGCCTTAAATAGAATCTTCATCCAAAATGTCAAATAAGCATAAAGCGCATGTAGTTTATTTGATGATTTTCATTATTCTGGTGATGTATTAAAAATGCTCTTAGGTTGGGATTGAACATTTCTAGTATTATATTACCATTGTTGTGGATCATTTTCAGTTTGTAAGAAAGGCTTCTTAAATTAAGTTGTTTATGTACAGGCAGATGCTTTGACAATTATTACAGAAAAGGACTGGAAGGTTTTCTGTGAAGAATGGAATGTACCTGCAAGCAAAGGCATTAGTTTTATACCTGAATTTCAAAATTCTGAAGCAAATGGTATTTATGGAAGCTGCAAGGAAGTACCAATAACAGAGGACGAGTTAAATATTGATGATCAGGAGTGTAAGATGAGTAAAATACATAATATAAGAACACAACCAGAGGTGAGTTTTTTTCTGCATTTAATTAAGGTAATTAGGTTATTTTAAAATGTTTTCACAGACTATCAGAGCTTGGACAGTGTTTCATGGCATCTTGGGTGATGTTGGAGGACAGTCTAAATTGGATTTGTATTCACCTTGATTGTGACTACTTTTGGTGTTTGACCAGATCTGTAAAGAGTGCATAGAGGACAGAGAAAGCTGTGAATTTATGCGTAAATTGGAATATAGAAATGAGGAGATTCGCATACATCTTTTTCGAGGTAAAGAACCTCCTAGGTCCATTTTAGCATCATCTGGGTCTTTATCTGATGTTGAACGGCGCACTTCAAGGAGGTCCCGGAAGACATCAACAAATGGTAGCTCAATAAACTTGAAAGTTTCTGGATGCACAACTGTGTATCAATTGAAGATGATGGTCTGGGAGTCCCTTGGAGTAAGTAATATTTCGCTGTTTTTCTAGTAACAATATAAAATTGTAACAGAAGCCTTGAATGCTGAAAATCAGCATTGAAAATTTGTCTTTGGCAAATGTAACAGCACATAAAGATAGTTGTTATGAAGTGGAAGTAAATGTATTTTTAAGAACACGCTTATGTATGCCCGATCCAAGTATTACTGAGTCACATTAAAACCTAACATAATTATATTGTTGTTCATAAACTACAAGGTTGGTCATTGGTACTGCAAAGTAAACTATTGTAATTCTGGAATTAATGGAACACAATCTGGTTGACTGTCACATAAATGTGGCTGCACTTCTATTAGTTAAATTCTTAGTCAAGCTTTACTCACTGGTATATTGACTTTTAGGTTCAGTTGAGGTAATTCAAAGACCACTGGCTGAAATGATTGTCAAATGGTAGCTGATGGCCCATTGACAAATGTGAGGCCTAGTTGATGGAAACTTCTCTGCAAAATTTGGTGTTGACAAACCAAATTCTGAAGCAAGGTGTTCAGGGGAGGGAGACATACAGAATGAGGAAAACAATGTACATTAGTATAGAATCCCTATTTGTAGAAAAGAAGAAATGATACAATTTTTAAATTAAACTAATTCTGAAACAAATAATAAAATGAAAGTCTAACAACAGACTCATATCTATCTACCTGAAATAGCCATTATTGATAATGCCAACTGTAAATGTGGTTCTGTGAAAAATAGAAAGTTGGCACTTAAGTGATTTTCGAGAACTGAAGCAACTTCAACTTGAAAATGTGTCAAATCCTCATAAATATGGTAAAATTTATTTGGAACCTATGAAAGTCATTGAAATCACACGAATATGAAATTGGTGAGTACCCTGCCAACATGAATATGTTGATCTGGAACTTGATCTCTGCTTCGAATCTCTGCCCACTGCCTGAGGATTTTGATGAAATTTTAGATTTGATAATATGCCAAATCTTCTGATTTTGGAAACTGTTTGATACTGTGCACACCATAGTGGTCAGAATACTTAGAAGGCAGCATATGTTTCTTTCTGCCACAACCAAACCCTAACACAGATCTGCCATAAACTTGTCACATCCTCATTTGATCTCCAAAACCCTTATTGCGGAAATCTATACATGGAAAATCTTTGATACTGTTGTTACCTTCTGGCCTTTTACCTATTGCTGCTGAAGACTCTTGGAACACTGCTGCTTCTTTGGAAAAGATTCCAAAATGGTGCTAAAAACTGCTCCAAGGACATGCTTTTTTCTGTATGGGACTTCTGAGTGTAGAACTGAATAAGTACCCTTTTGGGAAAGAAGTACAACTCTTGGAAGTAAGAATTTATATGCAATAGCAGAATGAGGCAAAGAGAAATAAATAATAGGAGAATGATGCGACTGAAAACTCTTCACCCACAGCAGCAACTTTGGAAAATCCCTCACTATGATGCCTGAAATCAGTCTTCAAACCTGCAATATTCAGATAAATATGTCATATTCCTGCTCTGAACAGCAGATGGAAGTGTTTGCCAAGGCTCAAAGGGCATGATCCTTAATATAAGGCACTTCATGCTTTACTTTTAGTTTTCTTTTCGCTTTAAAGTTATTGTGGAACTTTCATGTCTTACTGCCACATTTTAACTTGCTAGGCAGAACTTTTGTTGGGTCAGGCTACTGAAAAAATGTTCCTGACTTTGCCTTCTTTTTCTCCTTCCTTTTTGGTGTGCTATGGTATGGTATTCACCACGCTTTTGGTACATTTTCCTGCTAGCTCTGCCACCATGAAATGGCACCGCAACTGAAGTCTTTTTCCTTTTCCTTCAAGCCAGAGTTTTATAATGCAACTTCCCTGTATTGTGAGTTTGGGAGGAAGTTTTTGGTGGCATACCTATTTAGAAAGTGAGCATAGGTTTGGGCTTCTTTTCCTCTTTCAATTGTCAAGGATTCTTTTGTATGCCCTTCTTTAAATGCTGAAGCAGGATTCTTCTATTGTGTTGCCACTAAAAAATGGTGCTCATTTTTTATAGTTTGAACCTTTATTAATCTACTTTCATAAAGTAATCTAATAGTAAACAAAAATTATTGCATACTATTCAAAATTATGTAAAGGAATTGCGAAATCAGCTTGAACATGGCACATTTTCATATGGTATTCACCACCCTTTGGTGTGTTTCTAACTCTTTTGTACTCATTTTATCACCTTGGCAGAATTTCTAAACCTTGTTGCCACCTTTGATCAGCTTGGCAGAATTTCATAACCTTGCTGCCACCTTTCATCAACTTGGCAGAGTTTTACTCTGGCTTTGCCTCTATGAATTATGACCTGAATTATATTTAAATAATATTTCATGTTTGGTGTGTTGACGTTATTGCAGCTTCAGGTTCATTTTTCCAGCCTAATCGAAGACATAAAATTGCATATAGCCTATCGGCTATTTATTTTATTGAGATAATTAAAATGAAGAGGCGCTTCACTTGATAATATAATATAACATTTAATTATTGTGAATAATTAAATGGGGTCGACTTAAATAATATTTATTATTTATTATGGCCGAATTCCTTAGTGTGGCCAACTCAACCTACATGGAGAGACACTTTGTTTTGTATAAATACAAGGTGATGATCTCTCATTTCATTATCAAGTTCATTCACTATATTCACACTCCTTGGAGAAGTTCACACTTGTGCAGCAGGTCATGATCTTGAGCACCAGATCATGATATTGAGTAGCAGATCATTCTGTAGCAGCAGATCGATCTCAAGGAGAAACATATTTTCTATCTTCGCATCTAGGAGAGGTGCTATTATTCATTGTATCAAATTCAGCCTTGTGTTGGGCCTGAGTTGTAAGCAGATTTCTGCTCTTACTCCAAAAATATATAAGTGATATATTTGTTGGGTTTTTCCCCTCGAGTTGGAGGGTTTTCCTAGGTGTTGGTGTAATTAAATGTTTTGTACCTTGTCCTAGGTCATAATTACACCTTAGTTAAGTTTACCTAGGGACCACATAGGAGTTGTTGGAGAATTTCCACGTTTGGTGGACTTATCTTCTTATTACTTTATCACCTCCACCTTTCATGGACATATCATGTGATTAGGGTTCCACCTTTTGTGGGTGATCCACTATTTGTGGTGGTTATCACATTATCACCTTTCCACTTTAGGTGGAGTGATAACATTTCATTGTTGTCTCATGTCATAAGATTACGACACTTGTCATAATCTTATGCACTCCTATGTTCTCACCTTGGCTATATAACCAAGGGGTCTCTACTACATTTGTACACATATTGAAAGCAATTCCATTATCATTGACATTAAATACAGTTTATTCTTGTCATATTATTTTCTCTCTTCTTTGTGCTTTCTATTTGGTCCATAGATCTTGGCATCCATAGCCAATTCTAACATGGTATCAAAGCATGTTTGATTCTAACATGGTATCAGAGCGGGTTGGGTGCCATTGGAGAGTCTTTTTCTGAAGAGAGGTACCAGATTTGGGGAGGTTCCATTTATGGCTCTTTATTGCAGGTTTATATTGGAGCTTGCTGGTGCAAATCTAAGCTCACCATTGCGTCTGGAAGGTTCGAAAAAGTCGATTTTGCCTTTTGTTTCGTCCAAATCGGACATACGAGGCCAAATCTAAGAGGATTTGAAGCTGCATTGTGGTTGCCAGATCCAGAAGGTAGTTGCATTTTTGGAGCATTTTGGGTCAAATCCGACTCTGCCATTGCGTCCAGAAGGGCCAAAAACCCTAAGATCGACTGTCCAATCGTCCAAATCGGAGCAAGTCATTTGGTGAGGCAAAAATTTTTTTGCCCGAAGAGCTGTACGACCCCCAGGGCGCCATTAATGTCGACGGTACGATTTTGAAAAAAATATATATATTGTTGAAAATTATTTGAAATTTTTTTTATAAAAATTTCATTTTTCAAAAAGAAAACTTTGTTTAAAATTTTTGATTTTGAAAAAAAATTAAAAAAAAATTAGAAAAACTTAATGTCTGCATACGCAAACTATTGCAGGTACTTTGCGTACCTGTAGGGTACCACGTGGGCCAGCGGTCGCCACGTGGCGCCAGTGCTGTGGCATTGGCCGCGAACCCACCTCCCATCACCGGCAAAAATAAAGAAATCGGCGGCAACATCAAATCCGGCAGTTTGAAAAATTCCGGTAGCATATATCGTCAAAGATTTCGGCGAATATTCCGTCAGCATTTCCCGGCGGATGGTTTTTTTCCGACGATGGGCGGGAAACCGTCAAATTTAATTCTTTGAACTGCTGACATCAGCACACGTCAACGTGACATCAGCATTTTCAAGAAATCTTTGGCCCCCTCACGGTTGGAGTTTTTGTTTTTGCAGTTTGACTTTGAAGCTCCATAACTTGCTCATTTTGGCTCTTTTTTTCGAGCAATTTTTTTTGATTTGGGCTATAATTTCGTGCTTTTTGCAGTGGTGCAATCAGTTTTTGGTTTTGGCTTCTGGTTTTTTCAGAAATTGCAGATTCTCACAGGTGTTGCTGCTTCGTCCTCATTTTGGGAACTTTGGGAGCTCATAACTTGCTCCTACGGTAACATTTTTAAGTGCCGTTTTTTTTGAAAGTGCATGATTTTTCCTGTACTTTCCAGTGGTGTAATCAGATTTATCTCATCTACTGTAATTTTTGCACTGTGAGTTTGAGGCCTATTTTGGCAATTTGCATGTACCAAGATCAAAGTCTACTTTGCTATTTTTGTCAGTGGAAATTGTAAATGCACTAAGTATAAAGTGCCAAATCAGATATTTCTTGGGGGGTACTTTGATTGAGTGAATTTGGGGGGGTGTCTTTTGTGTGATTGTGCCTATTTTGTGCTCTTGCATTCCATCATGGGTTCATCTAAAGTTCCACTCTTAACTGCACATAATTATGCTACATGGAAAGTACGTGCATGGAGTAAACTAATGGAAAAAGGTTTAATTTACTACATTGATGGAACCATAATTGCACCTGCAGATCCTAAGGCAGATGCAACTGCATATATGGATTGGCTCACTAAAACTTCTATGGCATTGGGTACACTTAGAAAGTTCATTTCAAATGATCTCATTTTTCATGTTGATAAATGTACTACAGCAAATGAAGCTTGGGATAAGCTTGCTACTTTGTATGGCAAGGTTGATAAGGTTAAGGGATACAAACTTGAAAATGATCTCTTAAGCCTTGATCCTAAGAATTTTGACACTATTCAAGATTATGTCACTAAAGCAAATGAGCTAAGAGCACAACTACAAGATTGTGGTATTGAGAAAGAAGATGATCAATTGGTCTTTAACTTGTTGGACAAGCTTCCAGCTGAGTATGCAGCCATTGTTTCAAGTTTTCGGACTCAACAATTGACAAATAGCAATTTCACATCACCATCTTTTGAGGCTCTCACAGATCTTTTGATTCGAGAGCAAAATAAGCTTATTCAAATGGGTATTTTTGAAGTCTTCAAAATCACATGCCTTGGTTGTAAAAGATGAGAAGTCTTCAAATAGCAAAGAAAAGAATAAGTATAAGCCTAAAAAGAACACACAATCCACAGAAGAACATAAAAAATCATTTTCAAAAGAGAAATCATCTAAGAAGGAGAGATCCTTTTGTGCATATTGCAAAAAGGATGGACATGAAGAACATTATTGTTATAAGGACATTGATGAGTTGAAAAATCTTCTCAAAAGAAATCAAATTGGTTTGCCTTCTAGAATGACAAAATCTTCTTCTTCTACAAAACAATCTAAGGGAAAAGGTCTTGCTGATTTTTCATCTACATCAGGAAATCAAGGTCAAGCTCTTTGTGCTTATTCAAGTCCAGGATCAGGTAGATGGCTTCTAGATTCAGGAACATCACATCATATGGCATCTTCACAATCTATATTCTCTTCATTTCAGCCTTGTTCTATGTCTCCTATCTTGATGGGAAACAATACATACATGAGTGTTATTGGGAAGGGATCTATTAGTTTTGGGGACAACACTTTCCAGGATGTTTTGTGTGTTCCTCATTTGACAAACAATCTTCTTTCCATATATCAGATTACACATGGTGGAAATGGGAGAACTGTGGAGTTCACACCCGATTCAGTCATCATTCGAGACTTGGAGAGTAGAGAGATTATTGCTATTGTGGTGGTTGATCATTCATCTCGGTTGTATACCTTTGCAGATTTTGCTTCTGATGGTGACATTGTTCCTTCGACTGTTGATCACACTTCTAGTGTGAATTCCGAGGAGACTTTTGGCTACTTGAACTTGGGAGTTCTCACATCAGATCCAATACTTGAGCCATGCATTTCATCTTCTCCATCTACTATTGCAGTTGAGGATGCTTGTGATTCCACAGTTTGGGTTCCTTGTGATTCAGTGCAGCAGGACATACATAGTCTTCCAGATATGGCTACTTTGGATGGCTTCTTGACAGGTATTTCAGACTTGTTTGTGGAGTCTCATCTTGCAAATTTGGGAGACATCATTGATGACATTCATCTTCTCTTTGAGGAAGATGCTCCTTCTTCAGTTGTTGCGAGGGAACACTTTGACCCTCTTGTTCATTCTCTACATGATCATTCTTTGCAGTTTGACATGAGTGTGGATACTTTTGGACAACATTTGGAGGAGGCTTCTTTTTCTTCAGAGGGGATATCATTCTCTTTGGATCATGTTCTACATTCTTCTCTACTAGATGTTGGATTGTACTCTTCAGCAGTGTGGCCTAGAACGCCTGTTTGGAGTGTGCCAGCTTTTGGCATCGACATGGAGACACTTGAGCATCATTCTGAGACATCATTCATCCTGCATACATCCTTGGTTTTGTTTCTTCCTAAGGGGAGGAACGTTGTTCGACGAAATTGGATCATCTTCAGCATTCAATGTCGAGCTTCTACCATCATTGTAGGAGACTCAACATTGAAGGGGGGCTGCCTTGTCTCTCTTCTATTTCTCTCTTATGGGGGGGTCTTTTTCTTCACATGGGGTTTTTACCTTCTCATTCTTCATTGAGAGCATTTCTTTATTGTATTTCATCTCTCTTTTGGGGAGGAGTTTTGTCCCACTAGGTTTTCTCCTTTTCTTCGTTTGTGAGAGATTGCATTGCATTTGTACATGGGTACCTAACATGGCCTAGTTGTCGGGACCCATCTTGCATTGTTTGCAGTTGTGTACATTCTCCCTAAGTTGCACTTAAAGGGGGGTGTTGGTGTAATTAAATGTTTTGTACCTTGTCCTAGGTCATAATTACACCTTAGTTAAGTTTACTTAGGGACCACATAGGAGTTGTTGGAGAATTTCCACCTTTGGTGGACTTATCTTCTTATTACTTTATCACCTCCACCTTTCATGGACATATCATGTGATTAGGGTTCCACCTTTTGTGGGTGATCCACTATTTGTGGTGGTTATCACATTATCACCTTTCCACTTTAGGTGGAGTGATAACTTTTCATTGTTGTCTCATGTCATAAGATTACGACACTTGTCATAATCTTATGCACTCCTATGTTCTCACCTTGGCTATATAACCAAGGGGTCTCTACTACATTTGTACACATATTGAAAGCAATTCCATTATCATTGACATTAAATACAGTTTATTCTTGTCATATTATTTTCTCTCTTCTTTGTGTTTTCTATTTGGTCCATAGATCTTGGCATCCATAGCCAATTCTAACATGGTATCAGAGCATGTTTGATTCTAACACTAGGGTATTTTGTGGTGTTCATTGTCTAATGTGTTGCATTTTTTGATTGCTTTTTTTTTTAATCCTAAAAACTAACATGGTATCAGAGCGGGTTTGAGAGAAGAAGTAATTAGATTTGACTAAGACCACAGATTTTAGGAGAATCGATTTTGGCAAATTGTGGTGGTATGATCTCAATCCTTGCAAAGGACGATTTTGTGCATTGGAGGACGCCTTTCTTCATCATTGTCTGAGTCGACCTTGCTGGTGTTTAGAAGACATGTTGGAGGCTCATATAAGGTTGGACACACTTGCTACAGGTGTGATTTCATTGAGAACAGTCAGATAAATTATTAATAGATATTTATTTGTATCACACAGCAATATAAGGGCTAGGTGCAACATCTGGAGATCAGACACAACCATTCCAAGAAGTTTCGAATATTCTTATGACTGCTGCAGCATATAGTTCTAGGTTTCTTTCATGGCATGTTGAGTCTAATGCATTATTAGTATGAAGTATAGGCGCAGTCATTAGAGCACTTCATGAACATTGATGCATTTAATTTCAATCTTATGATAAGCATTGCAATCAGACTTTGAAGGCGTTGGTCATGGGTTGAGTTACTGTATGCCTTAGAGTGTGGGAGTTGCTTGAATCGTAAGTGTTGACAGTGTACATTGTTTTTAAAATTTGAGTCTAATCGTTTGTAGAAGTAGTGTTAAGTCAAGTTATCATGATACCTTATGTTTTCCAAGTTTGGTGTCATGCTGTATATGGAGGTGCTGTGAGAGACTTCTTTGCAGGAGTTGAAGTGTTGTTTCTGAGTTTACTTTTGTGAAGAATCATGTGAAGAAGATTTGAAAAATTATTGAGAGATAATGAGCAGATCCCAAGAAAGATAAGTGCAGAACTTAAGGAGATTTCATGTTAAATAATGTTCATGATTTTTTTTCTTTTTATAGTTATTAATTCATGCTATAACATTGAGATAGTAAATCATGGATGCTCCTAGCTTTCATATTTTTCTCTTTGAGATAGTTGAGTTCTATGAAATTTTAGTAATCTCTCTCTATAATGCTTCCAGGATGAATCAAGAAGCAAGAAGGTGATGAGAGATCGCATAGAGAGGAAGAGCTTGAGGCATCCTGTGAGGAAGTCATGCCGACTGGAGAAATGGTCTAGCATGGAATCATAGCTTGCAGCCATGCGATTGAGTTGGTAGTTGAAGTCATCTCTTGAAGAGGAAGAACCTATTTAGGTTGTCATTGTGAGCAGTTTCTTCGAAGAGGGGGAATTAACCTTCAGAGGGAGTCTGAAGCAACCTTGGACGAGGAGGTCAAGAGGTTGATGTAAGTACTTGGAGATTCAGAGGGAGTCTATTGAACCAAAAGAGGATGGTGATTTAGTTGAGCCTGTGGAACCTACTGATGGGCCTACCGACATTGTTATTGGTGGAAAGAGACCTCTATGGGCTAGGCAAACAATGCAGGAGGCAAATAAGTTTGCAACCCCTAGAGGAACATTTAGAGAAAGCAAAAGACCTCTGAAGTTTCCAAGTTATGTTACATTGATGAGTCAAATCTTTGAGTTTGAACCTTCTAGTGTTGAGGAAGCTACTAGTCTGCAAGTATGGAAAGATGCTATGGTTGAGGAGTATCAATCCATCCTCATGAATGATGCTTGGGACATCGTACCTAGACTTGAAGGCAAATTGGTTGTATCTTCTAAGTGGCTCTTCAAGATCAAGCATGCAGTTGGTGGGAGCATCAAGAAGTACAAGGCTAGATTTGTGGCTAGAGGATTCTCTCAGAAAGAGGGAGTAGACTATGAGGTAACCTTTGCCCCAGTTGCTCGTTTAACATCCATCAAGACCATCATTGCTTTTGCAACATCTAAGGGGTGGAAGATTCACCAGATGGACGTGACGACAACAATTCTAAATGGAGTAATTGAGGAAGAGGTATATATTGAACAACCTAATGGATTTGAGGTTCATGAGGAGTCTCATGTTTGCTGGTTGAAGAAGGCATTGTATGGCCTTAAGCAGGCTCCTCGTGCTTGGTACGAAAGAATTGATCAATACCTGAAGAGTTTAGGTTTCTCTAAGAATGATGTTGATTCAAACCTTTACTTCAAGGTAATTGATGGCGAAGAATTGATCTTAGTTCTATATGTTGATGATCTAATTCTTATTGGAGAAGATCACCTCATTATCAAATGTAAGAAGGAGGTAGCTTTTGAATTTGAAATGAAGTATCTTGGTCTCATGCACTACTTCCTTGGTTTAGAAGCTTGGCAGAAGCCGAATGGGATTATTCTAAGTCAAGGGAATTATACTATTGGCATCTTGAAGAGATTTGGTATGATTGATTGCAAATCCATGTCTACACCTATGGAAACCAATTTTTAGAAGCTTAAGGAGGTTGGAGCTAGTTCAGATCTGGTGGATCCTACTATGTATAGACAGTTGATTGGATCTTTGATGTATCTAGTCAATACTAGACTAGATATTTGCTATGCAGTGAGTGCACTTAGTTAGTTCATGTGTGAACCAAGGCAAATACATCTAGTTGCAGCAAAGCATATCCTAAGATACTTGCGTGGCACAGTTGGATATGGCTTGAGATATTCTTCTAGTGTAGACTTGAAGTTGCATGGATATACTGATTCCGATTGGGCAGGGTGTGTCACTAATTGGAAGTGCACCTTTGGATGTTGTTTCAATTTGGGGTCTGTGATGATCTCTTGGTGTAGGAGGAAGCAGTCTTCAGTGGCACTGAGCACCACAGAGGCTGAGTATATTGCAACTTGTGTGGTAGCTAGAGAAGCAGTGTGGCTTCGGAAGCTCCTTGCAGGATTGTTTGGACAATTGATGGAGCCAACTATCATTCATTGTGATAATCAAAGTTGTGTGAAGCTTTCTATCAATGTAGTGTTTCATGACAAAACCAACATGTTGAGATCAAATACCACTATATCAGAGATATGGTATTGAGGAAAACAATCCACTTGAAGTATATCAACACTGATGAGCAGACGGCAGACATTCTTACCAAGCCTCTTGCCAGAGTAAAGTTTGTGTACTTTTGAGACAAGCTTGGTATTGTGGAGAATGAAGCCCTAGCTGAGAAGGAGTCTCAGCATCAGTGAACTTCAGATTTGCTTTAATGCATTTCTCTTTGTTAGAGAGATTTGAGGTGCAAGCCCTTGTTAATGCATTTCTCTCTATGAGAGAATTTCAAGGTGAAAGGCCTTGTTTCCACCCTCTGGGAGAGCCATGGTGGATGTCATGTGTGTGATGCCATGACAACATCACGTGAGAGAGTCCGTGATGATTTTCTTGTACTTGTGTTTTTCACCCTCTGAGTGTAGCCATGGTGAATGTCACGATGAGGTGACGATATCATGATTGAGTGATGGGCACTTATGTACATTTGCCATACATGGGAGAGCCCTGATGGTTAATATTACGATGAGGTGATATGCTCCCTTGCCATACATGGGAGAGCCATGATGGTTAATATCACGATGAGGTGATATGATACTTTTCCACATATGGGAGTTGCCATAGTGGTTGACATCATGATGAGGTGATGTGTCTTGTATTGCTGGAAGTATTTCTCCCTAGCCGAGAGGGAGTGTTGAAGTTATTGCAGCTTCGGGTTCATTCTTCCAGCCTAATCGAAGACATAAAATTGCATATAGCCTATCAGCTATTTATTTTATTGAGATAACTAAAATGAAGAGGTGCTTCATTTGGTAATATAATATAACATTTAATTATTGTGAATAATTAAATGGGGTCGACCTAAATAATATTTATTATTTATTATAGCCGAATTCCTTAATGTGGCCGACTCATTTAATTATTATTATTATTCCTTAAGGAGGCCGACCTACATGAAGAGACACTTGTTTTGTATAAATACAAGGTGATGATCTCTCATTTCCTTATCAAGTTCATTCACCATATTCACACTCCTTGGAGAAGTTCGCACTTGTGCAGCAGGTCATGATCTTGAGCAGTAGATCATTATCTTGAGCAGCAGATCATTCTGTAGCAGCAAATAATCATTCTGTAACAGCAGATCATCATTTTGTAGCAGCAGATTGATCTCAAGGAGAAACATATTTTGTATCTTCGCATCTAGGAGAGGTGCTATTATTCTCGTATCAAATTCGGCCTTGTGTTGGGCCTGAATTGTAAGCAGATTTCTGCTCTTACTCCTAAAATATATAAGTGATATATTTGCTGGGTTTTTCCCCTCGAATTGGAGGGTTTCCCCAGGGTATCTTGTGGTGTTCATTGTCTAATGTGTATGCTTTTTCTGATTGCTTTCTTTTCTGATCCTAAAAACTAACATGGTGGAACTTGATAATGGACTTGCCAAGTTAAGGGGCATTGATAGAACTATGTCTTAACATTGCCATGTTCAAATGACCCCAAGATTGACTGATTTTCTTTCTTTCCATCCTATGTGTCCTTTCTTCCACTCTTTGCCACTTTTTTGGGCGTGGTTTTACATTGTCATTGTCATCCAAAAACTGTAACCCAAGTTTGACACTCAATATTTCTCTTAAGGTAGAGTCTTAGCCACTTTCAAGAAGCATGCCAAAATTTTCAAATCACCTTGCCCTCTTTTAAATTAGGTGAGCTTTTGAATCAATTTGCTGCCTTCATCTACCTTGTCCTTAGTCATTTTCATTAGCTAATACTCTTGTTGTGATCGCATATTTCTCTATGAAATTGTTAGTTGAAAGGACCAAAGGCATGATAATCTCTGCAAAATGAGTGGGAAGAAAACCATTGACTTGAACTTGATGCTGAAACTAGAGTTTTACAGGGGTACCAACATTTGGCTCTTTCTAGGGACCATGAAAAAACTTTGACCATAGGAGAATGCCAATTTTTTTGAAAAACTTGTGGCCAGTGATTAGTCTACCAGGTAACACCTAACTAAAAATATAACGATAAGCAAACACATAATGTGAAAATGGGAAAATCATAACAACCTGGCGAACATAGGAAATAAGAAACAAAAAGGAGACACATTTGCTAGACAAAAGCATTAATAGGTTGGGAAAAGTATCAGACTTTCTGTTTTGGGTGTTGTTCTAATTGTGGTAGCTTGTATCTTGAAAATCTCTGCAAAACTTTCATGAAGATGCAAGGTTCAGGCAGGTAGGTATAATCATGCAACAAAAAATTCAGCACAAATTGATCGTTGTATAGCAGTTTTGGATGGTCCTCTTTCATAAGAGAAAATCTCTCTAGTATGTTACATCCCGAATTATGAGGTTACTATTTACTAGTGATATAAAAGGTAGAAATGAATGTAATGAGAAATCTAGAGATGCTTGCACCTTGTTATCGATATGTATGTTAGCTTATTTGACGTTGTTTCATTTGATGTTATTTCAGTTGATGTAATTCATGGTAAATACTGCATATATGTGAATATCAAGATAATGAATCTTGTTTTATAATTGATTTATATAGATATTGGAAATGTTGTGAACAAGTAACTGCCGAGATTGTATGTCTATGGTTGCAAGAACAGGAACTATTCCTCCAGGCGGAGGGGAGACATCACTCGGGAGAGGGGCTTGGTCGAGTAACCGGTAAAGTTGATCAAGTTGAGCATACACACACTTCACTGAGGGTTTTTGGGAACTGAGTCAGATTGAATGGTCGTAATAAGTCATCCTTAGGCTTAGGAGTTTTGGATTACTTCTTTATGCTTTATGAGTGGTGTTACTTGATTGACTGACTTACTGTTCTGTGAACCTTGAATGTGAAATGTGAACTGATAAGTTATATTGATGCCTGGAATTTACAGTTAAACGTATATATACATATTTGTACAAATACGTGTATTAAGGGTACGCTGACTGGCCTGTAATACACGTAATTGGATAATTAAATACAAATATGTATAGATATATTTAAATGTAAATATTGAATGTGTTTATAAATATATTTAATATAAACGTCATTATAGTTTTACCGATAATAAAATATATTGATATATCTATAGTAATATTTAAATATTATATAGATATATACATATATTTAAATAAGGTAAAATAAAACTATAATAAGTTATATTTAATATAATGCAAAATATATAAATAACATTTTAATTTAATATATAATTTTGCCTTGGAAATAATTAAAATTGACTGGTATAGTCTTTTGGCAATAAATACATTTACCATAATAAAATAAAGGTATTTTCGATTTCCATAGACTATTGGAGAAATACGTTGGAAACATCTTGAGAAATTTAAATGATAAAGACTATAGTCTTTTTTAAAGATTTAAATCTAAAAGCATTTTAAAACTTTGGTTTAAATGAAAATCGCGAAATTCCTTCACACTGAAAAAACGCGAACTGTGAATGGTGAAAATGGTGAATGTAAATGTTAAATCGCGCGCAGCTCCTCACACCATAAGACTAGGGCGCGACCTGCATGATCTCCAACTAGAAACACAAATGAAAGGGGCGGAACAAAATCCAGAAGGCCGCATTTTTTACCCTGACGTTTTTGCATTGAACAATTAATCCGCCATTTTTGGGCGTTTTTGGTGAACATGCCTGTAGGTGGCTACCTCTCAAATTTCACCATGTGTAAGTAGAAACATTCTCCTTGAATAGAGTCGATTCATCTCTTAAAACTATGAGTAAGTATGGAAATTCGCCACATTTCATTTTGAAATATTCAAAGAGTAGTTCTATCATCATACATGCCTACAAGAGTGGAAATTGTTGGGCTAAGGGCTCTATAAATAGCTGCCCAGTTCATTCATCAAGGATAACTTGCAAACCTCCAAATTTTCTTTTGTGAGAGTTGCAATTTGGCCCTGTTGTATTCAAACGAATTTCCTGTGAGAGCCATACCCTGTCATTACTATATTGCAATCATTTTGAGAGACATATTCTGTTATTACTATATTGCATTCATTTTGAGAGCCATATCTTGACAATTATGTAGAAGCATTTTGTGAGCAATCTTTTATTGCTGTGGAAGCATTTATAAAATAATCATACTCTGTCATTGCTGAATAAGCATTGGTTGAGAGCCATATTCCGTCATTGCTGAATAAACATTTGTTTGAGAGGAGTGACACTGACAAAGGAGGAGAAATAGCTGCAAACTGGAGTCATCTACAGCAAGGAAAATAGGCACGTGTAATGTATTAGATTAATTTTGTAAATTAATTAATCTGCTTGAGAATTTGCTTGGAAAAGGATAGTAAAATAGAAAAGCATTTGAAGAAACGCTGTTGGAATAAGATAGCTGATGTTATGAAATAACTTAGGTAAAGCTTGTTTGAGAAAGGTGAAAAGAATGCATGATTGTGTAAAGGAACATTTATCTGTCTTGAAAGGTAGACATTGCATTTAGGTATTATTGCTTATTTGTATGATCTCTATATATGGAGAATATGATTGAAGTAGATACTAGAAACTAGGAATGGAGTGAGGATAGTGGTCTAGAAGGGTCTTTTTCAGTTTAAGTTATAGGGATAACTGGGATAAGCTAAAAGTACTCTTAGGATAACGATTTCCTGATTAGGAGAAATGGTATAAAGACCCTTGTTGATTGCATTCCAATTCTTGATTAAGTAGTTTGCTTGAAGGTAGGTTGTCTGAAACAGGATATACCTCCCTTATGTAGCTATGGAAGTAGAATGTCTAAAAGGTAGGTAATCTGAAAAAGGATATACCTATCTTGTGTAAATCTATTAGAAAAATGTTGTAGGTTAGTCTAGGATAAAAGATTATCCAAAAGTAAAGGACGATACCTATGCGTAGTGTAAGATAGCCTTAAATCAAATCGGCCCTGAGTAGTGTACATGATAGATGACCTTCATTCGAAGTACTGAATGAGAATACTTTGGCCAAAGTAGTGGAAGGTATGACATCCACTTAGATGTGAGATAGTTGAGACTACACTGTTAGTTCATTGTGATTCATCATGCTAGTTCGAGATTGTGAAATAGCAAGTTCTAGATGTATAGGATACAACACTATGCTCAGTTGGGTTGTCGCAGCCAGTTACTTTACCAATCTTTTCGTTCGAAGGGAGGGCCATCTATTGAATGATAGATGTGCGGGGGACCGCATTAACAATCCGTGGTTGGCGGAAAAGCGCCTGAGTGATGTTTCTCCTCCACAGCAGGCGACAGATACACCAAGATTTGTAAGGAAGGGAACTTGGACTATCTTACTACTATTTGTGCAAAAGCTTACGGGCTATGTATGTAATTGTTTTACTTTTATACTCTGAATTATATTTGCAATGGAAATGGAATCCATGTGGAAAAATATATTGTAACTGGCATGTAATTATCAATAAAGAAAGGAAGAATTTTATTGTAATGTCTTTGTTACTTGTTACATTTATATGTTTGAAGTGAAATATGGAAAAAAAAATTAATTACCCAAGGATGGGGTCGTTACATAGTAGATGAAGATATTGTTCCGCTTAAAGATATCTAGCAAGGTTTTGGAGCTGCAACATATTGGTAGGAATGGTGATATTTACATCCACATTTTGATCCTCTGCACTTGTCACTCAAACATGTTTGACTGTAAATTCAGATGAAACACTCAGGTCCAAAAAAGGTTGAAGCTGTCAAAAAATATCTCTAACACTTGTCTTTGACTCTCCATGTTCACAATGGATATCAGTTGTGAACCTTGGGCTAGCAAAACTTTTTCATCTTCTTGGTCAGTTAAATCTCCATTTGTCAACTAGTCCATACCCAAATCTTCAAGAGTTAGATCATTATCAAAGTATACATGTTCAAGAAAAATATCTTCTTTTGGTGACAAACTTTGCCATCCATCATCCCATAGTGGTGGGCCTTGGACAAATTAGGTCTCTTCAATTTTATTAGTGCAATCAGCTTTAAAATATGCCCTTAAGAGATAGAGAAACAATCAGGCTCTTCACCATTGATTTCATTGCTATTATCTTCTATTCTAAGTTACCAGTTCGTTAGCCAAAAATCCCAATTCGGGTTCGATCTGAACTTGGTTCAAATTTTGGTTCAATGCGGTTGGGGGTCATTCAAGGTGCGGAAAAATGATTGTGGGTTTGTCCTGAATGAACTTGGACAAACTGTCATAGCCGCCTCGCCCCACTCCCCACCCCAAAGATTTCATTTCATTCCATATAATCATTAATAAGATATATATGTATGTATATAATAATGACTTGATAATATTATGCAAACATAATAATGAAATACAAGTATATAATAATAATAATAAACTCATAGAATGATGCCTAGACATTTAACAATGCTAAATAAAAATAAAGACAGCGATAATAATAGAAGAGTGAAGGGACGCAAAATGAATAAACAAGACACAGCAACCTCAATTTGTCAAGCAGCCATATGCAAGGGACACAATGTTTGGAAGGGTGAATAATGCCAAGTGACGGTAGGAAGAGTCACGACCTGGGAGCATGAAGACATATATAAGTCAAACATTCCAATGACAAGGATATAGAGGAAAAAGGAGGATAGATATCTGAGAATTGTGGAAGACAGACCACACCTGCATACTGGGTAAAACTTTAGATTATTGCAATTCAAAATTCTGTTAGTAACTGCTGGTAGAATTAGAGGCATTATGATTGGATTCTGTTATTAGAGTATGATAGACTTAGAATAGTGCTGATTGAATTCTATGGTAAATTGTAGGGTAGAGATAAGATAGTTACAATCTGAATTTCAGTCAGTATGTATATGTTAGAATCAGGTCCAATAGATACATCTTCAATTATTTATACTACATGTTTGGAAATTTCTATGTTTGTATAGTTGCTCATATGTATTTCTTTAGTTAGGAGATTGTTTGTACTATGATGCCCATGTTCCACCGTGGTGGGGAAGAAGGATTACAAGGGGGAAATGCAGCAATGGGATCTCCTAGATATGCCAACCGGGGGTGGGAGGGGGCGGTTGGATGGGGGCGGTGGCGGACGTAATGAGCCCACATGGGCCAAAGGGGTTGCCTCTGGTATCAGAAGGTATTGCCTCTGGGTTTAGGTTGATCTTTGGATGCGGCAAAGGGGCCTCCACTAGATATGCCACCTAGGGAGGGACAAGATGAGCCCACATGGGTCAAAGGCGTTTGCCTTTGGGATCAAAGGGTGCTGCCTCTGGGTCTAGATGGATAACCGGAATAACCATTGTAATCTCACCTCCCTACTATGGTGTGACAAGGCAGAAAGATCGACTATGGGAGACGAAACAAGGATGTTGAGAATCTTACCAAGTCATATGAATGGCAAGCGCCACATGAAGAGGGGAGAGACTGAGGCTTCCTATCATCACCCTCGTTTCGTATAACCCATAATTGAGCAAACACAAAATGGGATTAGTTAATTCATTATGAAGTTGCCAAGATTAAGGACATTATTTAAATAGAGTTTCTTACGTTTAATTCTAATGTTTAATGTTGAGTACTAATTGGTAGGCTATTTCAGTGATGAATTTCTAACTTATTTTCAGTGCCTAAACCATTTCAAAGTATCCCCTATGTCCCATTGCTTAGGGAGTTGATATTTTGGATAGATCTAGGATAATCCCTAGTAGGGACATTATACAAACCTCGAACGAATTGCGACACATTTTTGTAACATTGCAATAGACTAGAGGTTTTTTTTTGCTCATTTTGTTTTGCTGATTTCAATGCATGCGAAGACCTCCTATAGTTCATAATTGATAAGGATTTGTAAAACTTTTATCCATCAATCAATGACACTTTTAGTAGAAACAGAGTTGAATCAAATAATAGACTCGTATATTGGGCCAATTCAGCTGGCATACACATTCCTCTGCAACTCGGCTCCCTCCTTCCCCCTCAAATGAATCTCTATATTCATATAAGTTAGCTAAGTTGCTAGTTTGCTGACCTCAAGCCCTGGACCCAGGTCTGATCTGCTCTGCATATGGGTACACAGTTTGGTTACTTGAGGGTAAAGGTAGGGAACGCGTTTTGGACTCCGGATTTGTCTGGGTGCACTCTTGGACATTCCCCAGGTGAATCTGGGCTGCAAATATTGAAGTAGAATGAACTTGTGGCTAATTGAATAGGATTTTTAATTTAAAATATTTTTTTAATGGTAGTCTATGGTGTGATGGTTGTGCTGGAAAACCAGATGCCCTGGTCATCCTGTTGTGTATCCAAGCTTGTGATACTGCTTTTGCTCGGCTTCTCCCCTGAACTCACCACATGGGGTGGGCTATGTGCAGAAGGCCGACCAGATGATAGTTGTTGGCATTAAGTCAGTTCAACCTCGAGGGCCTTTACTGTGCACCTATATTCTTTGGCTTCTGGGAGTTTAGTCAGAGCAGTTGGTCGTGCACATTTGTTATTTCTTGCAGAACATCAATTAATCCACTCAAAACAGCTTCCATTCTCAAGATTGCATTCAGAGACCATTTGAAGCATATAAGTTGTTATAGGTTTTAAAAATGTTTCTACTATAATTTATATAATTAAATAAGTCAATGGAGCTTTTAAAAGGTATTCACTATAATTTGTTTAATTAAATAAGTCAATGGAGCTTTTAAAAGGTATTCAATATAATTTGTTTAATTAAATAAGTCAATGGAGGTTTTTAATAGGTATTTAGTACAACTTATTTAATTTGTTATAGTGGTTTCAATCGTGTCATTTGAATAGCATCTTCATTTATATTTGATTTTGTTTGCATAATAGGTTTTTCTGAAGAGCAATATATTATATGACAATGGTTGCTGATTTTATTATTTTTAATTTTCATTTTGAACAATGAATATCTATCATAACATTCAATTTTGACAAATTAACATCGAAGCATTTTTTATGATTGACTTGTTTATTATATGCATGCATGTGGTTATCAAAACTTTATTTCTGTTAGTCTAAAATATGTATATATTTATGGTTTGTATATGTTTTTTGTATGGAGTTACCCAATACATACCCAACTACAATTTCTTTTTGCCATACCTGTGAACCTGAACCTGAACCAGTAACACAGGTTTTTAGTATTTAGGGAGGAATGTTTTGAGGGAATACTTTTAACAGGATGGGAAATAGCTCACAATCCGTGCCATCCTCAGATAAATGACTGTAAATTGTCACATTGCTTTGAGAGTTTAGGGTGAACATCCTTTCTCGGATTTACATCATCAAATTGCCTGACAAACTTTCATTTTGTATCCTTCACACGAGTATATCTCTTTATTCCAGAAGAATAGGGTGCTGTGTTAAGAGCAAAGGATAGAGTAGCTGTGGTTTTAAGACTAGGACTTGAACAGAAATTTACTCTGAACAGTTTTGACCTTGGTAACCAAAATTGTAGCAAATAATTGTGTTTTTGGGCTTTATTGATTCATTTTAATGTGTGCTATGAAGCTTTCACTTGCACCTAAGCAAAGTTCTGGGCATTCTATACTAATTTTAATTTTCCTCCATGTGGTTTTTAGTTTCATTCTTTTATGATTCCCATCCTGTCCCAATGTGTTAACCAATTTCCTTCTAAATCTTATTTTTCAGGCATGAAACATGTAAGAAGCAAAGAACATCTATGGATGATTTATATTAATTATGGAAGTTTTTTGCAGTTGGTATCAGTGGAATTATCCTATCTGAACTTATAATTGTGCAGTTTGACAGATTTATTTGTTGTTGTCAGGTTGTAAAGGAAAATCAGAAACTTCATAAAGGCACAATGGAACTGGTCAATGAATTGGCAACTTTAGCCGACTTGAATGTTTTCCCTGGGGATAGTCTGTGGGTTATGGATACTGAAGTTTATGAAAATCGAGATATTGCTGGTAATGTTTGTTCATCAATACTCGGCCCAAGTAAATTTGTCCACAGATTTTTTACCATTGCACCTTGTCTAACCAATTTGGTAGAGATATTAATGATGATAATTTTCTCTTCATTACTTGGTCCAAGCAAATGTACTCAAAGATTTTTTAGCATTGCACTCTGCATAATTGATTTGGGTATAATGTCACAGTGAGCAATACACCATGCCCTCAACAACTATTCAACCATATCCGTCTTGATATGATTATCCTTAAGAACATGTAGAATTCACATTTTTCGTTTACACATGGAAATAAAGAGATGATTTTGTCTTACAAACATGGAATGCATTATGATTTAATTCTTTCTGCTACATGATTTCATGTGCAGAGGAGCTATCAGAGCAGGAAATGGAAAATGAGCAATTGGAGGAAGGATTCAAAGGGACACTTTTGACATCAACTGTCCCTGCACAAGTGGTTTGAAACCTAAATTATCTCTGTGTAGACAAGGTTGCATTGACATATAATTTTGGAGCAACCGCTTCCCAAAGTTAAACCAGTGACAATATAAGATTGGAAGATGGTGGTTGTTTGATATAGCAAGCGTTGGAACATTTTGACCCGTAGCATATCCGGAAACTTTTCTTCGTCATGCATTTGGGGAAATCGTCCAATTTGATTTTGTACACTGGATGGTGCAGCTACATCGAGAAGCTGCTGCTGGTGGGATGGTGGAGATGAGCTATTTATATTTTCTTTAGGCTAGGGATCTTCATTGGGTCTACATATTGGGAGCACTTTCAAGAAAATATTCATGTGATCATCAATTCTGATGTGCGCTGTCTGTCTCCCCTGGAAGCAAAAACCACAATGATGCAAATATGTCTGAATATGTACGAGGTGAAAAAGCAGAAATCATGAAGGTCACTTCTGTATTCTTGTTAGTGCAATTGTTGTCTAAACATGTGTTGAGCAATTTCTTTGATATTTCAATGAGGCGCTGTGGTGTTCATTTTGTTTTCATTTCTGGTATGTGTTTTAGAACCAATTGCAATGGTCATTGTGACATTAGCTTTCAAAGCAGCATAATTGACATAAGCCTGATTTGATCTAAACAGACAAGACATTGTAGAATGTGGCATTGAAACTCCAGTTATGAAGCAACGGATTTATACGATCCTGTGTCTTTTAACTGCAGTAGATAATTTGCAATCTGGTAGGTATATCCAATGCTCATAATCAATTCCCAGTTGGCCTAAAATCAGAAACATATTTTTTGCATGCACAAAATGAGAGAAAGATGAAATCCTTGAATGGAAATTTGACATTCTACATGTCTTTGGTGTCGAGCCATTTTATGATTATATGATTCTGAACTTTTGCATTGTATTTTTAGTGGCCAACCTTTGTGAAAATGCACCCTGTACGAAATATTTATGCCATTTGAGCCTCTGATATAGTTCTTGATTACTTTTGATTAGCAGCACTTAGTGCAGTTCGTTTTTCATATATCTTGCAACAGAGCTTGCCCACTAAGGACTATTTACTCAGAAAATTATGAGCTTTTTTTTATAGTCAATCTTTTCTTTCTCTTTGTGGTGTGGCCTTCGACTTAGGTCCCATGACTGTTGTTTAGCTTGTCAACCAAATTGTGGTTATCGCTTCTTTTAAATTCACCCTGGACTTACACCTTGCTTCATCCATTGAGGTACACACCGCACCAAGTATTAGATGTAGTAGTTCGATCAATTCAAAATTCAACATTTGTGCTTTTGAAACATGTGACATGTACCTTGATTCAAACATGATCTCTACTATGAAAGCTGTGACGATTTACCCCTTGAGCTCATCAAATCCCACATTTCATTGAATCTCTCCGAGTGTCATTATAAGCAAACCTAGGTAGCCACTTTCATGTAGAGCATTTAATATGGTGGAGTTCAAATATGGAAAAAATATGATTACTCAAAAATATGATAAATAGTAATACGGGTAATTTTATAATTAAAAGCTAATAATATATAATTGATAAATTATTATAAATTAAATTTATATAAATATAAACATTATTATTATAAGAGAACAATGAGTTAAAGATACAACGATCACAAGGAGTTGGCAGCTCTGGTGGCTTTTGTATTTAGTGGCAACTCTTCTTTGAACGCTAATTCAACTTATATGTTTTCATCGCCTGTTCAATATCTATTTGGTGCTCTTATTGCTTTGTTCGGACTCGATATAGATGTGGAAACGACATTAATGCTTGCACAGGTGCAATATGTTGCCAGTTCATTGTACCCGAGCTGCAAAAGAGTTTATGGTTTTAGGCAGTTTTTATTAGAGCTTAGTGCCGATATTTTGTTTCTAAGGCAACAACATTTGGGTGCATGTCTGTTATCGTTGCTCTTCTCTCCTTTGATGGCATGAATCAGATCTTGGCTCCTTTGAATTGCTCATATGCGTTGACAATTGAGTTGTTTGTGGTGGAGTTAGACGTTGAATGTTTTGTGCAATTTGGGCATCTTATTGTTGACAAATATTCTCTTGTACATCCTTGTGAGCATGATTTGGGGAAGAAGGATCTTCTGATTGCTTCTGCTAATGGACAGAACAAGCCCTTGGGTGCAGATGAGTCGCTAGTTTTCAATTTGGCTCTAGTAAGGCATGTGGTTTTGTGTTCTAAATACGTACTCTTTAGTTTTGGGGTCTAATGTGTTGGTTGAAATCTTGCCTTTTGCACAGGGTTTCTTCCTAGCAATTTTGAGTTGAAGGAAGAGGGGGAATTGGTTCTTTAGAAGGGGTTATGGTATGGGAGGAAGGTAGTGTGTTCCACACAGCTGGTTAAAGAGGTTGTCAATGTACGGGAGGGGATTCCGACTATTTATTGAGATTTTATTTAGAGCATTATAGCTAACACAGTCACCGTGTGCCATCCTTTTCAGGGTCTAGGATACTCAAACTACTATAGGGTGAGGATTTGGGCTTGATCTTTCCTAAAAGAACCTAAAAATGAACCTTAAAGTGGTTTAAATGGTTCTTTTAAGTTTTTTATTGTGTGCAAATTAGTGTTCCACTAATACCATCTTCAATTAAAATTCATGGGATTGAGAATGACAAAGTGATAAATAGACAATGTGGAAACTAGCAATGAATTTGGAGAAAACATACATATATTAAGATATGAAAGAGAAACGTGAAAGTTAATGATTCACATGCATCTATGGAGAGTCGTAAAAAGTAGAAATGGAATTTGAGCTACTCAAGGGGCTCACAAACCAAACTCGAGCGAATTTTAAGGTCGAGACTAATGTGAAATTGGGTTTAAAACAAAGTGGGTAGCCTGGTCCTAGGTTGTAGTATGTTTGTGTGTTCGAAAGCCTCTAATCTTTCAAGGAACATAGAAACAACCTATTGATCAATCTAATAGTGGGATATGTATAAAGTGGTGTAAAACAATATAAATATATAGCAAACTAGTGTAAATGTGAAGACAAAAAGATAGAAACTAGAGAGGAATACAAATAGGAAAATAAGCTGGACACACTAGAAATGAGTTGTTAAAACCATCCGAAATGTGAAAAACATGGAGATGTTTGTGACCAAGAGTAAGGTAATTGAAAATGCCAATGCTAAGGTAGATAACATAGTCTTACCCTAACATCTAGAGGTATGGCCTAGTCTTTATGTCTCAGAATGGTCCCAAAATTTGCATATAATTTCATCTTTTAATTTCCAACCTCTCTTGGCACACTTAAGATTCTTGATGAATTTTTTTATTCTTTTTCCAAAAAGTCTTGTCCTAACATCTAGATGTATGGCCTAGTCTTATGTCTCAGAATGGTCCCAAAATTTGCATATAAATTCATCTTTTAATTTCCAACCTCTTGGCACACTTAAGATTCTTGATGAATTTTTATTTTTTGGAAAAAAGTATAGTATTGACCTATAGTGGATAAATAATGATATACCTTGGTAAAAGAAGGAAAATGGAAATGGGAAAGAAGAAACTAGAAACTAGAAATAGAAAATCAAGGATGACAACAAAGGTTGTAAGGCAACCACTTGTAAAAGGGCTAGGTAAGGGTTTTTTAGTGGCAATTTTTTGTCAATTGACGAATAGATCATTTCAATCAATTCAAAGTTGACAAATATATTGCAATTGGCAAGGGACCAAATTGCCATGATTCTATGAATTATTGGTCAAATGCAAATTAAGTGGCCACCAATTTATCGACATATTCAACAATGACATTAAAAGTTCATTGTGTATAAGGACCAATTTTGCCAATACTAATATAACTCCATGCTAATCATAGGGCCACAATCACTTTGAGAATTAAAAAATATATTTTTGATCATGGTCTAATTCACCCAACATTAATATGGACTATTTTACAATCATGTGCAAAAAATCATTTTTTTACTCCACGATTTTACCATCACATGAGAGTTAGCTAAATTTGTAATCCATTGTTTTAAAATTGAAGCGTAGGATTAAATTGATGGAGAATGTAAACAAAGATGAACCTCCCAAAGAATGTAGGTGTAATACTTTTAGTTGAAAATATGGTAGGGAGAAGTTGTAGCTAAAAGTTGACACCATGAAAAATATGTTTGTAAACTTTATGAAAAACAAGTCATAGATGAAAAGGAAATATTAGTGATAAGATGAAAATCAAGAATATTTTTTCTATGTTAAGCATATCGTAGAATATGATGCACATATGAAAAGAAAGGAGAAGCTTATTACATGTGGAGGTTCAACTGAAACTCAATTTGGAAAGATGATGAGAGGAACACAATTTGCAAAACTTGTTCAATTTAGTATTGCTTTTCATATTTTTACTAAAGGGTGTTTTATGATATACTATCAAGAATATAATACTTAATCATCTTTGATAGGTGTTCTTAACTTTCCTAACAAATATTGGTCAATAAACAATGGATGGGGATGTGCAAGTTGTCTTGTTGAGCTGGAAAAATAAGATGTATAGGAAAGAATTAGAAGCCAACTTTTATTGCATTGTCTTTAAGCGAGGTTATAGTAGTAGATAATACTTCTTGGGTATGTATAGATGTGTATAGTTAACAAAACGTATTTGCCAACCTCATCTACTCTTTGTTTATAAAATGAAGAAGAATGCAACATTGTATAATCTATTTGAATTAGTTAAGAAATATCTGCATGAAATTGGAGGTATGGATAACTAGACAATTGCCAAAAAAATTATTTCATTTATTTTTTGGCTACATCCCAAGAATTCTTGTTTTTCAATCTATGTAGCAGGGGTTTGATTTCATGTTGAACTCTAGAAACAACATTCTTATTGACTACAACCCTTGCTTTAAACACCTCACATGGTCATAATGTTAGGGAAAGTCAAGATCAAATATCAAAATTTGTAAAACATTACATGCCTTAATAAATCAATAAATCATTCTCTTGAATGTGAACCCTCCATATGTAAATGATAAGGACTTGGAGAATGCTCTTCTTTTACTGACTAGCAAATTATAGTTTATCTATACTATTGAGTTGTCATATGTATTCTTATGCAAAAACCCTCTCTATCACATGTATTGGAAGTTTGTGGGTCTCTACTCCAAATCCATAAAATATTAGCACATCATATTCCTCCATGATGTACTAGTCATCTAATTATATCTTTTTTCTTAGTTGAATGCAACTTTTACAAGGCTCGAACAATCTAGGCATTGTAATATTTGTAATTATAATATATATTGGAGAAAAAATTAGTCCAAAAAATGATTCTAGTTCCTTCCATTATGATGCATCCTTATCTTTTGGGTCCATTGAGACAATGGAAGTGACCTTGCCAACAAATCATTCAACTAGGGCTTAATTTGGAGCTTGTTGACTAGAAATATTTCCACTAAGCCATATAGAAATAAATGGTACAAATAGGTTGTGAACCTAAAGGTGTTAACGTTGGTAATGGAATTTATTTTAATTATTGAAAAATATTTATTCATAGATTTTGCAACATTCTAAATAAATTTGTAACTAAAATGTGAAAGAACATAAGACATTGTATACCATTTCAAGGAAGGCTACATTCACATGATTAGTACTATCTAATCCAAGGAAAAATACTAGCATAGACATAATATCAAGTAAACCCATGATTAATTTTTTTTAAGCTTATAAAGAGGCTTTATGTTGGGTATGTTTTTTATTAAGGCAAAAACAGGTTTTATGTTGGGTATGTTACTATTAGTTGTTATTTTGAGAAAATAAATAAATTTAGAGCCACTATTTCATAATCATGAGCAATTTAGTTTAGGTTAATGCAGATTGATAGAAAACATTTAGATAGAATTTACAACTCGCAATCAACTTCTTTTGTGGTAACAAACAATATTATGTTTTGGATTTATTAATAGTTATTCCTCTATTTTTATCATAATTTTGGACACAAACCATGATAAATTACTGGTGAGGAAAAACCTTAGGAAACATCATGCATCCCAATCTAACCACCCATGGTGTAGTGACACTATTAATTGGTAATGGGTTGTTAACTTGCATTTGAGTTGATGCCTTATTTTTAGGTATATATCTAAGTTATGAGTGTGTGACCTAGAAAATTACTATGAAATTGAATAATTAAATAGGAAATAACACAATTCATAATCAATTCATGACTCAATACCAATAGAGCATTAAGATAAATTGCAATCACAATGAAATGTAGCAAACCTACACACAAAGAGTTCCACACAAATGCCTTAGCTTAGCTCCATTATTCTCCTATTTGCACCTTGGAAGAAAATGTAGTAGTAATCGCTCTCAGATTTTGTAGCACAAAGCGCTGATAATATATGTATAGTTTCTTTGTAATGATGAGAGAGAGAATAAGTGGATGATAGGTTTGTTTTATAGACTTCTTGATATAAATCAACATTTGAGATTTGATGAGAGACTGAGTAGACCAATGGATGAAAATCCATGAGAGGAATTGATGGATAGTTTACTAATTGCATGATTTTAGTGAATTGAGTGCATGGATGATCAGTTAAGAGGATTTAATTGAAGAGATAAGTGTAATTGACGATCAATTAAGAGAATTGATTGAAGAGTGGACTAAGTGAGTCTTAGCCAGCTGGTAAGGTGGAAATGTATGGGTAATTAATTAATAAATAATTAAATAAATACATTATTAATTACATGTGCAAAGGGGAAATAGATGAAATAATCAATTTTATTTATTTTAGAAGAGGATAATGTTGAGAGGAATAATTGGATAAATTTAAATAATAATAAAAAATTATTTAATTTGAGAAGGGGGAAATGTGAAATAAACTAATTAAATAATAATGATTTATTTAATTAATCTTAAGAAAGAGGAATAATTAGTAAATTAATTAAATAATATTAATTCTTTAATCAATATAAATACGAAAGAAGATTGATGATACCTAATAATGAAAAATGATGATGTTTTAGAAGAAATATGTTAGTTAGATTTATGTGTCTACAATGCGGTCAACCTACCATTGATTACTAGATCATTACACATTAGTAAAACTTAGAGTTTTAAGGATTTAAATGCAGTTTATTTTATTTGTTGCTAGTTCTTCTTTTGCTACTACGGTGATAGACATGATTGTAATCCCTTAAACCTAAACCCCAAGATTGAAAATTTTGAAATTGAAGGATTATAAATTTAGTAAATTAGTAATATAAAATTTGAAGGAGTAATATTTTTGTCTTTCACTTACCCAAAAAGATGAATTTCTTGTGCACTCATAGTGTTCCTCTCATTTGCAACCACTGACACGTGTTGAAACTTGATTCAATTTCTTGGGTGCAATACTATGTGCAATAGAATATATTAGAATAACTTTAATACACGAGGTCAAATATAGCCTATGGGATAGCCAAGTACCAAGTACCAAGTAATATCCTATTTATTCATTCTTTTATTCTCAAACATGTTCCAAGTGGAAAATATAGAAAAAATATATGATAATAATAATACATTTGTACTTGTATTAATATGTAATATAATATTATTTTATAAAATGAACCTAAGTAAAATATACATTGTTAAATACAAGTTTAATATTTTTGAGTAGATCAACAACTTAAGTTATATTTTGAGCCCAAGTGTTGACATCTAAATTTAAACTTAAACATTGATGAAATAGGTCTCCTTAAGAGACAAGTGTCAATTTTTTTATTGAGTCTATAATTAGTATTATAGTCAGGGCATGGTCATCACGTTATCAGTTTTGATAAATAAAATTATGTCTCAACAAGTCTTTTAAAAGATATGCTTGTAATATTTTGGAATTCAATTAGAGACAAAAGATTGAAAACAAAAAATATAATAAACAATATAACATTATAAATATAATATAATATCATTATTCATAAATATAAGTAAAATAAATATTTATATAATATATAATTTCAATGCTCAAAAATTAAAATATAATTTAAATGCCATCAAGTCCCATCAATATAATATGTTTTCAATTCTATTTCCTGTGTTATAAAATTAATTTTCTAGTATAACTTCAAGCTTAAAATCCAACATCACATTGAATCACGATCTTGAATGTAGAAAAGAAATCCAACTTCTAAGGTAAGTAAATTTATGACGACAATGAATATTGGACTATAAGACTAGCATCAAAGAAATATTTTATAGCTTTAGCGGTGACACCTTAATGAATAAATTTGAAGTTGCATGCATCATCCAATGAGAAACTTAGTACTTAAATTTAGTTACTTTAATATTTAGTATCACATTATTGAGCATCAATAATAATAGTCATGAGAAGTTCCAAAAGTTAAAAGTGGCATTCATCATGAAAACTATATGTAGAAGGTGAGTTATTTTGTATAATATTGACTATGATTATGTACAATGTTAGCTTTTTTTGGCTTTTAGTATGATGGACATTTGAAAATTTATTTTTGTATGACTATGCAAAATGTTATTTCTTTTGGCTTTTCAATATGAAGAAAATATAAGCTCTTGTCAATTCAAATGTATTATGTCAAGAGGTGAAAATTTTGAGTTTAACAAATGATATATTCTACTATGGATGGAAGGCCAAATTTCATAAAGATAATTCAATGTATAAGAAACTTGAAAATAAACTCGACACAAGAATTTTTTACTAAAATTCTATTGATAATGATATGTAAGAAATTAATTTAGCTATGCACTTTATTGACTTATTTGTTGTCCACACCTAGTAGTTTCTTATACACATGATTCAAAGTTCTATGGAAACTCATTTATTTATTGAAATTATGGATGATCACATAGTTGAATTTGATACTCACATATTGCTTATTAATAGGCTATTTATGGAGTATTGTAAATTATTTTCTTGACATCGTGGAATAGAGGGTCAATTTTTTTTTAAAACAAACTCAAGGTCAATGTCATGGATAAAGAATTAAGAGATTAGAGAGAAATGTTTTCTATGTTTAAAATTTTGATATATATTCCTTCATTTGAAAATTAATATAAGACTTGAATCCATTTATGTGCTCAAATTATCTATATTATTTCATTATTTGATTAAGAAAAACTCTAGTTTCTAGATACTCATTAAACATTTACACTTTGTAATATGTGCTATTGATGTTGATTAGTATGGATTTAGTTGAATGCATGTAAAAATTATCACACATTAATAATATGAAAATATTAATAATATGTTAATCCTTAATTGCTAATGAAATTTAAAAATTATGTAAAACTTAGATTCTACAACAAAACCAATTCTAGTTTTGAGGTAAATCAAATCCTTCTATTTTTTAGAACCTCTTTTAGTTTCATTTTATATATATATATTTAATAATGTATACATACATACATACATACATATGTGCGTACGTACGTATATAATATATGTATCCACATGTATGCATATATACACATATATGTATATATACATGCATATACACACATATACATATGTATGTATATATGTATATGTATATATATACATACATAGACATATATATATGCATACAAATATGTATATATACATACATACAAATATGTAGATATATACATATATATACACATATACACACACATATATATACACATACACACACATATATAGATCTATACATATACACATATATACATATACATACACACACACACACACAGATTTATGAAATTGGTCTAAGGGGGTCATACCCATTAATATTTGATATTATAAAAAAATTATAGAGATCATGTTGCTCCTATGGAGGGTCAAAGAAAAAAATCACACATGACTATAAAACAAACAAAATATTATTTATAGTTAGAATCCATAATAAAATATCAATGTATCTATAAAACATAATTTTTGCCATCCTAAGCTACATATCATAGCATAGCATTTAAATTTAGACCTATAACATAGTTTCATTATCCCCATCTTCACTTGATTGTAAGCTCGCAATATTGACTCCAAATGACCAATCCACCTCCATTGGCATTTAGGCTTTAATTGTGGTCTTTTAAAATTTCATGATCCACTTAGCCTTCTACTTTTTCATAGCTTCATTATGTCATAATTTCAATATAATTAATAACACCAAGGGCCTAGTGTATGGAGAGTTGATAATAGGCCATGTCTTTGTGCCAAGATGGAAGCCCAAGCCAACAATTGTATTGTTCAAAAAATTTCTTAGCTCACATCTCCATTGTAGCTTGATTAAAGACTAAAATACAATCCCAATGTCTTCCTTGGACTTACGCACATCTAGAAAAATGGTAATGAATATCAAGGAGATGTTTGTATTCACATGATATTAATGTACCGAGGACATGAAAATTCTCTCAACACCAATCAAATTGCATGAAGCATATTAATAATTTATCTTGAAAAATTTCTTCAATTTGCAATCTAAAATTATCTCCATGAAGGTAATTTTCTGTTTCTTATCCCTTAGACACAATGCAACAACTATTTTACATATGAATATCTTGCAATTGATAATTTGAGTGTAGGATGGTTTTTAACATTCCTCCAATGTGACCTCCATACAACCTCCACAATGAAACTTTAACTGATTACACTGAGATCTCCTAGTACATTCTTGGCTAGAGGAAAGACAAGGTGAGCTAATTTTTGAAGGAATGAAATGCCACAATATGACTAATCAATTATACAAGGTGAGGAGAACAACAAGTCCAAAGAAATTAATTGCCATGTGCTTGGATAGCTATCACAAAAAATCTAAAAAAATACAAAATATTTCAAAGGCCCTTTTCGTTGGCGTAAGATTCACAATTTACATGTTGACACTTGTCAAATGGCACAATAAGAAATGTTTATTAGATTCTTACCTTTGAAATTATGTACACGTCATTGATTAGAAGAAAAGAAAATTGGGACCTGTTTCCTCTAATATGTCATCTTTCAACCAATGGTGCTATTAAAAAAATGTGTCAATTTGGGCATAGGTTAGAGGAGCACTGCTACATGTGTTCAACAATATACTTATTTTTATTTTTTCTCATACTTTATAAAATATATTCTTGGGTCAACTAACTTGATTCAGTTAGTCAAGTTAATTCACTAATTTTAACTTCATAGCACACTAGCTTCAAGTTGTGAGAATGAAAATTTTGAAAGCTTGTGCCAACCATTATAAATTATCTTTATACAAACAACAAATCCAATTTACAAATGAATTCTTTTTATAACATTGTTGTAATGAGGTCCACTAGAATTTATGTGTTATTTCTCAACCAATGTCGCAACAAAAAATATTGGGAATAAATAGCCACTCAAACATCAACTTTGAACTTGAAGGGAGTCATTAATAACCTGCCATAAAAATTAGACAAGTCACACATTTTTAGAAATTATATATTATATTTATATAGTATTTTATTTTATTTATTATTGTTGATTTCTATTTTGGTCTAAGGACTATAGTTGAATTCCACACAAATACAAGCATGTGACTTTTAAAAGTTTGTTGAGCCCAAAAATAAAATTTAATCCATTGGTCTATGTTCATTGGATGATGCAAATTTTATCATTTAATGAATATTATTTTTTCAGCTACATTTAAAACAAATATATGGGCAAATTCATCAGCAAAACCTAACAATACAAACAAATTTGAAAAACTTCATAATTTTTTTTTTATAAGAAAATATTGTCAAAATTTCTAGTAAAACCCCAAAATACAAACTAATTTAAAAAATGGCCACAATTTTTTTTTTAAAATCGTGCACAAATTTGCTAAATGTTTTTAGCAATATGAACAAATTTGAACCAATTTTTTTTCCTTCCAAAATTGACATAGATTCACAACAAGATTTATTGGCTCATATTAAGATTCACCAAGACTTTATATATTTTTAGGGAAGTTTCTTAAAGTTATTGTTGAGGCCAATATAGGTTTAATATAAAGGTGTTGATTATGACAATTTGTTGTGCCCATAATAATTTTTTTGCTTCAATAAGGCATTTTGCTTAAAATGATCCAAATTATGCAAAATTATTGTCAAAAGTATGTTTTAGGTCAAACAAAACATACGCTTTTTGTGGGTTTATGTCGAAGAAGATGCTTGCAAATATCTAAAATTAGGGTTTCAAACCCTTGTTTTTAGGAAAAGCCCTAAAAATAGGACCTTTCCAGATTTAGTTGAAAATTATTTTGATAAGATGAATCAACTTCACGATCACATTGGTCAAGTCAAAATCATCAAAAATCTTGTTTTACTCTGGTGGGTCTATTTTCATTTTTTAGGAAGAAAGTTAGGACCTTAGTAGCCATTAATGGCAGAATGGCCAGTTCCAGGTGGTGAAATCTAAGCCTCAAAAGCTTCAACAAAGAATCCATGGTGAAATGGCTCAAAAGATGCTTTATGACAAAGGGGATTTTTAAAGGTGAAAAATGCTAAAAATTGACCAAGTTTGGAGAATGCACACCTTGCTACCAAGAGTAGGCTATGTAGTCAAATGCTTTAGTCATTTTTCCAACACCCGTACATGCAACATGGTGAAGGTGATTGCTAAGATGCACATGTTCGCGTTGTCAATGACAATGTTCAAACTAGTCAAGCTACATCATGAACGTGGAGCACAAAGAGATGAAGATTTTCAAAGGAAATATGGAATTGTAGCTAAAAGCGCCCCTACTGGCCAAGGTTACCCTTGAATTCAAAGGGTCAAAGACAGTCATCGACTTTCACCAAGGCAATCATCTCCTTCGTGTTTCTGTTGGCTTTTTCATGCATCATCAAGCAAGGTCATCTGATTCATCAATCACTGGCAAACATAAGTGAAGTCAAGAGACACTACAAGAAAATACTATAAAAAATGGCAGTTAAAAATGGGAAAAAGCACCCCTGTTGGCCAGGGGTGTCCAAGAAAAAGATGATCCAGATGTCAGTTTTGAGCAAACTTGTCTTCAGGTGACCTCCCTGGCATTAGCTTAGCTTTGCAACGAACCTCTTCACCAGCCTGCGAGACACATCAAACGACAATAACTTTTGATTACTAGAGCATGCAAAATGGAGGGTAAATCAATGCATATCAAGATAAAAGCGCCCCTGTTGGCTAGGGGTGCCCTTCATTTTGAGTCATATGATGAGGTTTTTAACAACTAATTTCTACAAGGAATTTGTTTAGCACTCTCTCAGCTTCACAATTAATCCATTTGCACGTCCACAAGACCTATCAAACATTCACAAATGAAGATCAAGCAGTAAACACCAAAGGTGAAGGCGAGATGAAAGACATGAAAATTTGACTAAGTGTCAAGGAAAATGCATCTTCCTAGAAATAGGCGCCCAAATTTTTGGGCAATCAAATGCAGTATGTAAGCTCAGTAACCTCCAGGATGACCTCCTCTATTTTGATCAATCTCAACAATGACACCATCAACAAAGACACCAGACAAATCAAACACCTGACGATAAATATCAAACTGGGACCATTCGTGAAAGTTTGCAAATTGAAAAATAACAAGTCAAAAGGTCAAAGTCACCTCTACAGGCCGGGGGGCCCAAGCTTTTGAGGAACCTAAATTAAATTTTAGGATTCGTGAAGCCAATAATCATTTTAAAGGATGAACTAGTTATCCATCCCATGTTTCAACAAGATCACCAAAATCATCAATCTTCGGTGATCTTAGATCTAAGCACGGAGGGTCAGACTGGAGGAATTGAAGAACACTCAAGAAATTGACTAAGTTTGGTGAAAAATGCACCTTCTTGGGAAAAGGCGCCTAAGAATCAGAAGCATCAGACTCAAGTTTTGAGCTTTGCAACTCCCAAGCACACTTCATCAGATTTGTTTCATCTCAACAGTGGATCTGTCAGTAACACTTCAACATAAACTGAGCAACGAAAATCAGCGATCAAACGAAGGCATTTCATCACAGGAAGATAATAAAAAATGTTCAACTCTTCAAAGGGATGCCTAAAGTAAAAGTAAGACTCAGTTGACTATTTTACAAAACCTTTCATGTCTAAAACATCCCCAAATGAGTGGAAATCAGTGTTGTGAACTCCAGATCAAGCAAATGAACTCCTCAATCAAGAGTTGGCACCCTAAACTTGATTGCTTCAACATCAAATGATACTTATCAAGTCTAGGCATCATTATTCATCATTTGTCTTTGCAAGTTGAAGCCGAGAACAATTATTTTCTCTCCAAGACGTCTTTCGAAGATCTAACAGAGGGTTTTTCATTGTTCTTCATATTTTTGAAGATCGGTTGCACAAAGGGAAAATTCATCAAGGTCTACTTTTCTAGGCATAATTTTCCAACAAATCCAGATATGCAATTGATAACTTCCAAAATTCTTCTTGTAATTTTCCTCTATTCTTGTCTTAGATCTTCTTGCATGTCTGAGAAAATAGCGGATATTCACATATTTGACCTTCTGGGTATGATCAACACAAATTTTTCAACAAAACCCACATGTTAGATTTTTCTAAAAAAATTAGCCTTGTTGCCCCTATTTTTTAGGGTTTCTAAAAAAAATCATAATTTTGAGAAGCAAACAAATTGGGTTTGTCCAGCTTTGAAGCACAAACAAAACCCATGTGTTGGATTTTTTAAGAAAATCATTTTCTGGTGCCTCACTGCCTTTGCCGCCAAAAGACTCTTGCATGCCATAGAAAAATTTATTTTTTCAAATTTATGATGATCTGGGTTTTTTTAGAAAATTGTTCTCAACAAAACCCACGTCTTAGAATTTTTCGTAAAAATTACCCCCGACAAGGCTATTTTTAGCAATTCTAAAAAAAGTTGTTCAAACAGTATCGTGTGCACAGTCAATCTTCAAGGTTTTCATATTGTAGTTCTTCCAAATCGAATACAAGGCCAATATTATAGTCTTATTCCATGACTTCTTGAAAACGACTGACATCAATCTGCATCAGGCACACCTAGAGGTCAATTTGGATAGATTGACAAGCATAGACACACAAGTCCATAGGTTCCATAACATGGTTTCACCTCGTATAACTGACAGTCTTCCAAGGCCAGTTTAGAGGATTGTTACCATTGGAATTTTGTGTGTGCAACGATTTTGTGTACATTTCTCATGGTTGAATTGTTCACAGTCAAACTTCGTGGTTTCATCATCAAACTTGGCGGTTTCATCATAAAACACTCTTCCATTAAGAGATCAAGGAAACCGTCAGAAACTTAAAACTGCAAAAGAACACGAAAGGTATTCATTCCCAACACAGAGCCGCCATCGGTTAATACTACACTACCTTCCACATCAAAATGGAAACACAGACAAAAAGATAAGGAGTAACCCTCCTAAGGGAAGAAAAATGAAGGAGATACATACATCAAGTTGCTGACAAGCAGTAAGTTGACAGTTGAGGCATGTGATGATCTTTGTATGAAGACGCCAACGACTGGTTAGAAGAATTGTTGACTAGAATTGATGAGGTGTAGACTCTCAGTTAAGGACGTCCTACCCCTCCAAGATAGCATTTATGACAAATACTTAACTTGATGCCTCTTTCCAAGTTAACTTACTGTCCCACTAATCATGCATATCTAATCCCACTAATTGTGGATATCCATTTTGGAGGCACTTTGTATATTGGAGTTCACTTTTAGTTTAGAATCAATTAACTGAAGTAAAATTTCTAGTTAACTGCTAGGTCACCTACATTTAGACATAGGAATAAATCTTGCAGATTGGCAAGAACTAATTATTAACTCAAGGAGATTTTAAGGTTGCCTACTCCTTTGACCTTCTATAAATAAGATCATTTGCTCATTATTTTGTAACTTTTATTTACTACACAAAATTGTTGCGCCATTGTGCCAACAAGCTTGCAAGTCTATATTTGTTCACTCTTGGATGAGAGTTGTTTGGTTTGATCGCAATTGTGTATGATTTTGTACCTTTGTTGTCCCAAATCTTTGTAATTCATTGAGCAAGTTTGAATAAATAAATTAAAAGGCATATGCAATTTGATCCAAAGTTTCAAGTTCTATCAGCATCTTGTTCTTATAATCTATTGTCTCAATCTACCCCTTGGACAGGTGTCGTCACCTCCTAGTGAATTTTGATGTTAATGGTTATTGTTTGATGTTGTGTAATGATCTATTTTTCAGCCTACACTTTGGACAAGTGTTGTCACCTCCTCAGGAATCTTGTTATCCAGTTCATCGTTCTTTGTTGTTTCTAATAAGTTGCATCCCAGCCTACACCTCAGACAAAGGTTCCTCCTCCTTGGCAATCTTGAGATTCAACTTATTATAAGAGTGTTTGCTTGCATAAGACCTTATGCCAACATAGTTCTGAAGAGTTCAGAGCCTTCAAATGCGTTATGAGAGACGATCAACCCAAGTGATCCAACCATACCATTCCTGCTCCTATATTCTCTTGTTTCATTTATCTAGAGGAGATATGATAGATTAAAAGTTAGCCTAGTTGTAGTTAAGATATGTAGAAACCATAGAAAACCTTAGCTGCAACACATTGTGTTTATGCACCCTTGTGTCTTGCCACTGAGTAAAAAAGATAGGAACATTAGTCCATTTTACTTTTATGCAAACATCAACATACAAGAGGGAGCTTCCACTCCATAATTTTAAGAGAAGTCATTACACACTATGCATAGTTGTTTGTTTCCAATAAGCACTCCAAAGGTGCTAATTGAAACACCAACACAATCAAAAGGTAAAATAAAAAATAGAAATAACTGAATTTATCAAAATGGTGGTTTAATCTAATAAAGCATGTGATAAAACCGATAAAATAAATATACCAATGAAGAAACACACGTAACAAATGCAAACCATATGAACACCAATATTAAAAACCTTGCAAGAAAAACTCCAAATAAATCCAAGCTTATGTTAATCTCAACAAAGAGCATACAACAATACATTCACTTACCCCTCTAATAGTAAACTGACATCATAAGAGTACCTACAAAATAGTTTTACAAACCTCCATCCATACCTTTGGTATATAGAAAATTCATAAACACGAAAAAAATAGTATCCAAAATAATGAGTTAAAGCCTTGAGACATAAATTAAATGCCCTCAAAGTCATGGTCAAACAACTTGGAATGGTAACTCTTATTATACATATTACACCTCTCTTACATAACATAAATTTATCTCATAACACTCAAATTGCCCACTTTCTCAAATTTAGGTATTTCATGAGGGTATTCAATGTTTGTCATAACCACCAAATTGGGAAGATGCTTTGCAACTCTTAATTTTGATATTTTCAATGTAACCTCCCTAATCAATGCCTAGAAAAAATTCCAAGTATCGTAAAAAATTAATAATAAATAAATAAATTCTCCACCCACACTTGGGAATCCTATTTCACCCACTCCATAATGTTTGAAGAATTATATTATTTATTGGATCTATATAATTAAATACTATTTACAAGAATTATGATTCAAAAAGTGAATTACACACCTAATTCTAATATTAACCCACTTGAAATTTGTATTGCAAAGACAAAGAGAAACTAAAAAATAAATCGAGTGCTAGAAGAGTCAAGGCCCATAACCTTTTTGCACCAACTTTCTCTATACTCATTGGCTTAGTGAAATAATTTGAAATATTAACTAAGGTGCCAACCTATTGTGCCATGAATCTATCATATTCAACCATGTCATGAGCAAAGTGATACTAAACATCAATATGCTTTGCATGAGCATGTTACATCAAGTTCTTTGCCAAACAAATAGCACTTTAATTTTCACATTTGATCTTGACCTATCTACACTCGAAAATAATATCTAAACACAATCTCTATAACTATACTAGCTTCTTATATATATGTGTCACAACAATTTATTATGCTTCTTTATTAGATAACATAACTACATGTCATTTATTTATCCAACTAATTGCTTCTCCAAATAGATTAGACACACAACCACTCATGGGCTTCCTATTATCTAAATCATCAACCCAATCTAAATAACCGAAACCATATATATCAAACAAATTTTCCACAATTAAATTCCATGATAACATATGTAATTATCAAAATTCCCTTACAAATATCTAGAAATCCTTAAATAATTTCAATGCTCTCTACTAGGGTTAGACATAAACATGCTTAGAAATTATACTACTTGAGAAATTTCAATTCTTTTACAAACTATAGCATAAATATGGCACTAGCATATGGATGATTCTATATCCTCCAAATCATCATCTAACTTGGTACATAGATCTAATGATACCGTACCATCGTAAATTGTCACCCTTGATAATTTCACTCTATGTTTTGTCCCCCTTAATTTAATAGACCTTATTAAGCACCTAATTTCCTAAATTATGCATTCTAGGGCCCATTTGTACCATTTTCCAAGAAATTGCAAGCATTGAATAAATGCATCCAGTTATTATTTTGCCCTTGACACTTAATGTATTAGAAAATAGGGCAAAAAACCATTCACCCTAGGGCATATGGGTCCCCCTATTTTATTGGGGACGAAATTTGGATATGTCGATGTTGGCATTTTAACACTCAAAATTCAAGTTGCAAATGTTGGCTATTAGGATTTTAAATTTTGGGAAATTAAAGAAATGCCTATAAATACCTAGTCATTTCACCATTTGAAAAAAAAGTGAAATTATATTGGAAAATTTATGATCAAGAGCACTATCAAGAAAGTCAAGAGCATAATTTTTAAAGCTTTATTGCAATAATTCAACATCCTAACATCATGCCAAATCTTATGTGAGTTCATATGTGTTTATGTTATCATTGTTTGTGAAGGCTAACCCTTGTTGTAGGTCTCCAAGCAATCCAAACATTCAAACAAGAAAGATCTGAAACCTTGAGGTGATGTGTATGACTTCAATCCTTCAAGGAATCCACTAAAGGGTGGTGAGTTGCAACACTTTGTTGATTCATCATTTCTTCCTATCATTTATCCATCTTATCATTGGCATTGCAATTGTGGAAGTGGAAACACTAACATGGGGTTTGACTAAGGCAAGCCCCTAAATGGTATAACGTTTCCTCTCTCTTTGAATGTGAAAGTTTTAGGTTTAAAGGATATTGAAGGAAGTTTGAAGACTCATTTTCCATTGTTGCAATTGAGATCCCACATCTTGTCAACTCACAAAAATTCATGTACAAAATTATCCGACTGCTTTATGAGGACTTCACAATTGGGAATCAAGATCTCAAATGTATCATCGGAGGACTACAAAAATAGTTTTAAGACACCCCTATAGGGATCCATACTCCCTTGGGTGACTCTGTCCCTGTATTCAAAACAACAAATTTTCAAGACAGGTACACAATCCTCTACACTTCCCAGATCTGTTTGCAATTCATTGTTTTAGTTTATCAGTTGTCAGATTATTGCATTTCTCATATTAGGGCATATAGTCTAATTAGGTTAATCAATTTCAGTCAATGCCAATCTATTCTAAGACTCTAAAAGATGCAGATCCAAGTTTTATTGGCTCAATTTCATGGTTGAAAGTCAATCTACTCACCTTTGGGGCAACTACCTCTCCCACCTGAGGAAAATAGGGTGGTGGGGTCTTGGATCTCCATCTTAATGAAACAATAGAAAAACACCCCCAACAACAACAAATTTTGAATCCTAGGTTTAAGCATTAGACCTAGGGTTCTAGTTTTCTTTGTTTCATTTTGGTGAACCTAACCCATTAAAACTACTTATCTTCTGAAATTCACCCTAGATCTAAGCATTGCATTGTTTACATTTCTCATTTAAGGTTTCAATTTTGCTTCATAAGAGACATAAAAATTCAAAAACAATGCATATCATTTTGCAATAGGTTTTATTTTAGTAACTCATATCAGATCTACATTGAAAATTACATTCATAAGTGTCATTTGCATTGTTACAGATTTGCATTTGCATCACAATATCTTAAATTGAGAAAATTTTGGAATTTATTTTAGACTTGTTTGCACATAGAAATAGGATACTTAGATAGTCTAATAAACATTCATTTTTTTAGTTTTCCAGTCACCCTATCAAGGACACAAACACCCTTGGGCGCCTCCATCCTTCTGCACTTGAATCAACAATATTTTGCACACTCCTTTGTCTATGTGATTTCATTTTGTGTTTTCTTGCAGATCTCAGTTTTAGAATTCTTGATTAAATTCATTTAGACATCTTTCATTTAGCTCAAAAAGTGAAAAAATTGCATTGTTTTGTTTCAAAATTACATCAAAATCATCCTTTTTTCATATTTAGGCATCTTATAATCAGTTAATTTGTGTATTTTAGATCAAAAAATTGCATTTAAAATTGTCACTTATTGTTCACATATTGTTACACACTTGCATTGGCATAAATTAAGAAAATTCTAGAAAATATTCATTGTCAAATACTACAACCAAACCTACAATCCTTAAGTAGAAGTACACATAGTTAGTCTTTGAATTTTTGGAAAACCTGCCGAGGACATAAATGCCCTTGGGTACCCTTGTCCTCCTACTATTGACTGAATCAACTTCTGTACAAATATTTCTTGTTGTATTCTCTATCTGATTTTTTTGTCTAAATTTTGTTTTTGAATTTGATAGTTTAGTGTTTATTTTTGGTACACTTAGTGTTTTGAAACTCTCATGAGCTTCACGACCTGGTTTCCTATTGCCAATACTTTAATGAGATGTAGTTGTAGACTTATGTCATCCTACACTGTTGTTACATTTTTTGTGGATCCCGAGTCTTCCAAATCTTCCATGCAAAGTGTTGCTAATGCTCCCCATTTTGGACTCTATGCCTAATGCTATTATACCAATGACAACCTTACAATCACCCATTTTTACAAATGTTGAGACTATGGTTGTCCATGTTCCTGAAGAAAAACTAAAACAATTAGATAAATGTTTAGAAAGACTTCAAGATTATGCAAGTACTAAATATCTAGTTGGTAAAATGGTCCCTCTAATAGATAACATGAGGAAAATGACTAATGATGATCAAGTATTAGATGTTTTGTGTAGCCTAGGCCATATATTTGATGCCAATGTACCTACAAAGGCTAGTTGCGCTCAAGCTTTGAGATACACTCAAATCCAAGGAGTTAATCAAGTCTCCCTCCCTACAAATATAGCTTATATTCCCACATACACAAATCCAATTTTCGCTTCAACGATACAATAAAACATTGGCATAACTCCAACATTAGGCCTTTACATTGGCAATCCTTATGGTTTTGGGTCTTCTCATGTGACACCTCAAGTTTCATCCCCTCTCATAAATTTGCAACATAGTAGTCAACCAATCAGTTGCACAGTCCCGCCTTATTCAACACATTCAAAAAACATGTCAACTAATGATTTGATTATTAACCAACTTTTGCAAAATGTAACCTCTTACACAATAAATCTCAACTTTGATTCAAAACCAAAATAGAAAACCATTGTAATATGTTAAAAGAAGCCCATTGTCACTTAAATTTTTGAAAACACCAATGCCACAAAACATAGAGATACCCTAGTTTGACAAGTATAATGGTAAAGGAGACCCTAGCAATCATATATCGGCATATACGACCTTGACTAGTGACTTCATTTTTGAAGATAAACTCTTGGATAAGCTCTTTCCTCGGTCATTGAAAGACATGGCTTTGGAATGGTTTTGTCCTTTGCCAAATAACTCAATACACTCTTTCAATGAACTCATTGAGGCCTTCCGCCAACATTTCCAAGTAAACATTGGACCTAAAATTACACTAAATAATTTAGTGAGATGCAAACAAAAGTAAAATGAAAAGGTCACAAACTTTATGGGGCACTATCAGTTAATTTATTCACAAATTAATCGTGCTCTCCTTGATGTGGATGTTCAAAGGGTATTCATTGAAAACTTGCAACCAGATATAAGGGATAAAATATTGTTGATGAAATATCCATCCTTTATACAATTGTGTACAACCCTTTGAGATTATCAGAATTTAATTAGTCAATATGAAGAGACATCTTCATCTAATCCTATTGGGAAATCCAAACCTGTACCTTAAAACAACTATCAACCATTCAAGAAACAAAAAAATAAATTTATCAAGTTAGATACACCTCAAACAACCAACCATATTGGACCTCAAGTTACTACCATAAGTTCAACCCCATACCAATTTAGATCATGAGAGACAATTTACCCAGTTACCTGATACTCTCCATTCGATCATGTTGCAAATTTTGAATAAGAAATTAATTTCATTGCCTTTAATGAGACCAAAGGACACAACCAAAACTCTACCACCAAATTACAATCCAAATTTCTTTTGTCAATATCATTGCACACATGGACATGATATAGAGCAATGCATGCATCTTAAACATCAAATTCAAGATCTCATTGATTCTAATATCATCCAGTTGGGTGGTGTTAATGATCAAGGGAATAAGTTTGTTGCCCCACCTAACCAAAACTTGCAAATTTTTCCAATCCAATGCCATCTATCATTCATCCAACTTTGTGCAAGTTTGTGATATTAAGAAAGATGAGATGAATATTGATAAAATTGATGAAACAAGTAATAATAAGGATGATAATAAGAGTGATGATGAGGATGGCCTACAAGATATGGACACTCTCATAGACGTTCAACCTCGTAAGGGCCAAACTAGTGATATACTATAAATCTGGATTATTCATCATTAGGTCTCAAATCTGATGGTAGATATTTTGTTGTCTTGTCTTTCCCTACAATGTAACACTATTTTATGAGGGTGTTGTATTAAAACTAAGTATCGTGATGTATTTTGAGAGTCTAATAGTAGTTGTGTTGCCCTTGGATCTCTGGTTGGTGATACTCTTGTGAGAAGCTTGCCTTGTAAGTATATTGTAATATTTATGATTTCTAAATAATATATTGGTCAACTTTTGGAGTGTTAGGTTTTTTCCTGAAACGGTTTTCCCCACATAAATCACTATGTTGTGATATGCAGGGTATTTATGTTTATTTCTATTTAAGATTTTTTAACTGTTGAAAAGCTCTATAAATGTTTCCAGTATTCTCCTCTCAAGATTAGTGTAGGAAGTTGTTTTGCTACCTTAGCTTCCTTACACTCTATCAAGACCACTTGACCCAAAGCACTATTCTTTGTTTTTTCGTCATACACAACTCACTCACCATGGATCAAAATCCTTATTATCCTCTAGACATACTCAAGAGTGATCATCACCTCACTAGTGGGCAATAATAATTTTCACCATTCATTGTACCATCTCTCAGTTAATGCTATCATTATCCCCCTGTTACCTCAAATCTCAAGCATATAGGTGATGTGAAATAACCTCTCTACTCCTAAGAATGCATGTTCATCGTCTATCAAATGCCACCTCATTATGAGAACCTCTCGATGTATCTCTTCAGACATCAACGGCTCTAAGATATCCTACAACCATAATGCACACTTTCTCAATCACATTTTCTAAAAGATTACAATAAAATCCTAACATTCATGTTTTGCCATTTCCCAACATCTTAATTTTTCAATTTTGTTGTTTTCCCAATCATTTACAAATTAAATACAATTGTTTTGGTTGTGATGTCAATTATGACACTTATTCTCAATTGTGCAGCTTTTGTTGTCAAATACAACAATATTTCAATTGTGTATAGTATAATCATTTGTGAACTTATAAAAAAATGGTTCCAAAGCACATCAACAAATGTGTTGAATCACATTATTTGTGTTGTTCCAATATCAAATGCGTTGAAACATATTTTGGTTTGTAATTGATTGTGTTGACTTTTTAGACCTAATACATGCACTAAATGTGAATGTAAAGAGTTGAGAGTTAGGTACATGCAACTAGGGGTGTGCCAAATGGCCACCCATATGTCTGAACTTGCTCAACATGATGATCTGCTATTGGAATTCTTACCATCGTGTTAGTTGCTTCACTCTCAAGGGCTTTGGAGCTATGCATATCTATGAAAAATAGGAGTGTAAATGAGAAAATTTTACCCCCAAACCTTGTATTTATTTCTCACTTTCTTTGAAACAACAGTGTAAAAAATCATTGTTTCAAAGAGGGGCAAACACCTAAAAATGACTAACACATCCTATCATCTTCAAACCCATCACTACATATTCTTGACATTTCCAATCTGAATTGACCATTCTCTTCACCTCCACTATGTTTATTCATCTAGTTTCAAGAGCTTGACCTCAAAATTAATTTTTTAGCCAACCTCTCAAGGGGGCATCATACCTTCATTTCTTAGTTTGTTGGAGAAAATTAGGGCATGTCATCACAAAATCTTTCACACTTTCTTTGAAACAACAATGTAAAAAGTATTGTCTCAAAGAGGGGCAAAATTTAAACACCTAAAAATGACTAACACATCCCATCATCATTTCTCGCCATTCATCTTTTGACTTTAATTAAATAAACATAATTTTCCCTTCATCCTTGATAATTAGATAACCTTAATTATTTAATTATCTAAAATTTGAATTTTTCCTTCATTATACTTTAATTAAATAATTCTTAAGTATTTAATTAATTTGTTAATTTATCATTTTCCTCTACATTAATTAAATAATTTTAATTATTTAATTATTCTTCTCTTACACACCAACTAAATAATTTATAATTATTTAAATAATTCATTTTCAACTAATCTCTTCTAAATATCAATAATTAAATAATTATTTATAATTAGTTAATTAAACTAATTATTTATAATCATTTCATTAAACTAATTATTTATAATCATTTCATTAAACTAATTATTTATAATTATTTAATTAAACTAATTGTTACTCCATAAAATTACCTTCTCCTAAAAATAAATATATCCCTTTTATGGTTTGTATCAACCTTATTAATTCATCCAAGAATATAATTTGATTGTGCAACCTATGGTGAGAAATGCTAAGTCGATGTGTGCAAATAATTGTGATAAGATAAAAAAAATCCTAGGGGTATATAATGCTTAAATGTGTGAGGGGAAAGTAACATATGAAGGGAATTTGGAGGTTAAATTGAGGAATAGGAGTGGTGAAGGATTTACAGTAGAAGAATAGGTATCTTTAGGTTATTTGAAAGAGAATTTAAGAATCTACAAAACAAAGGGTGAATCAATGGTAAGAACAATGGGGAATCATTAAGAAGGGAGGAAATAAGGATAATGGGGTTAGGGATTACAATATTATCCTCATGTATGGTTCTTATCCTTCAATATCTTACTGTATAGTATAGTTACAGAAAAACTTGGAATTTTTAGAGCTTCAAGAGATGTAATTATGCAAGTTCTTGTGTTCAAATGAAGAAAGGAGGGGTTTTATGTAGAATTAATTCTTATCAATTATTTGAAGATTAGGATTAGGGAATCTAGGAGTTAGTAATTTGAATCAAAATAAGTTAAATGGGACCCCAACATCTAGATTAGTTTTTTCTTAGAGCTCTATTGTTTTATTGACCTTTGTCTCACTTTCAAATTTTGGATCAAAAGTCACAAAATATAAATTAGAGAAAAAAAGAAGGCCATGGGTCCTTGTAAATCAATCCAAAATATGATAGAATGCAATATGTTAAGATAAATGTCTCTAGAACACAACTAAGAGAGTAGTCACTAAAATGGGAACAAGAACACAACACATAGATCGTAAAGCATGCAATTTGTAACCTTACATTTTTCCCTCACTTTAGAAAGATGGTGCAACTAAGTGAAATAATATGCTAAATTAAATGTATCACATAAGTTAAGTACATAAAAAATAAAGTATATGTATATTCTTAAGATAAGTTTTTCCTCATTCTCTTTTTCTTCACTTTAACCTTTACTTTGATGCACTCCTTTCCTACAAAATACCATAACAAGAAACATGGTCACTTTTTCATTTTAGAACAAAGACATGTTATAAGAGAAAATATGATAACATAATAAAATATACATGAAAATAAATTATGTAAGCACACATATCATTATATCTAGCTAAGATGATTTATAATAATAATAATAATAATCAAGAGATCCATCAAGAATTTTGAAACCAAATGAGTGATAGAGATAACTAACTTCTAATAAACCAAATAATTAAGTAGAGAACTATCAACCTCGATAAGGTGTTTGTAAGAGAGATATAAATCAATAAGGAATTAGGTAACTGGGAAATCAAAGGTGCAAAGTTAGGCTTAAAAAAATCAAATTAGGTAAAGTTGGTAATGGTTATGATGTAGCCGCCTACTAGATCAAACCAAATCTAAAGCAAACTAGGTAAAATATGTGACAATATAGGAGTCATGCCTATATATATGTGGTTTCCACCTTATTATAAGATATTTTAGGCTAGGCCAACATAAATAATAATGATAAACTAGGTCAACATTACCTATTTAACATATTGTATGCCCCCTCCATTCACTGGTTAGAGAAGGTAGCCAATCAATGTAAGGTTTATAGGAAAGGGGGGGGAATAATATTTTTGGAGATATTTTAATAGGAGAATAGTAAGAAAAGGGTGAATTGTAGGATATGCCCAAAAAGTGTTTCTCTCAAATTTTAGAACTAGTAGAAAATAAAATTCTTCCAAAGGAATGACACACATATATATAGTGAATAGGAAAGAAGAAGTTAAAGTACATTTATAGTAAATTGTAGAAGGATGGTGACTATAATAAATTTACAAAGTAAAATTAATTGAGAATTTATGCAAAATTTTAACCTTTTATGGCAAGTCAAGGAAAAACTATATTAATCTAGGTGCTAATTTAGATAAGAATACATCAAAGCTCTAATACAAACAAAGATATAGTACGACATTGGACTTCACATTGCCTTAGGATTCTAAAACTATTAAACAATATTTTTTGTGCTTTGTCACTATGAAAGATGTCCCAAAATTCCCTAGGTGACAAGAAAACTAGGAGAATATTTCATTATTAACGTAGAAGAGTAGCATACAATTTTTTACAGGGTTAAACTATAGGAAGTATGATTAGGGAAGAGAGTGTATAGAGATTAATAAAATAATATTAAATATTATAATTAAATTATTATAAAAAATAAATGTATAGGCATAAGGAGGCTAAAAAGGGATCAAACATCAACACGTATTGGGGAGAAAAATGCACATAAGTGGAGCATAATGATAAGTATGATATAAAGAATAGAAATAATGACCTAAAAGAGGAAAACTAGATCTAAACATGTAAATAGAAGACATTGAGGACAAGAATATAATAGTATATTGTAAAGGAATTTATTTGGACTAGCTTATTCTGAATGCACAATATAACCTTCTACCAAGTGAAACCAAATTAGCACAATAGAAATGCATATCATATACAAATGAGAGTGTAAAATATAATAATGAACCTTGCATATATAGGTAAGGTTGAGTAGGTGAGAAGGTAGGAATGAAACTTTGACTACCCCTCCAAAGGTGCAACACTTATCAACTCACTTGACAAGTGTGTAAGCAAGTGGCAAGTATGCATGGAATAGGTGTCTCCAATGACGAGGACACACGTACCAATCACATAAGGTGAGAAAAAGCTCTAAAATTCCCTAAGTGGAGGCTTAATCAATGTGTATAGGTCAACCTAGAAAATGAGATTAACTAACTAGTTATGTAATGACCCTATTTACACTAATAGGTCAACCTAGTAGGTGAGATTAATTAGCTAGTTGTGTAATGACCCTATTTACACTAGCACCCCCTTTTATGTGAAACTTAGCAAGTAATGTATATAAATATGATGGCAGGTCCTAGGTACTAGCCATATTAGGTACCCATGTACAATGGAATCTCTCATGAAATGAAGAAAAGGAGAAAACCTTGTGGTAACAAAACTCCTCTCCAAAAAATAGATGATACAAATGTACAAGTGAATGTTATCCTCATAGGAGAGAAAAGAGAGAATATGCATCCCCCCATAAGATGATGAACTCTTTGAATGCTACTCAAATACTCCATGTGAAGACTAATGTAGAAAATGTATCAAAGAAGTGATGTCATATTGCAAAGAATATATGGATGCTCTCTATGAATCATCTTTAAACTCTGTTGTAGCACAAGAAGTGTCATAAAAAAAGATTGATGTCCTCAATGGTGTCTTCCCAATCTGCAATGTTGGACTCTACAAAAGAGATGAAATGTTTCATGGGGGAATATGTCCCAATATGTTGAAAATCAGGGATCAATATCCTGATGCAAGGAATTTCTAAAAAATTTTAAGGAAGCAAATTTGAATTATAAAATAGCAATAGGTGAGGATATCTCAATGCATGTCATCAAACATTGGTCATCTCCAAATTATGGTGATGTATCACAAGATGTCTAAGTGAGACCATTGATGTTTCAATATGGGAAGAAAATAATTAAGGGAAATATGGAAGTGCTCAGAGCATGACTCATGAAAGTGCTCAAATGTACAACTCAAGACACCCACCTTAATTTAATTTTAGATCCCCCAAACTAAAAATACAAAAATAAGCATGGAAGTGTTTTGGATACAACTCATATAAGTGCTCAAAGTCACATCTCAAGGCACCCTTTATAAATGATTAACGTATGAATTAAGGGAAATGTAGAAGTGCTCACGACATGACTCATGGAAGTTACCAAAGGCACAAATCAAGACACCCCCTTGATTCAATGTTGATTTGAGCCCCCCCAAAATGGTGTGCAAGAGAAATTATAATGTTTGTCAAGTTTGGATGCCAAAATTGACTGTTTTTAATGCATGGTGATTTTTACAAAATGGACTATCTAAAACTAAAAATTACAAGCAAATTTAAAATCTTTATGAAATTCTAATACTCATCTAAAAAAATTGTGAAATTTCAACAATCAAGATGCAAGTATACCTCGTTGAAACTCACTTACAAATATGATTTCAAAGGCCAAAAAATGTGTTAAAACAACACAATTTTCAAAACATACTGATGCTACTTTATTGGCGACATAACCAACTTCTCATCAACTATTTACACTTGAAAATCTAACTCCCCATTTGCAAGTTATGCCAAAAAAAAACCCTTACAAGCACTTTGAAGAGACCTGGCAGTTAGCCTAGACTGCTAATATATAACATTAATTGTTGCAATTATAATAAATGCAGCATAAAATGTTAACATAAAAATTTAGTAGAAAATTTTGATAGTTTAAAGGCTAACATTAAATGTTAGTTTTTACGTACACGGCTAGCATTAAAACATATAATGCATGGTGGATTAAGGAAGCTTGAGGCAATGGGAAATAAAAGAGGAGTTGACAGTTTAGGAAGCTGCTCAAGTTGACCGAGCACTTGGTGTTGTGTTGAGGTCGTGGGAAGCAAAGGAGTTCACCTTGAAAATGGTGATGTAACTGAGAGTGGAGTAGATTGAATACCTTCCAAAGGTATCCAAATGATTTATGCCCTTTTGTGGGCAGGAATAAGTCTGGTGATGTGGTTGATTTGGCCACACATTAAGTAGAAGACACCAGCTGTAGGGTTGATGTTTTGTTTGAGTGGCCTTAGCTATGCGTGAGGGAAAAAATGGTGCCATAGCCCGTGAGAGAGATTCAAGCAAGATCTTTGATGGTGGCAGCACCTATGAGGCAGAGCCCCAGGTTGTTGGATCTTCAACGTGGCCCACAAACCACTGCAAGAAACCTCAACATAAACACCATAGAGAACCTATGGGCAGTTACAGATCAGAAATTACAGTGTGTCTTCATGCTATGCACCAGATGACTCACGAAACAGGTCAATTTGGACAAAGGGAAAACCTTAAAGATGAGTTTGACCTACGAAAATTTAACTTTTGACCCAAAAAAAAATTCACAAAACCTGCAAACTTCGATTTTACAAAAAAATAAATTGCCTTACAGACAAATAAATCCATACAAGCATCAAACCAGCACCTTCAACTAAAATCAGCTCTAATACAATGCTATGAATAGTTAGAATCTTAATGCACAATATAAGTTAAGCAAACCAAATTATCACAATAGAAATTTCTATCATAGACAAATGAGATTGTGTAAAATACAATGATGAACCTTGAATATATATGCAAGGATGAAAAGGTGAGAAGGTAGTAGTGAAACTTTGACTACCCCTCCAAAGGTGCAATATTTGTGAGTTCACTTGATAAGTGTGTGAATAAGTGGCAAGTATGAATGCAATAGGTGTCTCCAATGATTAGGACACATGTATCAACCAAATGAGATGAAATAAAACTCTAAAAGTTCTTAAGGTGCAACATTTGTGAGTTCACTTGATAAGTGTGTGAATAAGTGGCAAGAATGAATGCAATAGGTGTCTCCAATGATGAGGACACATGTATCAACCAAATTAGATGAAATAAAACTCTAAAAGTTCTTAAGTGGAGACTTAAGCAATATGAATAGGCCAACTTATAAAGTGAGATTAACTAACTAGTTATGCCATGACCCTATTTACACTAGCATAATTATGGTAAAAATAGAATAATAGATATGATTAGGAACATTATCTAGTATAGCAAGATAAAAATATACCCAAGTTGAAGTTTAATCAATTAATAATAAAGGTGTAATAACCATTAGCTAAAGGTTTGTTGATTACATTGCTTCGAGATAAAAAAATTCTAAGTGATTTGTGTGAGGAGGAATAAAGATGTTGAGAAAAATGAAAGAAAAAATATATCCAATAGTTTGTGGATGAATCCATTGGAAATGGTGTCTACATGAATAACAGGTTAAGAAGGGAGAGGTATAGAAGCTAAAGTGGATAAGGGGTTTTTAAAGGAATAGAAGAACAAGAAACTTGAAGGGATGGTTTATTATCTGCAAGAAGTGAATCAAGTACAAAATATGTAGGTTGGGAAGCATAATGGATTAAATTTGTGTCCAAAGAAGAGGTATACTATATGGGTGCAAGACAAGAATGAGAAGCACTAGATAATTGATCCATGTCTAACAAAGATGGTTGGGAAATATAGGGAGGGAGAACAAAAGTATAATACAAAGCATCAATGTATATAATGTACTAGGGGTTCCCCAATTAAAAATCATCAACACATGTGTCAAGATTCAATCATATAGTAAGGTTATGAAGGCTAATGTCCTCTATAGAAGGAACAAATATTTTAGTGTCATAAGAAAATGGTACAATTTGGTAAGAGATAGGAATAAGAGGAGTATCAAAAGTAGAGTAATCATGCAAAGGGATATTAGCATTATAATCATTATAAGAATCAAAAGAAAGAATATCAATACAAGTGTGAGAAATTATTAGAGTAGGAGAAAGATGACCATGTATGCCATTTAAAGTGGCACTTAATAAATGAAAAATACTATGATCATGCTCAATGTGTTCCTTAAGAACATATTTATCCATTGAAGAATGAGATCTAAGAAAAGAATAAGAATAAGTTGTATCATGAAAAGTGATGGAAGATGTGGGAGTCTTAATAAAAGATAAGTAATCATAGTGTATATGATCCTTATCATGCCATTAAAGTAAAAATCTTTTGTAAGCCATAATCTAGAATTTAAACTATGAAAGAAATGAAAAATAAAATATTTCTATTATAAGTGGGTGGAAGGGCGAGCACCCCTCCAAACTGGTGGAGGGAAGTGGCATTTCCTGTCATAGTGGCAAGGATGTTGGAGAAAGGTAGGATGGAGTTGGCATTCATTATGGAAAAAGATGGTTGAAATTTGTCTTTTCACCCAATGTACGGAGGATAAAAGAGGACAACTACGACCCCCATGCATAGTAATAAGTGTATATCCTACCTTAAGGATTTCCTCCTCATTGCGAGGACATCTTGCATGCTGCTTAGTGTACCATTTTCTCATGGTGGCGACGACCTTGTGATCAGTGAATTTATTTATGGGTGGCTTATCTTTTTTTGGCCATGTTTTCTTTGCAGGTGTGAAGTGAAGTATGTGAGCAACCCCTCCTTCATTCTTCTGGGGAGTGGTCTGAGCAGGGTTGTCGATGGAAAAAAGCTCAAAATTTGTAATAGAGGTGTCGATGGAGGGCCTAGCAAGATTTGGAGCAGACATGTCAATCTCGTTGTTTGTCGAAGGCGAGGCAAACCTCCTTCAGGGAGATTATTGACCAAAGATTGAAGTTGATTCTATCAATTATGATCCTTTGGTCGTTGTGGTTGTGAAGATGATTTTGGGTTCAGGCCATTTGGAACACAAGGAGTACGGGAGGGATAATTTGCAAGTCTCGTCTCGTTTCCTTGCATCTCTCTTGGATAAAAGGTGCCCAAAGCAGAAGCGAAAGGACTGCTGGTTAAAATGTTTAGAGAGGATTTGGTGGAAGGAGTGGATGAGGTTTTGAGTGTGGTGATTGAAGACAAGGGTTACCCGAGGCCCTGTGATTTGGAACGGCTCCGCACAGAGGAAACTGTGAAGATTTTTCCTTTTCTTCTGGATTTATGCGGGTCGGGCCTTACGAGGCACCAGATGATTGTGGTGGTGGCTGTAGAGTTTCTTAAGATTTATTTTGGGATGAAGGCGGTCGGTGGTGTTGAATGGTTAACAAACTTTGAGGAATTTGCAAAATTAAATGGTTTTCTATAAGTTGGGCGATGGGCTGTGGTTTTTTGCTTTGTCTGTTGATGCTCTGTATACAACCATTAAAATGGATTTTGTTGTGTTTGTCTCTAGTCAAGGTTTTTGTTTTCATGGTCGGATGGTTAGTCTATAGGCTAGTTTAAAGTGGTTGAATTCGAAGGTCGGGTGGCCCCATGGTTTTTTGGTGATGAAAATTTCCTGCTATGTAGATGATTGTAGCTTCAATATTATAATTAATAAAATACTCATCTTATGTATCAAAAAAAAAATCTATTATAAACTATCACAAACCTTAAATAGAGAAAAATGGAATCAAAACAACAACACAATTAGAGGTTACCTAAAACTCCATTTTTTAGTGTGATTTTCTCCAATTGATTTGGGATGTGGATACCTTTGCATAAAAGTTACTTATTTTGACAAAATATAGTTAGCGTAAAAGTGGATTATAAATGAGAGCTCATGGCTCTTATTTATAGAATTTTAGAAGGGAATATGGATAAAAAATATGATATTGGAAGATCAATGATGGAAAGTAAATGAGAGGACTTTCTTAGGATGGAGGAAATAATGAAGGGACATGATTGAGTTTGTTTGAAAATAAAAGGCTAGGATTGCATTTACTAAAATTAGTAATTTGTTGCAAGCATAAGAGTGTGGGAGACAAATGTATTTTGTGCCTCATTTATTCTTGCAATGGTGGAGGAAATATAAATTTAATTAAATAATAAACATATTTAAAATTATTTAGCTATGTGAGGTGGAAATAGGATAATTGTGAGAAGCAAAATGACTAATTAAATAATATTTAGGTGGGGCACATGAGGTGGGTTATATTATCTAAATAAGTTAATCATTTAGTTAGTTTTTGGCAAGGTTGTGCTAGGAATAATTTAGGCATCTACATTTTCTCTACTTTGATACAACATCACAACTAAGTGGTGTTGTGTCAATAAATATAAAAAGTAGAGGTGATGAGGATTTGGTGATCTGATTGCCCCAATCACAAGAAAATAGGGATGATTATGGAGGTGATACCATTGTGGGTGAAATTTTGCTTGAAAGAAATTATATTGGGGGTGATGTACATACTTTAGATATAGAATTGATGATGGATGAGGATTGGACATGATGATGGATGAGGATTGGACATGTTGATTGATATTGCTTGGATGATTGGATTAGATTATTTTATATTTCATGGGTGTACATAATTGATGACGATGCCTCACAACGATTTAATTTTGTGATGACACATGTAACAATTTAAGATATCATATAAATTGAATACGAATATCCTATTATCAATATATAAGATCAGACACAATCTCTTTAAGATATAATATAATGTAGCAATGCAAAATAACACAGAAATTGAATAGTAATATGAGTATCAATATATAGGATCATATTTAGAATCTCTAAGAAATAATATGGTAAAATAATATAATCTATAATGGATAAATTCAATATGAATATATGAATCTATAGAATTGCTAAGACATAACATCATGTAACAATGTAAGATAAACACTATAAATTGAATATCACTATTAATATATGAATAAATCATGATAAATGATTAATTTCCCATAGAAAGTAATTAAAATTTATCATATTTAATTAATGATCTAAATTGTTCATTGAACATGACAGATGATAAATTTGAATATGCTCAAAATAGCTAGTGCTCAATTAGCGTGTCTTTTATGAGAGTTAATTTAGTTCCCCTGAGACCTATTATATATTTGTGCTTGTACTTCTCATAACCTAATGAAATATAACATCACAAAAATGTCAAAGAAAAAAATCACTAAAATTAACTAAATTATTATTATTATTCAAATGCCTACATAATATATATAATCAAATGGAATCATATATATCTAGTCATTGGGGAATGAAATTGAATTACATTATGTATATAGAACTAGTCATTATTTTGATCAAATTATAATATATAAGATATAAATGGAGTGAAATAAAGGTTCTTCTCCACATTTATCATACTACACCAATTAGTTCATCTCACTTTTTAACATGTGATATTTTCTCATGGTCATCTTTGTCTAGTCCCCACTTATAATGCCTATGTGTGTGGAATAGAATGAAAAGACACGTGGGTAGAAATTATTAGGTGGCTAGAATGATACACCATACTATGAGATTTGTAATCAATAAAATGAAAGTTCCATTTTGAAGGATTTTGAGTTGTTTCAAATATGTTCCCTTTACTATAACTAATCATGTGAGAAATAATGCTCCATCAATTGTTAATAGTTTTCTAAACTTTATCCTTTCTTCTATATAATGCAATAATTAATAACTTACACCTTCCACATTTTTGGCCTTTGTTATTACTATGAAAACATCTCCTAGCACAATGAAATGTTAAAAAAAAATTTAGAAGGTCATGAATTCAAAAATTTAAGAATCAAATTCATTAAAGTTTATCAATTTATTACAAGAGAGAGATTTTTTAATTAATCTTGTAATTTGATTGTAATTAGTATATCTTCATCTTCATCTTCACAATTTGTATCACTAACAACTAGTGATAGCAAATTTATTCGCTAACATAACCACATTATTGGCTCTTGCAATTCTCATAATTTTTTAACATACATACATATAAAAAAGAAATAATAATCCCTAGTACATAAAGTTTATGTCTAGTTATTTGTGCTATTGATACAATGTAAAGACCTTATTTTATCTACCCTCTTACATCCATGCACACTTTTTTTATTAATGCCTATTTTATTAACACATGCTCAAATTTCAATTACAATTTTGTTTAAAGTGTAATTTAATATAATTGAAATAAATTTTAAATTAAATATTAAACAAATCAAACTTTAAACTCAAGTAATTTACTCGTTATCTTTGAGAACACTCTATGCGGATGTGGGTTCCTCCTTGAAATTGATCTCACATATGAAATGATTCTTACACCATTAAATAATGATGTATGCATCATTAAAAAATCTCTCTCATAACTTATTTGATAGTGTGTAGTTTCTAGTTTTGACTGTGTGAATTTTTATTTTCCTCGATGTTTTAGATCAAACTATATGACCCATCATCAGGAAGATAGAAGATAAGAGAGCATAATTATATAATTTCTAGCAGACCAAACAAGATAAAAGGGTGTGGAAGAGGGGGAGGGGGTTGGTAGGTGCGAGAATCAAGAAGATAATGAAATAAAGAAAAACATTATTTAATTATGAATTTAAAATGCTAATAGTGGCATGGTGTGATGGTTAAGTTGTTGTGTTGTTATTCTTTCCATCAAGGTTCAAACCCCATTGGGGTTTAATTGTTGATAATTTATATTGGGGATGAGGTCCCCTGTTTGTGGCCTCACCGGTTCATAAGAAAAGAGGGAAGGGACGATGAATTTATTTAATTGTTGCTTCCTAGTTGTAGTTGGAGATTGGACCCAATAGGGATGGAGGATGTTGAACTTTCATAATCTACTCGTAGAATGAGCAATCAAGGATAGAGTGTCAAAGATGAAGGTTGTGTCAATTCTTGGGAGGTAGAAAGGTTAAAGAATAGCATGGAGAAGACAATGGTTAATTGATAAGAGGCATTAGGGGAGAGGTTGCGGATTGAAGGAAATTAGTTGAGGAAAAAATTCCCAAAACTGAGGGGGTACGTTCTTGAATGTCACCCACCTTGGGTAGGACAAAACCATAACTTCATTATTTAGAGTATTTGGTGACCAAGTCATTGCTCTGAACATAGAACTTCCTACACTCCAAAATTTCTTTTCAAGGATTTTGTTTTCTATTTCGTGATCTTTGAAGAACATAATAAATAACCCTCTTTGAAGCATTCTACAAAATGTTATTTGAATGCCAAATTTCTTATGCCACACATTATTTATCCACTCATGTCAAAGAATTTCCTTTCCAAATTTTTGTTACAATATATGGCTACGAAGAAAACAACCTTGCTAAGCCTGAATTCTTCTTTTGCAATTACATCTTTCATGTCCAAATTAGGAGTGAGGAACAATTTCTTAGTGCAGGGAAGAGGGGACTTACCATTTCCATCTTCGGCTTCGGCTTCTCAAAATCCTAATTACTTTCCATCACAAAGCTTGACATTTTCTGTAGATTTTGGAATAGGGAGGTGTTCAACATGCACCACAATATCTTTAAATGAACACTCTTGCCCACCATCATTGTTAGTTAAATTTAATCAATTTGTTTGAGGGAAAACTAGATCCATTAGAAAAAATTCCAATTTTCTACATCTGACTCCATTATGATCTAGTACCCTTCTCCCTCCCGAAGGACAAAAAGAGGGTAAAACTATCCAAACAATGATAAACTTGCAAAGAGAAAGCAAAGGATTGAAACCACTCATGCAAGCAAATTAAATGCAGAAAAGTAGTGAAAAGAGAAGTATCAAAAGGGAGAATTATTACAAGGCAAGGTGAGCGTACATGGTTAGGAATTCCAAACCCTTAATGGCCTATAACCATGGTGGAAATACACATTCCCTTACACACTTGCCACAAAACCGTCTCCTCCACTTGTGGAGCCCCCAATTTCAAACATTTGTCCAAATTTCTTAAAAATATTTTTAAAAATTGAAACAATTATTTTTTATACTCATTGATATGAGGAAAATTGTCTTTGTTGGTGTTGATTCATCTACTTCAACAAAATCTATTGAATCTCTAACAAAATATTAACCTAAAAGGAATGCTACAAACCATGGATGAATATATGTGTGTGAGGGGGAAAACCATTAGTACAAACAATATTAAACGTGCTTGAAATGAGAATCCAAGCTAAGATCAAACACACAAATCTAAGATCTAATCCTACACATAAGAAATGAAACTAATCTATTGAAAACACATTTAGAAAATCTATGATTACCAAATTGAATGCAAAGAATAAGCAAATTGTTACCATCCCATATCAAGGTGTATTCGTCTGATATTGGATTGTTCTTATCACCGTGAAGCCTCCATAGTTTGTGTGCAAATATTTGATGAATGATGTTGATGTTGGTTGATCAAAGGAATGATGAAGCTCTATCAATGGTGATCTCGACATTACTTCATTGCACAAGGTATGTTGATTATCCAATCCTTATTTGTGAGGAAAGAGGTTTGTTATATAGAAAATGAGATTCAAAATGGATGATCAAGATCATGTTGAAGAATATCCAAATCAACGGTTGAAATGTGTTCAGAGAATTTAGACATGAGAATATTGTGCAAAGTTGATTTGCATAATTTGTGTGATTGAGAAATAGATTGGCTAGTTGGGAATTAGATTGATCTATCAAGATTTAGATTGATTAGTCAGGATTTAGATTGATCAATCAAGATTTAGATGGCATAGTTAGAAAATTAGATTGATTAGCTAGGAAATTAGATGGCTTAGTTAGAAAATTAGATTGATTAGTCATCAATTGTAATTTTCTCAATTAGAAAGTGGGTGAGGAAAATCGATTAATTGATTTAATTAATTAATTCCTTTTTGGAGTTGAACATGCAAATCAAGTTTGACTTTTGCAAACAAAGTTGCATTAGTTTGATTTGATTTTGATAAATGATTTTAAGTTTGATTTAATTATTCAAATTTTAGAGGGAAAGTGTTGTAATTAAATTATTATAATTTAATAATTCAATTAACTTAGAGGAATAAGGTGATTTAGTGATGTAATTAAATAATTGGCGTTATTCAATCAATTAGGAAGAAATAAAGTGGGATTAGGACTTCATTAAATAAATGTAATTTATTTAATTGGTCAAAATGATAGAAACATGAATTAATTAAATAATGTTGTTTTATTTAGTTGATAGCAAAATTAAGGTTTTTAGGACTTTATTAAATAAATGATTTATTTGATTTGTCAAAAATGATGAAAAAGTGAATTAATTAAATAATGTTGTATTATCCAGTTAATAGAGGAATTTAGCGTTTTGGATGCTATTTTGATATTGTGTGATGTTTTTGAGATGTTTTGGGACGTTGTGGGATGTTGCAGGATGATTTTGAGATGTTTTGGGATATTACAAGATGATTTTGAGATGTTGCAAGATGATTTCAAGATGTTTCAAGATGATGCAAGAGGACTATGAGATGTTGCAGGCTGATTTTGAGACATTTCAAGATGATTCTAAGATGTGGGATGTTACGGGATGATTCCAAGATGTTGTAGGATGTTGCAGGATGACGAGACGTTGCGAGATGATTCCAAGATGTTGCAGGATGTTGTTTGATGTTTTTTGATGATGAATTAATTAAATGATGTTAAATCACTTAATTAATAGACAAATATGAGTGCCAAAATGCTAGTTCACAAGCTAGGACATTTTTTGGTGTCTACATTTTCCCCCTCTTTGATATAGTGCAATTTTGAGTGTTGCGTCAAAGAAAAAATAGAAATTCCTACTAAAAATTTGCCCCAGTATGCCCTAGAGTTGCCCTAGTATGCCCCAAATGGGAAAGACTGGTGCCCCCTCAGTAAATTTGGTGAAAATTCTAGATAATGAACCAAATTTTTCAATAAGCTGATGTGATGCATTAAGCGCAAGGAATGATAGAAGTAATGTTGATAAGAAGAAAATGTTAATAAGAAATGAAGAATAGTTGATGTTGTTAGTCATTGATGAGTTGCTTTTGCTTTTCTTGGAGGTTTCACAATTTGAACAATCCTATTTGATGTAGCAAATAGATACGATGCACCAAGGTGACTTTGTATCCATTGCATGGACTTCAACTCTACAAACAAGGAGTACTCTTGCTCATACCAGACATACGAAAAACCTGTAGAGTGTATGGGTGAGAAGATTTAAAACATGTTGAACCAGTAACACAAGAGGTATTAAGAACCTAACATGCCATTGCTACACAAAATGCTCCAAAACATCTTCCACATAGAGAATAAAGCAAGTTTTTGTCGTGGTAGTATAACAAAAATATCAACAAACATAGCAAATCAAAATGACGCTCAATTACCCCCATTCCTTCTTCTCTAAATCCTTATGGACATCCTCAAGAGATCCTTTGAATGATTCAATAATGTAAATAAAAAAGATAAGACTACAAAAAGATAAAAAACAAAGTTGTTGTATCACTTGCTCTATTTGTTATGGGAATATTATCCGGTGTTGATCATGTCTATCATAGGAATGGATCCGTTAAGACATATCTCAAGATGTTGTTGGGAATTTTCTATAGATAGGTAGTTATACTTGGCTTTGTTTTTGTTCAAATCCCTGTGATTGTTTGCTTGAAAGTTCTAGCTTTTGATGTTGCTTTGTTTGTTTGTCTGTTTTGTCAAAAGGTGTGTGTGATGATTTGTTTATTATGGATGAACCTTTATTGTGGATAGGTGATGGAAAAAATAAGATTTTTGAGATTTTTCAAATGTTTTTGTGCTTTTTGATCTTGTTTTTTGTTGTGTTTTCAAGATATTTGAATGTTTTTTGTTTTGTCGATTATTGAGGAGCTACGCCTAGGATTCTAGGAGCCTTAGATCATGTGGATTTATTTTGAGATTTTGGATGGCCCGTAGGTTCCAGTGCCCTAGTGTGTACCATCTCGCTTCTTTTTTTCATCTTGTTACATTCTCGTATTATGTGTACAAAGTTCATGGAGGGAAGCAAAGTTTTGATGATTTATATTGTTTAGAAAATTTAACTACACAAAAATTGAAAACCACCTACACCATTACAAAGATCATGAAATTCTACCCCATTTTTTTTTTTAAAAGCATTGAAAAATACTTTTGTATGACCAAGATATGTTCATTTGAAGATAGGGTTAAAAAAGTCCTGATTACTAGTCAATAGTGAAATTTTGATGATTTCAAAGTATTTGCATCATTTTCCTTGCATTTTCTTGGTAGGAAGCTCACCCTTGACCCTAAAACTATCACACTTGCTATAAAACCTCGCACTTGACTTAAAACCTTGCATCTGATTCATGCACTTGTTCTAAAAGCTCACTTTTTCTCTAAAACCTTGCATTTGTTTGTTGTTTGACTATTTCCTTGCCCTTGCTAAAGAACCTCACCCTTGCTGTAAACCCTTTCATTTTATTTTCTCAACCTTGCTCTGAAACCTCACCCTTGCTTTAAAACCTAGATTTTGTTTTCTATTTTCTAAGTATATGCTCTAAGCCCTTGCATTTTCCTTAAACTCTTGCATTTGCTTTTAGCATTTTCTAAATCTTGCTAGCATTTATGTGTTTGTCATCTAAGTCTTTTTTGCCATCATTTTTGTGTCATTTCATGTTGTTTTACGTGTTCCAAATGAAGCTCTAACATTGTGGATTAAAATGATTACAGGTGGTCCTTAAACTACTGTAGTCGAGGGAGAGATGACTTTGGGATTTGTTTGATCCAATTACCAGTTTTGTGAATATTTTTTTGAATTTTGATTTGTTTGGATTTTGTGTTTTTTGACTAAGCATGATACAAACATAAGGGGACTAACCTAAGGCCTCAGGGGTTGTTAAGCCTTGCCTACGTTGTACATGCAATGACCACATAGTTTGACCATTTGACTAAAAAAGCATGAACTATTTTTGGTTTAATCAACATTGATAACTTGGACTGATATTCCACTTGTGTGTCTAGAGGATATGTTGTGGACATTCACTTGAACTAGTTGTAGGGTCCAAGTGAATGTTGATATCTTACATTGTTTGAGTGAAGGAATAATCCAATGATCTGTTGTTTCATTTTTTGATGTTTTTCAAATGTTTTTGACTTTTTTGAATTTCTCTCTTTTCCATTTTTTTGGATTTTTACCCTTTTTCTTGGGGTTTTACTTATTTTTTTACACTTTTTATAGGGGTGTTGTTGATGGTTAAAATGACACAAACAACATTAAAACAAAATATTTCTACTCTATTTCTCCTAAAAGAGAAAGACAACATGTAGTAGCCTAACTCCCAAGGTCCTGGTAGTTGGTTCTCAACTGTCTAATGTCACTCAATTGGTTCATGCAACTGTAATATTCAAGGGGCCTGTGCTGGTAACAAAGGATTCAAGCTATGACTCTTTTTATCAAAATAGTTCCTGTAACTCAATGGGTTTTAAATAAAAGAAAAAGATAGAACAAAGGGGTAAACCAGTAAGTATGAATTAAATTTATCTAATATCCAGACATATACTTTTAACAATGAATGTTTTCTTAACCGATCACAAAAACCATAGCATAACATAACCCACAGTATGACTGTACCATCGTATACATCTTTGGTGCTTAATTCAATTCCACTATTCGCATATCACAAGTATTTCCAAGATTTCAAAACAACACACATTCATTCATCATCAAAACTATAGATCAATAGACTTCAATTACTTTAATTCAATGACAATTTAACAAGATAATCTTTAAACCTAGTTTCTTCTAATGACTTTCATCACATAAGAAACTATCATGCTTTAGCACAATCACTGGCATTCAGGTGGATTATGACTCGTTAACCTTATCCAACAACACAATTCAATGTAAACTCCATATTTCGTAAACCTGCAATTCTATTAACTGTCAAAAGATCTAGTACAATGTATCTCTGCAAAACTCTCTAAAATTCTATCTCCTAGCACTAGGTAAGCCAATCCAATTCTCAATTAGCCGACCCTTACAATGTGATACCCATCTGGTATTTATAGATATACAAAAGAAGTTCGAACTTCACTTCTATCTTAGGATTTCCACCTTTTTAGGAACAATCAACTTTCTTGGAAACTCAGATCAACTTTGATCTTGAGTTCTTACATTATGCATTCAGTTTGATCTAACAATAGAAGATAGAAATAGAATAAAATAAGTCATGCGCCCTTAAGACTATCAATGTTGCATGCATGCAACATGCAAGGAAGAAGATCATCATGCGACATGCAAGGAGGAGGAACATCATGCATGCAAGATTTCTATGCATGTGAAGCTAGATCCGCTATGAACTCATCATAACTGGTGAAGACTTGTTGTAGCATATCCATATCTAGCCCATCAATCCAATCATCTTCAAATTTGATGCGATCCAACTCAACTACAACAAACTCTTTCATACTTTTTACCTTGATCAACTCTCTCCCTGCACCTTTTATTTCTTCTTTAACTTCTACAAGCCGATCTATCAATAAGTACTAGCCACTGTCAATATTAACTTCAGACACTGAACTGATAAAGGAAACATAATGATATGTGCAAGACTGGAGTCAACAATCCTTTGTGTTCTCCCTGTCAAGTTCGCCCGTTCTGCAAAGGTCTCTTCATGTAATTCTTCAAAGCTATACTGGCCCAGATTAGTATCCATAATATCTGACCAGTCTGATTCCACCTTGTTCACTTTCACCACCAGATTCCTATGATCATACCTCAATGTATAAGGCAGCTGTTCTGGTTTCACCTTCTTTATTTTTGGTGTTGTCTTTGATGTTCTAGCTGGTTGATTCCTTCGAGCAGCCTCTCCTGACGTTCCTAACATCTTTCAATTTTCCTACAAGCAAACCTCTAATTAGATCTTTAGATATCATCATAAAACATGCTTTTAAAACATACATGTTACAGATACATCGAAGTTGGAACTAGACAGAAGCACAAAAGAATCTTTTTACAAAACTGGCGGACTCGGAGTAACAACCGATATAGAAACTTCACCAAATAACAAACGGGCTCGGAGTCAAAGTCGGAGAAGTTATCGGAACCGGGATCGGAATGAAAAAGGGATTTGGTTTTTCTTCGAATTCTCATTTTTTTCATATTCTATTTCCATTCTGCCTCCGCCTCCGATTTGGTTATCGTTACTTCGACAAAAGACTTCCCACTATATGCGGAGCCGGACATGGGATGAAAACAGAATTGACAACCTTCACAAACAAAATTCTTAAATTTAATATCAATTCTGATCCCGCCTGTGCCAATTTATCCTACACTTCAAGAAAACCTTTTAGAAATCAGAAACGGGATAAAAATGGAATCGATAACCTTTGTAAAACAAAACTCTTATGTCCATAATCCATTCCAATCCCGCCTCCGCCTATGCTAATCATGACATCATCAAATTTATTCATTTTCAACATAACTTCATGAGTAAAACCTAGGTTGCTATAAAATGACAAGGAGCTTTAAAAATACCATACTCATATGACCGTGGGGAATCAATGGCACTTCTAAGATATCATTTTTTAATCATTTAAAGTAATTGCAGAGACCAATGAAAGCCTAATCTAACAAACCTAATAAAAACTAGGGCACGGGTTTAAAACCCTGCCATTCTACCAGATGACGAAACCCTAAATTAAATAATAAATCTAATCTACCCTAACTCACTATAAAATCTCTAATCTACCTCACTGTAAATTCTTAATCTAATAAACGCCATTAAAAAACCTTTAATCTAATATAATCTACTGCAAATCGAAAATGACACAACGCAATCGCGATTAAGACGTGAAAGCGACAATGCCCAAAAATAGAAAGAAACGACACGATAAAACAAGACAACAAGAATTAAAGCAAAACAAACAAGCCAAAACAAGAACCTGCTCATTCAATCACATCGATGATCATAAAATTGCTTTAAAACACAGTGATTGAACACGCGAGCAGATATAAAGCAAAATCACAATGAACACAATTGCAAATAAAGAAATGAACAACAAAGATAAAAGGCCTACCTCAAACGCAAACAAACCCGCACTAACTTTCTGAATCGATTTGCACACAATATCCCTTCTCTATCTCGATCAATTTGCTCAAACGAACTCTGCTATTGCTCTTCGTGCTCTCAAACTTGTAATAATAACAATAATGATCGGCTTTAACCCTTAATAAAGGAAAATATGTGAATTTCTACCTACACCGACAACCACCATTAATGCATTAAAATGCAGTAAAGGCGGAGTCGAAATTGGAAGAGAACGAACACTGGTCTGCAGTGCAACTTCAGTCAAAAAGTCAACGACAAAAATTGGCGGGGGCGGAACTAAAATGGAAATAGGATCTTACATTTTTAAAATTTCCAAACCTTATTCCCATTCCGGCTCCGCATCCGACAACTAAAAACAAAACAAAAACAAATACAAAAAGTTTAAGTAAAAGACCAACCTAATAAAACAAAACATAAAAACCGAGACAAAACCAACATTAAAAAGTAGCGAAGGTGGGATCGGAATTGAATTTGATTTTGCAAATTTTGATAACAACCATCCCAATTCCCACTCCGGCTCCGCTTCCGCCAAAGACCAAAAACAAAGGCAAAGAAAAGACTGTCGGGATAGAACCAAAAACAAGCCTCAAAAGAACTTTCAAAACCTGATTCGGCTCCGATTCCGATTCCGACAGAGAAACCAAAGAAAAACAAAGTATTGAAAAAACTAGGCTCCAAACTTTGTTTCAAAAACAACTAAGTACAAAAACACAAAGGGGGACCCATTTTGACTAAGGCAAAAGATGGGGTGGTTATGCAAGGCATAACAAATGGGGACTCGGCTGGGAAAATGGTTTACCTATTTTCAAAATACCCAGAGAAAATTTTAGTCACCCAAAAACTACTTGGCTTATAAACACCTTACCTTGAACGAGATCAGATATTTGTAGGATAATCTTGAGTTTGAATCTCAGATGTTATGTGCTCATGAGTTATTTCTGAATCTGAGTATATGCCTATATTGTGCATCATTCTTTGTAGATACTTTCTCTGCTCGTAAACAACTATACCTAAGTTTCAAGCTACATAAGTTGAGTCCTTTAACTATCGTGCAGTAAAATCCTGGGTATTAATCCGCTGCCAGACAGGTGTCCATAGCCTCGATGGAGATACCTCTAGTCCTCTCAAAGCATTGCTCTATTGTCAAACAGGCGTCCATAGCCCTGATAGAGACACTTGGTTACCCACTTGATATTGAGCTTGCTTTTCTTTCTTTCTTTCTCTTTCTTCTTCTTTTTTTTTTTATGGATGGAAATTCTTTTATGCATCTCTCAATACTCAAATTCAATGAATCTAAAATGTGGGTTGAATACTACAATGGATTTCATGATAGTTTTGGAATCTGATTTTTCACTTGAAACATAGATAGAGTCATTCTAAAACAAATAGGTAATTACTCATGCAGATGTTTTTTTTTTTTTCTAATTTGGTGACAGATCTTTGATCACAATTCATGAGATATTCACATTTACATCTTCTATCCTTAATAACTTTTCCAACCCAAACTAGAATGATCATAAAACATAAGTTTTAGAATGAAATCCTTTTCAATGATTATAATGAGAATACCTAAACCAATTTCTCTCCTAGTACCAATAGTATACTTTGAATAACAACCCCCTAACTTGAGATGAGCAAAATAAGAATCCCCAACGAAACAAGACAAAACAAAACAAACAAACAAAACAAAACAAAAACAAAACAAGCAAAACAAAAACTAAAAACGAAAACTTAATTACATATGATACAACATAGTACATTCCTTTTCAAAACACCAGACTTTCTATGCACCAAAATAGTGTTTGAGAAACTGACCATTAACTGGTAATGGAACAGGCTCTCCTGTTAATGTACTCAAACAAAAGGCATTCTCCCCTAAGATTTCAGCTATTTGGTAGGGACCTAACCAAAGTCTATCGAATTTCTGATGGTCTCCCTTCCTTTCTCTAGCCTTATCCCATAATAACACAAGGTTTGATATTCTAAAAGCTTTCACTTTGGCTCTTTTGTCAAACCAGCGCTTGACAACAGCCTGATGTTTAGAGAATTGCTGCAAAGCAGCATCTCTTTGTTCTTCCATGTTCAATAAGCTAAGCAGTCTAACCTCAATCCTATCATCCCTATTATAAAACTCCTGTATAAATTTCAGAACAGGTATTTGTAAATGTATGAGGAAGATTGGATCTTGGCCATAAATTAACTTAAAGGGTGAATTCCCTAGGGCTGCTTTAATTCTGGTTCGATCTGCCCATAAAACAAATCTCAGCTGGGTATGCCAGTCCCTAGGGTTACTTGCTAACAAATTTTTTATTACTTCCAATAAATTCTTATTTGTGGACTTAGCCACTCCATTCCCTTGAGGGTAATAATTGGAAGAATATTTTAACACAATCTTATGCTCATAAGCCCATGAAATAAATTCAGCAGAGGAAAAAGCAGGGCCGTTATCACATACTAGAGCAAATGGAACTCCAAACCTGGTTGTGATGTTCTCTGTCAGAAATTTAATGACCACCTTCGTGGTGCTATTTTTGCAAGGCAGTGCCTCTGTCCAACGTGTGCAATAATCCATCGCAATCAATATGAATTTGTGACCTGCAGAAGAATTTGGATTAATCACACCTACAAAATCAAGTGCCCATTGGGCAAATGGCCTTACCTCATAAACCGGTTGTAGGGGCATCACAGGATTTCTTTCTCTTGATGCAGAAGTTTGACATACATGACAAGTCCTGCAATGTTGATGCACATCCCTAAACACGTAAGGCCAATAGTAACCTGACTTTAAAATCTGATGAGCCAATGCATTAGCAGATCCATGTCCTATTCCATGTCTGCCATGAAATTCACTAATAGCATGTTTAGCTTCTTGCTGATCCAGGCAACACAAGTAGATTCCTTGGAAATTCTTCCTGTAGATTGATCCTCCTTTAAGCATATAATTAGTGCTTTTCATCCTCAGTGCTCTTCTTTGAGTAGCATTCATCCCTTATGGACACTTGTTATTGAGGAGGAAAAAGACTAAGTCTATATACTAGAGATCTTTTGTGAACGACTGAACAGTGTACTGTTGGCAAGTTATACTTCTATCCACCTCAGCCATTGCCTTTGACAAACCTTGACCTCTTACAAGCTTCATTGGGTGAATCTCCAAGTCAAATTCTTGTAAAATGGCCATCCATTTCCCTCTTCTTTCTCCTAGTTCACTTTGCATCAGGAGGGACTTTACAACTGGATCTGGGACTATAGCCATCACTTGACTTCGGATTATGTAGTGTCTGAATTTTTTCACTGCTCGCACCAATGCAAAAGCCTATTTTTCTATTGATGAATATCTTACCTCTGCATTATTAAAGGGAGAGCTCATAAAAGCAATAGGCCTCTCCTCATTCTCTTCTCTTCTCTGTGTCAAAACTGCTGCACATGAATGTTCAGAAGCAAAAGAATAAATGTAAAATGGTTTTAGATAATCCGGGCTTGTTAAAATAGGTGCCTCAGATATAGCTTGCTTAATTTGCATGAAATCAGATTTAGCCTCTTCACTCCATTCAATCTTCACATCCTTCTTTATCATTTCATTAAGTGGTTTAACAATTTCTGCAAACCCTATTATAAACTTCCTGACAAAATTAACCCTTCCAAAGAAAGATCTCATCTCCTTCTTACTTCCTGGCCTTGTCAACTTCAAAATGGCTTCTACTCGATCAGGATCTATGGAAATTCCCTCCTCTGATATAATGTGACCCAAGAGCTTCCCTTCAGAAACTCCAAATACACATTTCTTTGGATTGAGAGAGACACCATAACTGATACATTTCTTCAGTACTTTCTCTAAATCAACAACATGATCTTCTCTACTCTTAGAGAAGATGGTCAGATCATCAACATAGATGATTATACACTTTCCTATTAGGTCTTTAAATGCTACATCCATAGCTCTTTGAAAAGTAGCACCAGCATTGATTAGACCGAATGGCATCTTCCTGTAGGAAAATGTGCCCCACTTTGTAGTGAAAGCATTCTTCATCCTATCCTCATGACTTACCAGTACTTGATTGTATCCTGAATATCCATCCAAGAAAGGCATCATTTGAGATCCATTAACTGTTTGCAATACTTCATCAAGAGAAGGTAATGGATAATTGTCCTTCTCAGAGGCTTTGTTTAAATTTCTGAAATCCACACATAACCTGATTTCCCCATTCTTCTTCCTCATAGGAACTAGATTAGCCACCTAGGTAGAGTGCCTAACTAGAAAAATTATTCTTGCAGCCAAAAGCTTCTGTACTTCTCTCTGGATTAGAGGCTCAATTAATGCATTGACTGGGCGTTGCTTTTGGTGAAACGGCTTGGCTTCTCGCTTAAGAGGAATTGTATGTGTGATGACAGATGTATCAAAAGTTTTCAAATAATCATAGCTCCAAGCAATTGCTTCAATATTTCGTTCCAAGACTTTGATTATCTCATCCTTTATTTCCTGAGGACAAGTCTTCCCTATAAGAACATTCCTTTCTACCTCTGAGTGAGTCAAATTAACGGATTCATACTTGCCTCCCTCACTCTTTGTAGGCATTCTCTGATAAGCTCGTGGATCTGAATCAAATATCCTTTCCAATGCTATCATCCCTTTTGGGATGTTATTGTTCTTTAAATCCATTATCCCTTCTGGATTATCACTTTCTGTATTGTCACTTTCTGGATTCTAGTATCCTTGATCCCTGTCAACGTCATCAGTTATTTGTCCTTGAAATACATCAGAACTCTCCAAAAAGGTTAAAATATGTTGATCGTCATTAAACACCCGAAAGTGTCTAACATTGTTAGGAATTGCAGGAACTGAAATCAACTCCACAGAAAACCTCTTCAGATTTGAATCTTGCATTGGCTCTAATGTACTTGTTGCAATAGCAAAAACATCTGCTATTTGATTTTCTTCCCTTGGAATAAGAGTAATCCCAAAGGCATCAAAATCTTCTATTAAATTCCAGACCCTATTCCTATAAGCAGCCAATCTTTTATTATGGCAAGTGTATTGGCTACGTACCTGTTTCACAATTACCTCAGAATCTCCCATCACTGTAAGAGCAGTTACCTTCTTCTTATGAGCAAACATAAGTCCTCTTGCAAGTGCCTCATATTTAGCCACATTGTTAGTGCAACCAAACTGCAATCTGTAAGAAGCAAAATAAGTTTTTCCTTTTGGATTGGTTAGTTCAATTCCAGCTCCACTTCCTGCTTTAGATTTAGAACCATCAAATTTAAGAGTCCATAACTGGTCTTTTGCTGGGAGCTCTTTCTTTTTAGAAACTACCGGGATTTTGTCAGTTGTGACATGTGGCAGCTCAAACTTTTGCTGTTTATCAATTTTCGTGTTGAGAAGAAGCTCAATTAACGATTTTCCTAGTTCCTTAATTTGTTCAACGACTACCTCCTGAGTGATTTCTTGGGCTAAGTCAGGATCTAACTCATCTTTTATTAACTCTCTTGGCATTGGCAAAGCATCTGGAATAGGGGTATTAAAATGAAACTTAGATACTTCCACTTCCTCCTTTTGATATGAAAACCCTAAGACTTGAGTCTGTTCTACTGGTAAAGAAACCTCTTCTAGAGAAAGACTAACCCGTGTAAGAATAGTTGCATCCTTAGCTTGGAAAGAGAACTCATTGATGGGAGTCTCAGTTACCTCTTGAAATTTTTGCTTGGGTAGATCTACATGCCTTAGAATATCTATGCATGACTGACATGTCAACTCCGAATGGTTATGATAGTGTATTCTACACCAATTAGGAAGCAATAGATTACTCAAATCAGTTTATGTTCCTAAAACCAACCTATCTTGTTGCAATTTCCTTGTTAGAACTTGTTGGTTGATGTGAATCATCGAATCAGTGTGGTCTAAGGATAGTGTATCCTCAGAACTAACTACAGAGAAAGTAAGGACTTCCTCTTGCTTGTAAACACCCATCTCAGTCTCAAAGAATGCTACTTCATTTGGAGTATCATACTCTGTAATCATGTGTTTGAGCCTAGGTTCACTTTCAATTCTTATCTGAGTGGCAACCCCTTTCCATGGTAACCACATGTGCGAGAAGTCCAAGGATAGATATCCACCTATGCTTTTCATTAGCTCTCGACTTAAAAGTACCCCATATGTTTCTGGGATGTCAGGAACTTGAATATCTATATAGGTCTGGATCCTTGGGTCTGATCCAACCTGCACATGCATGTTCTTCAATTCACCTACAACATTAACTTTGGTTTTATCCAATTGAATCACTTTTTTATTGGTTGGAATAGGACTCAATCCCAACTTTTTACAAATCGAAAAAGGCATGACATTCCCTGATGCTCCAGAATCTAATAAGCAATTGTGTAGATTCTTTCCAAATATCCTCAAACTTAACAAGAAAGGTGGGGTATTGGTCTTACCTTTATACATAACAACATTCATCTCCTTTGTGGGAGTCGCTTTACCTTTCCCTTTCAAGCGATCTGTTTCTTCCAAAGCTTTTAATACCACCTCCTTTTGAGTTGGGCACCACTTCATGATATCAAAGAAAGATAGTGATGTCTTCTACTTTTGCAATTCTACAACAAAATCAAACTCTGAATCATTCCTAAATTGATATTTAGGAAAAGAAGGTTGATTACCTCTATTCTAAGTATCAGAAGGTCCCTTTGGTGGGGGTGGATTGTTATCTGCATTCTGATTTGGTGGAATCATGTTGTTAGGGGGTGCAGATGTAGTGAATGGCCCTTTATTTTGATTCCTCAAAAAGTGACCACCCTTAGGTTGGAAGGCTTGAGCATCATAAACATCTTCTTCCGGCTCATTATCCCCTTGCATAGGGAATTGATACTTTTCTTCAATGGTTTCATAAGTCATGGCAGTGTTGGCCGACCCATTGGCTTGATTAGAATTTATTGCTTGAGGATGGGCATCAGCCTGTGCAATGTTCACCATCTTCTCCATTTCTGGGCAATTGACCTCAGAATGGGCTACTGTATCATGCAACCTACACCAATTTGTCATAAAATTCAAATCAGCAACATTAGCAGTATTTGATCTTTCTTCACCTGCTTGATAATTATGGGGAACTCTTCCATTGTTAGGTCAAGTGTTCCACTACCTATTGTTTTTGTTGTTGTTATTGAATCTCTAATTGTATCCTTTGTTTTGATTTTGATAATTCTAGTTTGAGGAATTTTGATTCTGGAAGTTCCTATTGGTGTTCTGATTAGAGTAATTGCCCTGATAGTTGTAACCTCCTTGATTGTTGTAATTCTGGTTTTGATTATTGGGAGGGTTTTGTCTGAGCTGTGCCATGTCATTTGACATCTGAGAGAGAGTCTTTTTGAGAGTCTCTACTTCACTTGTAAGTTGAACAGTTTGATCATTCTGCACATTTTGAACTATGGCTGGCGAATGGACATGGGTTGGTCCTCCCCCTTGTTGCGATTGATTTTGAGGTTGATGTGTGGTATTGTGCATGCTATTGCCAAAGAAAGGCACAGTTGGTGGAGCTTGCAACTCAGATATAGGTCCATAATGGGAATAAGACATCCCTAGGACAGTGTTGTATAACGGTGGATTAGGCATCTGATAATTCGTTGGAGGAAAAGGTACTCCCAACCCTCCAGGTTGCAGATTTGTCTACTATTGCAATTTGATAGCCAAATGATAAATCTTAGATAGTGAGTCAATCTCATCAGGTTGATAAGTTCTTTGTAAGAACATACCAATCAAAGGATCAACAGCTCTCAGATATGCCTGTATGGCCATGGCTTCCAGCACTAGGTAAGGCTCTTGTAGCCTACAATACATTCTATGGAATCTAGTGTTGAACAAGGGCAACGGTTCATGATGCTCCTTTCTAATAGTGGAAAATTGGTGATATAGTATGGCAGGGTCTACATATACCCTAAACTGATTAATAAAAGCATTCTCTAAATCTATCCAACCCAGAATGGATCCTTGGGGCAGATTTAGATACCAATTATATGCCATATCTCCTAAACAGTAAGGAAATAGTCTACATACCACATCTTGATGAGCAACTTGAGCTCGTGTGTAGGCATCTTTGAATGCTTGTATATGCTCCTCTGCATTTCTTGATTCTCCATGCATGTATTTCAGACATAACTTCTCTGGGTTCTTTGGTAAATCATGGAATCCGCCTGGAATAGTCCCTAACGGGGAGGGATTACCCACAAAATAAGCCATTGGTTGTATTGGTTGGGCAGGTGGTGGTGATAATGGCTGAATTGGTGGTGACAAAGGCCTACTTGGTGGTGGTGTGGATGGAATTGGTGGAAATCCTGGTGGAGTAAGTGGTGGTAGTAATGTAGGTATTTCTACCCTACGAGCATGAGGTCTTGATCTAACCGGGGTTTGAAGTTCTTCGAATAGTTCACGATTAGTAGAGGATCTAAGAACCCTCTCGTATCCCTTTGGCGAAAAAGATCTTCCGCGAGCTAGCTTGTCCTCTCAAGCCCTCCTTCTAGCGCCAATTTTTGTTGATGGTTAAAATGACACAAACAACATTAAAACAAAATATTTCTACTCTATTTCTCCTGAAAGAGAAAGACAACATGTAGTAGCCTAACTCCCAAGGTCCTAGTAGTTGGTTCTCAACTGTCTGATGTCACTCAATTGGTTCATGCAACTGTAATATTCAAGGGGCCTGTGCTGGTAACAAAGGATTCAAGCTATGACTCTTTTTATCAAAATAGTTCCTGTAACTCAATGGGTTTTAAATAAAAGAAAAAGATAGAACAATGGGGTAAACCAATAAGTATGAATTAAATTTATCTAATATCCAGACATATACTTTTAACAATGAATTTTTTCTTAACCGATCACAAAAACCATAGCATAACACAACCCACAGTATGACTGTACCATCGTATACATCTTTGGTGCTTAATTCAATTCCACTATCCGCATATCACAAGTATTTCCAAGATTTCAAAACAACACACATTCATTCATCATCAAAACTATAGATCAACAAACTTCAATAACTTTAATTCAATGACAATTTAATAAGATAATCTTTAAACCTGGTTTCTTGTAATGACTTTCATCACATAAGAAACTATCATGCTTCAGCACAATCACTGGCATTCAGGTGGATTATGACTCATTAACCTTATCCAACAACACAATTCAATGTAAACTCCATATTTTGTAAACCTACAATTCTATTAACTGTCAAAAGATCTAGTACAATGTATCTCTACAAAACTCTCTAAAATTCTATCTCCTAGCACTAGGTAAGCCAATCCAATTCTCAATTAGCCGACCCTTACAATGTGATACCCATATGGTATTTATAGATATACAAAAGAAGTTTGAACTTCACTTCTATCTTAGGCTTTCCACCTTTTTAGGAACAATCAACTTTCTTGGAAACTCAGATCAACTTTGATCTTGAGTTCTTACATTATGCATTCAGTTTGATCTAACAATAGAAGATAGAAATAGAAGAAAAGAAGTCATGCGCCCTTAAGACTGTCAGTGTTGCATGCATGCAACATGCAAGGAAGAAGATCATCATGCGACATGCAAGGAGGAGGAACATCATGCATGCAAGATTTCTATGCATGTGAAGCTGGATCCACTATGAACTCATCATAACTGGTGAAGACTTGTTGTAGCATATCCATATCTAGCCCATAAATCCAGTCATCTTCAAATTTGATGCGATCCAACTCAACTACAACAAACTCTTTCATACTTTTTACCTTGATCAACTCTCTCTCTGCAACTTTTATTTCTTCTTTAACTTCTACAAGCCGATCTATCAATAAGTACTAGCCACTGTCAATATTAACTTCGGACACTAAACTGATAAAGGAAACACAGTGATATGTGCAAGACCGGAGTCAACAATCCTTTGTGTTCTCCCTGTCAAGTTCGCCCATTCTGCAAAGGTCTCTTCATGTAATTCTTCAAAGCTATACTGGCCCAGATTAGTATCCATAATATTTGACCAGTTTGATTCCACCTTGCTCACTTTCACCACCGGATTCCTATGATCATACCTCAATGTATAAGGCAGTTGTTCTGGTTTCACCTTCTTTATTTTTGGTGTTGTCTTTGATGTTCCAGCTGGTTGATTCCTTCGAGCAGCCTCTCCTGACGTTCCTAACATCTGTCAATTTTCCTACAAGCAAACCTCTAATTAGATCTTTAGATATCATCATAAAACATGATTTTAAAACATACCTGTTACACATACATCGGAGTCAGAACCAGACAGAAGCACAAAAGAATCTTTTTTACAAAACTGGCGGACTCGGAGTAACAACCGATATAGAAACTTCACCAAATAACAAACGGGCTCGGAGTCGGAGTCGGAGAAGTTATCGAAACCGGGATCGGAATGAAAAAGGGATTTGGTTTTTCTTCGAATTCTCATTTTTTTCATATTCTGTTTCCATTCCGCCTCTACCTCCGATTTGGTTATCGTTACTTGGACAAAAGACTTCCCACTATATGCGGAGCCGAACACGGGATGAAAACGGAATTGACAACCTTCGAAAACAAAATTCTTAAATTCAATATTAGTTCCGATCTCGCCTCTGCCAATTTATCCTATACTTCAAGAAAACCTTTTAGAAATCGGAAACGGGATAAAAATGGAATCGATAACCTTTGTAAAACAAAACTCTTATGTCCATAATCCATTCCAATCCCGCCTCCGCCTATGCTAATCATGACATCATCAAATTTATTCATTTTCAACATAACTTCATGATTAAAACCTAGGTCGCTATAAAATGACAAGGAGCTTTAAAAATACCATACTCATATGACCGTGGGAAATCAATGGCACATCTAAGATATCATTTTTTAATCATTTAAAGTAATTGCAGAGACCAACGCAAGCCTAATCTAACAAACCTAATAAAAACTAGGGCACGGGTTTAAAACCCTGCCATTCTACCAGATGACGAAACCCTAAATTAAACAATAAATCTAATCTACCCTAACTCACTGTAAAATCTCTAATCCACCTCACTGTAAATTCTTAATCTAACAAACGCCATTAAAAAACCTTTAATCTAATATAATCTACTGCAAATCGAAAACGACACAACGCAATCGCGATTAAGACGTGAAAGCGACAATGCCCAAAAATAGAAAGAAACGACACGATAAAACAAGACAACAAGAATTAAAGCAAAACAAACAAGCCAAAACAAGAACCTGCTCATTCAATCACATCGATGATCATAAAATTGCTTTAAAACACAATGATTGAACACGCGAGCAGATATAAAGCAAAATCACAATGAACACAATTGCAAATAAACAAACGAACAACAAAGATAAAAGGCCTACCTCAAACGCAAACAAACCCGCACTAACTTTCTGAATCGATTTGCACACAATATCCCTTCTCTATCTCGATCAATTTGCTCAAACGAACTCTGCTATTGCTCTTCGCGCTCTCAAACTTGTAATAATAACAATAATGATCGGCTTTAACCCTTAATAAAGGAAAATATGTGAATTTCTACCTACACCGACAACCACCATTAATGCATTAAAACACAATAAAGGTGGAGTTGAAACTGTAAGAGAACAAACACTGGTCTGCAGTGCAACTTCAGTCAAAAAGTCAGCGACAAAAATTGGCGGGGGCAGAACTAAAATGGAAATAGGATCTTACATTTATAAAATTTCCAAACCTTATTCCCATTCCAGCTCTGCATCGGACAACTAAAAACAAAACAAATACAAATACAAAAAGTTTAAGTAAAAGACCAACCTAATAAAACAAAACACAAAAACCGAGACAAAACCAACATTAAAAAGTAGCGGAGGCGGGATCGGAATTGAATTTGATTTTGCAAATTTTGATAACAACCATCCCAATTCCCACTCCGGCTGCGCTTCCGCCAAAGACCAAAAACAAAGGCAAAGAAAAGACTGTCGGGATAGAACGAAAAACAAGCCTCAAAAGAACTTTCAAAACTCGATTTAGCTTCGGTTCCGATTCCGACAGAGAAACCAAAAAAAAACAAAGTATTGGCAAAACTAGACTCCAAACTTTGTTTCAAAAACAACTAAGTACAAAAACACAAAGGGGGACCTATTTTGACCAAGGCAAAAGATGGGGTGGTTATGCAAGGCATAACAGGTGTAAGATGTTGAAAACTTGGATTGATATTTCAATTTGTTTTCTAGAGGATATGTTTCAGAAAAGCTTACTTGAATTAGCCGTGAGGTTCAAGCAACTGTTGATATCTTAGAATTTGGAGTGAAGGAATAATCCACGTTGTTGGTATCTTTGAAGATTATCTTGTTAGTGAATAGGTGGTACACCTTGTTGTTGGGATGAATTGTTTCGAAGGTTACCCCGGTAGTGCGTTGGTGGTATACCTTATTGTCAGGATGAACTATTTTGAAGGTTACCCTGGTAGTGTGTTGGTGATATACCTTGTTGGGACGAATCGAGAAGGGTACCATGTGGCACACCTTGTTTTTTAGACAATGTCTAGATCATAACGTGTTCTAGAAGACATAAATCAAGATTTATTTTGAGGCAAGATGTAAGTACTTGCCTCCAGTGTCTAGCAATGTAGGTAAGGGGTTATCTTGTGATAGGATAGCATGTTTGGATAGAGTATGCCCCTTTTGGACAATTCCTCATGGCTCAGATAATGTTGGATAGGATAGGATCAATGATAGTGACCCATGTCAAGATGCTTTCCATAAGAAAGTGTAAACTGTACACCAAACATTTGTCAAGATCAAGATACGTTAGATTGGGATAAAAATAGATTGGATTTATTATGGATTAGTTGAGATGATTCCCCCTAAAATTGTGCAATTAGATGCTCGATTCTTACACATGACACCTATTTTCTAGGTTTTCATCATGGTACTTGTCCAAAGTGCCACCATAGTGGTTTTCACTGGAGGACAATTTTTCTCTTGACTATTTTCTTGATTTTTTAATTTTTAATTGGTTTGTTTTTATGTCAAACAAGTCACCTATTTACCAGGTTTTCATTATGGTGATAAATTTTTTCTCATGTTGAAACACCTGGTGGTGTTGATGTAGATGTTGTTGGTTTTGACATGGTTGTTGTTGTTGTCATGATGTGCCAATGATATTCTGCTTGGAGGAGTTCTTTTGCTAGGATATGAGCGCTTGAATGTAACCCCTGATAATTCCTATCTTCCTTGTTGATACTGAAGTTAACCTTACCTTTATGCACACATCACGATAGAGTGCCCTTAGAATCCTTATGATAAAGAGTTTCTGCCAACACATGGTCAATGTGGGATTTGGATATCATGGATGGAAAAATGTGTTGAGGGATATGATATTTAGATGGATTGGTTGACAGTTTGGAACCTTTGACTATCCAAAATTGGGATGATGAGCAATGATGAGTGGATATGGAGATTCAACTAGGACCAACATATTGATATACCTTGTAGGTCGTTGTTGAAGCTTTATTTTGAATTGTTAGACATCTTTGATGGATGAAATTCCCTTTTTGATTTTTTCCCATAGTTTCTTTGACTAATGGAGTTTGCTAGGGATGATTTTATTTCTTTTTCTTTTGTATCCATTTGATTTTTTCTCATCCATTTTATTTTGTTGATTGTTCTGCTTCAATGAATTGTTCCTTTCTCTGATATAGATTTTTCTCTTATTATTGGTTCCAATTATGGCTAGATGTAGCATTGGTAGATAATTCATCATAAGGACTCTCTATGCTCTCTATGTTGATGCTTGCATTAGATAAAGTTGCCCCTAGTATTATAGAGGTATCCCTGATATGATTTGATCCCTTAATTATTGAATAACCAAGACCTTGATTCTTAGGAGCTCCAATAATCTACATTGGTTCTAGTATACTTTGTTCATGTAGGCCTAATCCTCTGTCTTGATAATGAATCCGTTGAGAAAGTTTATTTTCCATAGGATATGTCTTACCTTGGAAACAAGGTGATAATCCTTCTCCTATCTGTTGTGGATCTTCAAATGTGATAGCTTCTTCATTGATAGGATCCTTTATATGGGATAATTTTTTGATTGAATTTATCAACTTGATCCTATGAAATATCATGTTTTGATGGTCCTTCAAAATATATTGGTGCTTCTTTGGCTGTTGTATATCCAATTCTCTATTGCTCATGATTTTCCATTATCTTTGCCGATTTTAAGATACTGTGCTCCATATTTTCATGCTCGATGTCTTCAATCTTCTTGGAGGATGTTTTTGATTTGAATGCTTCTTCTTGATAAATTTCAAATATGTCTATAGATGTTGTTGTGCTTTGATCTCGTGTAAGGATGCCAAGAGTAGGTGACTCTTGTTCCTTGGTAATGATATCAAGAGTATGAGACTCTTGTTTTGGATGAAGATCATCTACATGTCCATTCAGAGTAAGCATCTCATGGGTAGATGTATGTGCACTTGGTGTATGGGTTTGTTCTTCTTTTGGAAAAACTTGGATGTCTTGGAAGATATCTACCAAGTCATTATAGTATTTTGATGATACAAATTCTTGATCTTGAATTTGTGTGGTATTATATTTGATATGCTTTGGATCACATTCTTGACACAGTCAATTTAAAAGAAGGGATTGCTTGTAAAGGATCCTTGGACCTCCTCAAAATGTGTGCATATGGGTGATAGCTCTTTGTCTAGATTTTCTGCATTGGGTATAAGTGTGGGATTAACAGTCTCTTGATCATCAATATGTACTACCATGAGGTTGGATGATGTCAATATATCTTGGAATGGATCGTTGCTAGACTTGGGTGATTGATTTTGATCATGCTTGGGAATAACTTCTTGATTTATGTTCTCTTGCTCACTGGATGATGTAGAGACATTGCTAATGTGATCGGTGATAGATAGCTCTTGATTGTTGCTTTAAAATTTTGAGGTTGAGACATTGTCATTGTTGTCATTGTTAGATGGCCCTTGAACATCATTTTTAATAGCTATTTGTCCTTGATCAATGAGGTTTTGGATGAGGTTTTTGAGTGTAACACATCTGTTTGTTGGGTGACCCTTGATTTTGTGGAACTCACATTGTTCATACTTGCTATACCAAGGGAGTTTAAATTTTGGTTCACCATAATTTAGACTATCTTTGATTTTGATAAGTTCTCGTTGTACTAGTTCATGCATGATTACCTCTAAAGTTTCTCCCAAAGGGGTGAATTTCCTTCCTGGTTGGTAATCTTTCCTCCGTGGATTTTCTTCATTGGTTTGCTCTTGATTTTGCTAAACTCCTTGATACTGTGTTTTAGGTACATTTTGATATTGCACTTGAGGTACATATCAATGCTGCATAACTTCTTGATACTGTGATTGAGGTATATTTTGATATTGCACTTTAGGTACACCTTGGTGTTGTAGAACTTCTTGATATTGCGGATATTGGAAGTGTTGATGATGTAGATATTGAGGTGTTTGTGGAATGATATTTGTTTGTTGTGGATATGTAATGTTTTGAATTTGCACATGGCATTGGTGATATGTCAAATTTCAATTTTGTTTAATTTCCTCAAGATCTTTCTCAATTTTATTTAGGGAAATTTGATGTTTTGGATTTATTCCTTGATGGGGGTTTTGAAACCCTTGATGTTGTTTCCTTACTTGATGTTGTGCCCCTTAATAAGAGTGATTATGGTAATAGATTGACATGTTTTGGGGATGTTTTTATACTCAATACCCTATTGTAAGGTCACTTGGTTTATATCCTCATGGGCCACTTCCATCATTCATGGTGTTTGCTGGTGGGATGTTGGTGTTGTTCTTGCTTTCTTCCATTTTCTTCCTATGTTATGATCTTGCAGTTATCATAAACAACTTGCCAAGCTCTTGGTGAGTGTTTTCATAACTCCGAGTCTCTAGAAAAGATTTATCCTATTGGTGCAAAGTGTAGATAGAAAAATTCTAGTCTATTCTGGAGGGTGTGATATCTTCTTGAGAAGAACCCTTTGGCAAACCTTTTTGTAGGGTGATTCTTTGAGAGTTAAAGTATAGATTTTCGCTTAAGGATTTTACTCTTGCCAGTCCTAAGGATCTTTTTCTTGCCAAAAAGCATGAGGGATGTATGAGATATTGCCACGTAGGTGGTGGTAACATGGATCTTTCGGCTATTATGTCCGACTTCTCTTCCTCTTCATCTAAGATGATTGATGCGATGAGGAACTAGTAGGGTGTTTCATTCTTCTCAAATATGAAGGTTCTCAAACTACTTATGATGTCAGTTTGTTCACCTTCAATGTATGTGAGACTAGGTTGAAGGATCAGTGCTACAGGGTTCAGTTGTTGAACTAGAGCAATTGGTCACCAGATGGTCATAAGGTGTAATGGTGTTTTGAGATGGTTGCTATGAAGCTCAAGACCCTAAGGTTTGAGTGTTGTTTTGGAATGGTGCTACTTTTCAGAAATCAAAATGTTGAAGAACTAGGGTTGATATTTCATTTCCTTGTCTAGAGGATATGTTGCAGAAAAGCTTACTTGAACTATCTACAAGTTCCAAGTAACTGTTGATATTATAGACGTCTAAGTGAAGGAATGATCCTAGTGGTTTGTTTAATTTTTATTCCTAATAAGTAGGATGAAAATAATGGATGAGGGACTACGTGAATTATCTATTTTTCCAATTATTTTGTTCAAACAATGATCTTATAAACAACTTCGATTTGATTTCCCCAAGTTTTAGCAGGATGAAGCAATAGTGCTAGTTTTTGAGAAAAATGCACAAGACTATGAGAAAAGTGGCCAGATTTGTTAAGTGTGGCCAAAAAAGTGTCAAGTGCTTGGGGTTCAGAAAAGAAAGCGTGAGATGGAATGGAAAGTGCAACTATTTGTGTGTTTCTATCAAATGCAATGTTTTCTCAGGCAAAAGCAAGCATATTTTTGGAAAATGCAAGGATCTTAGTAGCAAGTGCGCCAGTTTCTCAAAAGCAAATGCAAGGGAATAAAAGAAAGTGTGCGGTTCTTGAAGAAAGTGGTCAGTTTTTGTCAAATGCAACCAATTTTCATTATTAGCTTTTTCGGGACAGAGAGCAAATGCAATGAAATTTTGGCTATTGCTCAGAAACTGTAGCAATTACATTAAAATTTTGTGCAAATGTAATGAAAATTTGGCAACTGCTTAGAGACTATGATAATTTGCACTAGAATTTTGTGCCAATGTGGTTTTTGTGTGTTTTGTTTCCAATTTTGAATAATCTTTTCTTGGATTTTTACAAGTTTAAATTTGGTTCTTCTCTCAACTTCTATGTGTTTGGAGTATGGAAAGTGATAAGACAAAACTTGGACTTATGCGACCTTCATGTCTATAGCTTAAGTTGTGAAATCACATCATCCAAGCCATAGTTCCCAAATGTTTACTTTGATCAATGCAACCTGAAATAAAATTTGAAATATTCAGAAACCTTTAAGGAAAAATGCTTTCAAGGAGTGCAAACATAGGGCTTATTTCACAATTATACACTAATTCAAAGTGTTTGTGATTCAACCATCATGCTCAGTGTTTGTTTGGATGTGTTCTTTCTCTTTAAATCAAGCACAAAATTTGATGTCAAGATTGTTTTGAATGTAATTGGAAAGTTTAACATAAACAAGCATTTACAACCCTAGTGGATAGAAACCATTCATTTAGGTAGGCCTACCTCATGCCCAAAACGGATGATTTTACATGCAAATTATGGTGCGGGCTTGTAGTCAAACATGACAAGCAACTTCTCGGATAATAAGGTGGCTTCTAAAAGAATTTGGCTCTTAGTAATATTTCAGGGATAGTATTTTTGGGCCCCTACACATGCGATATTTTTTTCAAATAAGAAGCTCCCAACCCTTACGGGTTTTTACACATCACAAGGATATTAAGGGAGAATACATTGACATAGGCCAATAGCACCTGATGGGATGATGGAATTTCCTCACATCCACAAAAGATTTATGTAGTGGTCCAGAATGAAAGTACCACTTGGGTTGCCTATGAGTTCTCCAACGTGGGGATGTTTCTCAATAGGAAGGCCCTCTAAAAAGGTATGCTTGAAAAAAAGGTGTGAAGCTCAAGATGTTTTCGATCACCCAAGATCGCCAAAAGGTGTGAGGGGAGAAGACAACCATCTAGCTTTCCAATCACTAAATGCACATCATACACTTCATAGAAAATTGATTCTTTTTAAACACCTCGAGCGGTGCTATCCCCAAAAATATGTGAATAAAATAAACAAGTTATTATTTTTAATTGCACCAATATGAAGTATTCAAGATACCAGTTATTTAAGATAGAAATGGTGCAAGACAAAAAAAAAAGATTTGTTCATTTTTGAAGCCCAAATATGAGTGTTTCTAAGAAATCAGTCCTCGTTCTAACTGGGTCAACAAAAGTAAAACAAGCGTGCGTTAACAAAATGGAAATCGTTTTGTGTTCTTTTTATGCACCAAAATTAAAGTTCCTAATAATGAAAACTTGGAAAGAGTTCAGTTTTAAAGCACCTTAATTGAAATTTTTTTGTTCTTTTTATCCACCAAATGACGATTCCTAACTTAGAAAAACTTGAAATGCTTCATTTTTAAGAGCAACAAAATGAAAGGTTCATTTGTGTTGTTCTTTTTAAAGCACCAAAACAAGAGTTAATAATTTAAGAAAGCATGGAAAGGTTCATTTCTAGAGCACTAAAATAAATTTTGTTCGTTCTTTTTATGCACCAAAATAAACATTCCTAACTTTAATAAAAATAGTTTGTAGATCTGGAGTGCTTCGACCATTCATCTTCCCTACAAAAAATACATTAATTTCTTTCAAATCTTGCATACAAATATGTTAGCACCTATTACACATTCAAAAATAGGCATAGGTTAGCAAAAAATCAATTGCAAAAATGTAGATTATGTGCATTGGTCTGTTAGAGTAAGTGCTCAATTTTTTTTGTAAAAGCGCCCTGTCAAAATCAAATGCTCAATTCTTAGAGCAAGTGTGCCCCCTGTTAGAATCAAATGCAAGGTTTTTAGAGTAGATGCTTAGAATTTTTTGCAAAAGCGCAGTTCTTATGTCAAATGCCCATTTTTTAGAGTAGATGCACGATTTTCTTGATAGACAAGTGCAAAATTTTTCTGGGTAGTGCATGAAACATTTTTCAAAAACGCTCTGGAACCTTGCACCTTCAGTTTAAATTCATAAAAACATTAGTAGTGAGGACCATGGTCCCACTGGACGTGCCAGAATGTGTGAGGGGGAAAACCATTAGATGCAAACAAGATTAAACATGTTTGAAATGAGAATCTAAGCTAAGATCAATCACACAAATCTAAGATCTAATCCTACACATACAAAATGAAACTAAGCTATTAAAAACACATTTAGGAAATCTATGATTACCAAATTGAATGCAAACAATAAGAAAAGTGTTACCATCCCGTATTAGAGTGTATTCGCCTGATGTTGGATTTTTCTTACCACCACGAAGTTGAGCCATAGTTCTTGTGTAAAGCTTGGATGAATGATGTTGGTTTTGGTTGATCGAAGGAATGATGAAGCTTTATCAATGGTGATCTTGATAGTACTTCGTTGCATAAGGTATGCTGATTCTCTGATCCTTATTTGTGAGGAAAGAGGTTTTTTATATAGAAAATGAGATTCAAAATGGATGGCCAAGATTGTGTTGGAGAATATCTAGATCAACAGTCGAAATGTGTTGAGAGGATTTAGACATGAGAAGATTGTGCAAAGTTGATTTACACAATTTGTGTGATTGAGAAATAGATTGGCTAGTCAGGAATTAGATTAATAAGTCGGGAATTAGATTGATCAATCAAAATATTGATGGCTTAGTTAGCAAATTAGAATGATTAGTCAACAATCTTAATTTTCTCAATCAGAAAGAGGGTGAGGAAAATTGATTAATTGATTTAATTAATTCATTCATTTTTGGAGTTGAATGTGAAAATCAAGTTTGAATTTTGCAAACAAAGTTGCATTAGTTTTATTTAATTTTTTATATATGATTTGAATAGTTTGATTTAATTATTCAAATTTTGGAGGGAAAGTGTTGTAATTAAATTATTATGATTTAATAATTCAATTAACTTAGAGGAATAAGGTGATTTAGCGATGTAATTAAATTATTGGTGTAATTTAATCAACCAAGATGAAATAAAGTGGGATTAGGACTTCATTAAATAAATATAATTTATTTAATTGGTCAAAATGATAGAAACGTGAATTAATTATATAATGTTGTTTTATTTAATTAATAATGGACTTAGGGTTTTTAAGACTTTATTAAATAAATGAAATTTATTTGATTTGTCAAAAATGATGAAAAAGCGAATCAACTAAATAATGTATTATTCAATTAATAGAGAAATTTGGGGTTTTGGATGCTATTTGATATTGTGTGATGTTTCTGAGATGTTCTGGGACCTTGCAGTATGTTGCAAGATGATTATGAGATGTTCTAGGATATTACATGATTCTGAGATGTTGCAGGATAATTCTTAGATGCTTTGGGATGATGCAGGATGATTCTTAGACATCGTGGGATGTTTTTGAGATGTTTCGAGATGATTTCAAGATGTTGTGGGAAGTTGGGGATGAGATGTTGCAGGATGATTTTGAGATGTTGCAGGATGATTCTGAGATGTTGCAAGATGTTGTTTGATGATGAATTAATTAAATGGTGTTAAATTACTTAATTAATAGACGAATATGAGTGCCAAAATGCTAGTTCACAAGCTAGGACATTTTTAGGTGTCGATAATATGAAACTATTGAACTACTCCTCAAGCCTCCTCAACTTGTCAAGTCCTCTTTCCATTTGAATGTTCAAGGGGTTGATCCCCATATATTTCAAGGGTTGACTAAGAACATCACCCTAAAGACATTATTGATGATTCTTAACCTCCATGATCTAAAAAAATAGATTAAAAATATTTATAAATACACACAAAATCCAAAAAAGTATTAGTTCGCATCGTCTTCAAATTCTTAACAAATTTCTTGCTATAAGTGATATAAAGTGAAAATTTAGTTAAAAATACCACATAAACCAAAAAGCGGGTCATAGTATTGTATGATTTAGCCTCCTAGCTCAAGAGTGTTCAATAACACATTGTGAAGAGTATCATATTGTTATCAAATCATAATTGACACATTAATTGTGTTGATAATATATTTAAGGTCAAGGCCTCATGTTATTGTAAGCCCTCATAGTAAGATTGTGATTGGAATTTTAACTATGAACTAATAATATCATATTTCCATCTATTTTTTTGTGTCATTTTGTTTCCACTATGAGTGTTTGTTGCATTGGTTGGATGGTTGGACAATCCTTAACTAGACCCTTTGTCCATGATTGCATCATCCCTTAGGTGAAATACTAGGTAGATTCTTAGGAAAGACAATTGAAATTTCTTAAATATTTCAATAATATTGTTGTTGTGACTTCTACTCATTAATGAGGTCATTTATGTGGATGATAAGAGATGTAAATCCCCTCCTCATTGATCTCTTCATTAGTTGCATTCTTAAGAGTTTATGGATAATAGTTTCACATACACCATGATAAATTTTTGTAATGTCCCCATTTTTTCTATTCGCTCTTCATTGCCTAATAGCCTATTTCTAGAAGCCCATAGGCTTGTCAGAGGTAAAATTAGGGTTTCCTATTTTATTGGAGTTCTGAGGTAGTTTTGAAGGTTTGCATGTATGAGTTTCTAATGCATGTTTGGTGATGTTTTATGGGTTCTTGGAGAGCTTCAGAATGGTGTGACATGCATCTTCATTGGACGACCTTTTCCAGAACTTGCTATTTTAGCCAAAACATCGAAGTTTTATAGTTCTGACTCTGGATTCCTTCTAGGTTTTCATAGAGATTCACTATAATATGACATGCAAAGTGAGTTGAACAACTTTCCAAAATTTACTATTTTTAGTAAGTTCTATTTTTAGTAGGACTCCAGTCGACAACAACATAGTAAGCTTTTCACTTTGAGCAGAGCAGTTGAGTATTCCTGAATTTGGCTTTTTGAGGTGTATTTTGGAATAAATGATTATTTAAATCATTTAATTATTCTAATATGTTTATGACCCCTTGTCCTAGCATAATAACTTGAAGTTCTAAAAGGTGGTCATAAATGGGAGGATGTCTCATAAAAGAAATATTTAATATTTCTAAAGTTGAAAATGACCTTAAGGATGGATGCCACTTTGAAGGTGGTTATTATTTTATTAAAAAGTTTATTATCTCCTTAGACTTGGACACCAAAAATAAGAGGAAGGAAATGTTTTAAAAATTAAAATATTTTCAAGAGCAGAAAGGGAGTTTCTGTTGGAGAAGTTGAAGAGTCATCTCGGAACTTATAAAAGAATGCCTTTGCTCTCTCATTTATCATCTTTGAAAATGTTGTAAAGTTATGCGGCTGAATTAATTTCAAAATTTGGCTAATGGAGAGCTTAACAATTCTACTCCATTCTTCGGGCCTGAAACTATGGTCTCCTAGATGGTTGATTGAGAGTGTGCTTCACCCAGAAGTGCACATTGAGCTTCAATGTTGAATATTTAGATGTTATTTCCAGATTTTATTGTTGTTGGTTCAGTCATGGCTATACCTTTCACTGGAGATTTAGAAAATTCGTGCTTGGTGTTTGTTGATGTTTGGAGCTTGGAAAGTGAAGGTTTTTTGGTCGCCTAGCTCCTCAAGTGGTGCACTTTCAATTTGGTAAGAATTTATTGAGTGTGGTATGAATTTGGTCAATTTTGGAGTTTTCATAGTTTGCTAGTTCAAAATTTTAATTCGTAGATTTTATATCAGATTTATTCCAGTTTGTGATTTCAGTTCATAACTTCAATAATTGAGAGATTTATGAGTGGAAGATCATCCATTTCCAGTGTGTTTTGAAGTTATTATTATCTCTTGTAATAAGAAGCTTTTCTTTATATTGTAAGAGTTTAAACAGTAGTACTGTTCCAACCATGTCATTGCTACAATTATTCATCTTTAAATTCTCATATTTGTACCCTTGGATGGTTTACCGCTAGTGTGGAGAATGAACTTAATAATCTCTCATTTTGGTACCCATTGTAAAGTGGCTAATCCCCACTCATGAGTGGATGCCCGCCACATCAGATGAATTAGTATGTTTTCTTTTCTTTTCCCCCCCATTGAATAAGTGGAAGTGCATAAATTGTTCATGGTTGGTTCACCGCCTCTTTCTGCTTTCAATTGTATTTACCTTCAGTTATAATTCAGTTTCCTCCGCCATATGTTAGCACCTCGCCTTCTAAAGGATCTTGTGTGCACATTCTTGGCATTGAGGGCATTTCAATTGTTCTCTTTGAAAGCTAACACTAATCCATTTGGTGTAGTGCTGGTTGTGTTGTGATAATTCAAGAGAAAAATTGTCTAGCACATTTCACTTTCCCAAACTCTTGAATCATCTAAATACTCTACAATCTCTTGAAAATAATGGAACATGGTTTAATTAGGAGCATGAGTCCCAAGCTACCAAACTTAAGTATTAACAAATTCCTTACAATATCACCAAACTTGAACATTAATTCATTCCTTAGCTTGAAAAATTCTTTAAGAAAGCTTAATAAAGCTTTAAAAAATAGATAATATTTAGATTATTTATATGTTCATTTATATTTAGACTATAATTAATTGTATAATTTATGTAATTTTGAATAGCAAAATCAATTATATTCTTTTATTAATGATATAAAAAAATTAATCTATACTAATGTAAATTCAATGATGAAACTCATTGATAAATAACAACTCTCAAAATTTTCACACAAAACACTTTAAAAAAATACTTAACTTAGAGACAGAAAATATTCAAAAACATAAAATGACACCTATTAATACATTTAAAAATTAAACTTACATAATTAAAAAATGATTATAACCAACCTAAACTTGAAATGACATAAAATATAACTCTTTAAGAACTATGGTACACACCAAAACAATCATTAACAAATGAAATTAGTATAAAGAAAAAATATGTTCTATAGACTAACTTTTTTCTCTGTTTGAAACTTCTTCTCTTTAAATACATTAAAAAAGAATAATTTTGCAGAATTTACATTTTTAAATATATATTTTTTCAAAATAATTATTAATTTTAGTATTATATCAAATCAAACAATACTGATCGGCGACCAATGCACACAGATGTTTTGTGGGGACCTTGTCAGTCAATTTAAAATTGAACGGAAACGACGCATAGCTTCTTCATTCAGGCCACCTTCATACTAGAAACATTATAATAATTTTTTTCTGTAAATTTACTCAGAGCTCTGTCGTCTTCTACAAACACCTAGATGGAAACAGAAAGCGTTCGAGGTTTAAGCCATTTCATAATCACAGCCACTTCACCTGAGGGGAAACAATCATGTTAAACCCTGGTTTAACAAATTCATTTTTTCCGGAAGCTGGTCGATACGTTTGGCGGTAAGCTGTCTGTCATGGTCGAATGATACTCAATTTATAGATAATTCACAACCCAATTTTGAAATTTAGAAAAAATCTTTATGTAGAACTGTAAGCTTTCGATTGAAGTGTTTGTGTTAATAGCCATGGACTGTTTTTCTTACATTCAATATGTTAACATAAGGTCAGATAAAAAATTAATGCTCTATTAGGTTAGGGCCTGACTTCTGTTTTCCGGGTCACTAAGCTGGAGGCCTTTGAATGCTTTTGGAAGATGGTGCTTCGTTTCTGGAGGAAGAACTGAATATGGCTTCGAGGTCTGTTGCACTTGTAATTTGGGATGGTGGGAGTGATATTGCAAGAACTGTGGATATGTTTTACCAAATTAATAAATGAGGAACATGGTTTTTTATGAGTATACATAACATGCATCTGGACAAGAATGATTTCAGGTGAACATTCCTTACGTTACAGGTCATTTGATGGTTCAAGATTCTCCATCTACATAACAGTATTCTTTAGAGGTTGTTGCTCGCAGAGATGTTGTTGAATACATTTTCCTCATGTACTGCTGTGATGTTATAGAAAATAATCCCATTTATGGCTGTTTGGTTTTTCCACGTGTGATAAGCTCACAATTGCTCCAAGCCTGTTTCAATTAGGCAGTTTCTTCCTCAAATATCTGCAGCCTATTTATTATACATATTTGGCATTTTTTAATAATTTTTTTAAATTTTTATTTTGTATTTTCAGGGCCCTTTGGAGGATATATGGGGAAGCCTGACATCCTACGTGAAGGTGATTAACTTAGAAAAATTCCTAAATCTTTCGTGGCATAAAAGAGTTTTGAATTTTGATCACAAAGAAACTGCGACACTCGCAAACTGACCGTCTTAAGGGGAGGTGCCCATCTTAAGTGAATTCTGTACTGAGCTGCTACCCGAATCAGCTGTCCCACTTGGAAATCAATGGATCCCATTGCTTTTAGTTATGATTTTTATTGATCAAGTGGAGTAATCCATCTGAAATTCATCTTTATTGATGGTGAATAATTTCCGAGTAAGAGGGTCAACAAACTAACATGTAGAACTGTTGTGGTTGCACTTCCAGCATAATTCAGAAGGATGAAGTATCAAATATTGAAGAGATTCAGGATTCCTTTTTTCACAATAACTGCAACTGATAAGATTAAAAATGTACCTTCAATGTGTTTGAGCAGGATGCATGAGTTTATGTTGAATAAATTGTTGTGTTGCAAATGTGGCATCGGTATCCATGTCTGTTACATCTGCATATGGGTCAGCTTCAATGACACTGGAAATCATTGTTCTTTGAAAAGATTTTCTAGTGCATCTGACCAAAATTTATAGGCCTTACCTCATGATCCGTAATTTCTCAAATTAGACTTGTAGAAATTACTAGAACATGAAAACTAGTTACTTTCCTACTTGCTTGAACAAATTGAGTCTCAGAGGAATGAGTGTTGTGCAAACTCAGAAATAAATGCAGAAAAGAAGAGAATTCACCACACAAAAATTAGATTTTATCTTAGAAAACCCTGAAAGGGTAACATCCAGCTTGGTAGTGGCAATTGCACATCTACCTAAATGCTAGTAATCATCAAAGAACAAGTATATGTAGTAGATACAATTGATAGCTGTTCCACTTCCAATGACTCAGTATCAAGCACCAAATGACTTCTACAGCTGAGTTCACCTAATTTTAATCACTACAGCACTCACTCAAAGCTTCTGATGATGCAACCTAGCCTCTTTATGCCTTTATACAGATGTTGGAAAATCCTCTTGTGCACTAGAAGGATACCAAAGTGGAATTGGAATGGGAAAAGTTCAAAAGTCAGTTTCTTCACTTCAAATTCTAGATTCCACTTATCAAGATGAAAATGCTGTTTCACTTAGAAGGCTGTTTTGTTTTTTCTGCAGTGATTACAGAATCACTGCAGCAATTTCAAATCCTATGCCATATGCCGAAAAACTAAAACGTGTCACAAGAGGTCTTTTTGCAGCATTTTGAGTAGATGTGATGTTGCACAATATTCAGTATTTTTGGACGTAATTTAATTTCAAAATCCCATCCACTTGTCATGATTGTGGCATTCGAACTGGGGCAATAAAAGTTGGTTTCACAATCCTAGCCCATAAATTAAAATTATGAAAAAAATAGTGATAAAGAAACATATATCATTTGCCCACCATGCTCAGACAGATTGTGTGCTAAAAACCTATGTACAGTCAAGGGGGCATTCCATAAAAATTCATAATATCTTCAATGTAGGACCACATAAATCCTTGACATTTTTAATTTTAATTGTCTTGATATTAGTTTCGGTCCCACAAAGCATGTGGAGACTTAGATCACTCCAAAAGAGTAGCATTGGTATCTTTCAAGGACCACTCTTCAAACTTTGCTGTCATGATATTTTCAGTTTTAATGTTAGCAAATTAATAAATTATATTTAAAAAAAATAGTCTCTCCAAGTACCCCCATCTCCTATTTTTCAAAAATAGATGTACCAGTACCTGTACCAATCTCTTGTACCAGTACCAGTACTGGTCTCCTGGCAACCATGGTTGAAAGCTTTCACCTAACCTTTGAGAGGCTTAGTTAAATCCTTTCATAAAAAAGAATAGCAAGCCTCTTTTCGGAGACACCCGAAACCATCATTTGATAATCTTTGGAACTCTGCCATATAACTGTCCACAGTGTTATGTTGCCTCAACTAAGCCAACTCCTTGAAATGGATCTTTGGATCTTTTTTGACAAACTTGTTAATTAAATTTTGGCTGAAGTCATCATATGTGTTAATCAAATCCATGGTAACACCACTCATGTACTATGCCTTCCGGATAAAGGGTAGCAAGTTTTAAAACTTTTTCTCCATACATAGGATTTGGTGAAAGTATGTATCTAATTTTTTAATTTGAGCACTACCTATACATTTAGTTGAACCATAAAAAACAAAAATGAATTACCCAATCTGTGTTTCAGACCTCTATGAGGCTAGTTTGCATTTGGCCTTCTTTCATTCTTTTGTCCACACGTCATCTTCAAGTTGCAAAAGTCAGTTAGAAACATTTCTACATGAAATTTCTGTTCAAGAGCTTTGTATTCATCAAATTAGGTTGCAAAATTATCTTCATTCTAATTTTTCTCTCTTCTTTAGGTGGCTCTTCTTCTTTTTATAATAAATTAGGTTGGAAAGGTTTAGATGCACAATCCACAATGGTTTTCTAATTTGTAGTAGCACTTCCTTCACCTGTGGGGTTTGAATTGGCCTTGGAATATTTAGATTCTGCAGTGTTTGTAATAACTATGCCATGAGATTTGTCATTTGCTACTGGCTTGGTTCATATTGACAATCACATTATATTTGATCTTTTCCTTCTCTTCATCTGTCAAAAACTTACTTCTTTCCCCCATTTCTACTTTCTATTTCTTCACCTTGATCTTGTGACTTTTTCCATTCCCTCTAACAAAATCGACTTCTTTTTCACTAGGCTACATTAGAAGTTAGATTTAACCTCGCAAGCTGGCAATATCAAAGCTTTGATATTACTATAGTTGTTGGTAAGTAAATAAATAAGTTGTTTTGTAATTAGTCCTCGACTGTTGGTTGTTAGTTGGTAGTTATTGACGGTTGGTGTTCTCAACCAACGTTGGCTTGCTATATATTTCTTCATTGTACTCATAGTCGGGGACCGCATGCAAATGTATCTTGTAACTATTGCATATCTGATGAATGAATGAATACACGACATATCTTCTGAGCACGAGTAATTGATATATTCTATTATGTATTTCTGTTTACTTTGTTAATCGTTCAAATAGCATTTCCGAGTAAACATTTGGCGCCACTGCTGATATGAACCTTGGCAAAACACAACTCACAAACAAGAATCATGGCGATGTAATGGGATAGCCAATTGAAAAACCTATGCAAGCGAATGACGAAAGGGAAGACGAGTCGATGCAAGACCTGGTAAACCTGTGGGACATCTCGTTAAAAGAAAATGTACGGAGGGAAGTTCTTAGGAGAGAGGTCCCTCAGGCTGCCATTTGCAACAATCTAACCGTCAACCTAGAGGTTGATTGTCTTGTCGATGGATTGCTAAGACTTATTGCACGTCACTTCATCATTTTGCAAGATCTTCGGGTTGAGAGAGACTAGGAACAATGAAGGCAACAAATACTACAATGGTACGAAGAATGAAACAAATTGGAAGAAGAATGCGATACTGACTGTTGACGTATGTCAAATAATTAATGCCCTTAACCTTGAAAAAAAATGGAAATTAATACAAAGTGGTCACAAATCAATCGACCAAAAAATAAGATCCTTAAGAATAAAAGAACAAAAAGAATGGCAATGATGATTGAGGGATGAAGTTGAAATCAAAGGGTTTCAAAGGGAAAGCCCGAGCCCACCCAAGGGAGAAGCCAAAGCGTAACCAAAAGTTGTAGTCTAGAGAGAAAGAGAACCTGCACGCCAAGAGAATGTACGAAGGGAGAGTAGGTAGAAATAGCCCAACACCACTTCTCGACAAAACATACACTGACCTCATTGATCAAACCAAGGAACCGTCCATACCATTTATGTTAGACGAAGGGGAAAGTGAAGAAAAAAACCCTACTAGAGAACTGTGTGGACCATCACCGTCAGACAAAGAAGGGCCATTGTCGGGTGACAAAGAAGGTCCACCATCGGGCGAAAGGGAAGGCAAGGAAGAAACTGCCAACCTGACCATCAAAGAATAGTCCATACCAATAAAACCGATCGAAGGGGAAGGCTAGAGAGAACCTATTGACGGTTTGACATAGACAATATGCTAGATTGAAGACTTAAACATTGATAGAAGAATCAAACATAGGAAGATCAGAGCTGGTTTAACGCTAGGACAAAGGGAGCATTGAAAGGACCTCAAAGGCAACCCAAAGGTGATGAGCACTGAATAGGGACTAGTCAAGGATTGCAACATGTCCGAGAGTGCAGGGAGAGCATTGGAATGCACGAATCAAAACTCTCCAACTAGGTTACCATCACAAAGGGCACAACAGGGAGGCAAGATGGTGACTCCACCAACATGTCCTAATGTTAAACGAAAAAACTTCTAAATTCATTGGAAGTGGGTCAGAGGACCCTGCAAGGCATTATAAAACATGTGAGAAAATTTGGGTAGTGAATGGTTAGGATGACAAACATATTGGATGAGAGCATTTCCAACAACTCTTAGATTGATAGCCATAGATTGGTACACCAAATTGGAAGCAACTCGTAAGAATACATGAGATGGTGGATTAAAAGGAGCATTCTAGGAGGAATTCAAATTGCTGAGAGATGACAATGAAATTGTAGCGGAGATATACAATACCAAACAAGGAAAGCATGAGAATGTATGAGCCTACAATTGTAGACTCAAGGAATTATCGGTCAAACTAGAAAACCAGACGATCGATGGATTGAAGAAGAGATGGTTCATCAAAGGATTGATTTCTTTGCTAAGGAAGAAGATGAAAGTTGTACCTCCATCATTGTACATTGATGCCTACAATTGGGCGATGGATATAGAAAGTGGAAATAAGACATCTTCTTGGGGGAAGAAGGATGGACGACAATTAGAACACAAATGACAACAATGATGGTGAATCAAAGGCTGTTCAAGATTTAAGGAAGGATATGATGAGAATGATGGAGCTGACAAGGAAAGAACAAAGGAAAGTAAGGAATTGTGGTGCACCGAGTGCAAGGTTGAAGGTCACACAAAAACAAACTACCCGAAAAAATTATTTTGTGACATATGCCAAGTAATGGGACATCCATCAAGGAATGCCTGTACAACTTGAAGACAAGAAGCATACTAGTGCTCTTCACACAAGGGGAACAATCAACCCCTCCGACCACACCCCAAAAGCACAAAACAATAACACTAATGCATCTCCTGTTGGATACCAGAATAGGAAATAACAATTGGTTCAACAACAGTGGACCAAGAAGCAGGATCTAGTATGATGCGAAGGGAAGACCGACAATTTAGTGCAGGAAATGTAACGAATGGGGTCACTTTTCCAGAGAATGCCAGAGTAACCAAAACAAAATGAGGATGTTGTGCAAGTGGTGTGGACTGGGTGATCATGAAGACACTAACTGCTCAAAGTAAAAAGGCATTAACATGTTGGATGTGGAGGAGTGAGATGAGGAAGTTTTGACAATTACCTAAGTCCATACGAAGAAGGAAATATATCCAAAACCTCGTATGGAAAAGTAACGACTTTGAGAAGCCAAAGCAGAAGTAGAACAAGTGATGGCAAAAGAACGAATAACCTCCAACGAATTTACAAGTACCTCATTACGGTCGGAGTCAGAAAGCAACATCATACAATAGGTGCTACAAACAACCATACTAATCAAGATAATAGACCTTCTTCAAACCATGCCACAACTGAGAGTGGCAATTAGAAACATGGTCGGTGACAATCAAACTCAGCAACAGGAAGGCTAAAAAGAGAAGGCATGATAGTAGAGCCGCCATCTGAGGGCGAACAAATCATCGAACCAATGCTACTAATGGTGAACATAGGAAATAAACTGACTGTTGTTCAAATGGAGATCAAGGGGAGAGGCTAACAAACACTATTGTCGATGGAGGATCGGGAGTCAATGTACTGCCCGAAGATACATGGAAGTGCGTTGGGAAGCCAACACTCTGGCCAATGACATTCTATAATGTCCTACCTCGATCTGGACTCTTCCCACCAAGTTTTAGCACCAATTTTTTTCACCAATTTACCAATTGATCCTTTCAAGCATTTTGTCAATCAATTTGGTTGAATGAAGTCCTAAACTTGTTTCCCAGTTTGGTTTTCAATAGGTGGACATTTGTATAATGCAATTCAGGCATATAATAGTTCTCACAATTCCCTCACAAATCCAATACAAAATATGTTCGTTTTCAAGAACACAACCATGATATATAATTTCATTTCACCAATTTACCACCACAATGAATAGTCATAAAGTAGTTTCCAATAGGAAATATTACAAAATAGATTGGATTTGCTGTTAAGTTTATACAATAATTAAGTTAAAGAGCATAGCTGACCTTAAGGAATCTGGTGCAGCACTTTGTGGGACTTTTGTGAATGGTGACTTTGATGGTAGACACAACACTACAAATTAAAGCAACATGCTATATCACATATCCTCAACACCGAGCACTTGCTACCTGTGTGCTGCGCTCGCACCCATACTCCTCCCCCAGTTATTAGATTTCTATGAAGAGAGCAACCTAAATGTTTAATGACTACAAATGTACATAACAACTTCCAAATTAAGCTGCAACTCTCCCTTTCTAGCCCAATGGTAATCTCACACGTCTTCAATGAATTTTGACTTGAATTCAAACGCTTAATCCTCCACACTCCTTCGTCAAGCTTTAGGAGTACATAATAATATTTGAGGCCTCAATTTTCGATGGGAATAGAAAGCATCCAAGAATGGCTATCTTTCATTTGTTCCTTTTAAAATATGAAGCTGTCGTCTTTGCCTGACACATTCCAAAGATCACACATCTCTATACATTCATTTAATTTTAGACATCATCTTTCTCTCCTTACCACTCTCCCTTATCTGGCCATTTTGAAGCGTCACGACTCTTCCACAACACCACGTACCATACACCAAGGTCTGAATTATGCCGCATCACACTTCCTTTGGATCCTCGCCTGATTTCCGAGTGGCTACGATTCACAAGAATATAATTGCCTCTTCATATAATCACACTTCCTTCAATATGATGGCATTAATAAATCATTTAAGCATTTCGATGGCTATAAAGATATTCAACGGTGATAGCTATTAAAATTCAGAAACTTCTTAATGTATTCCTTGATATGGATAATGATAATATCAGCCCTTCAAATCTATAGAGACTTGTAATCAACTACTTGTATCCCTTCCACAAATGTCCATTATTAATTGCCTTGAATAAATGCAATGGTTCAGTTTCTCAAGCCTACGTATCAGACTACCTAGAATTATAGAGATCAGCCTTTTTAAAAGAAACTATTATCACCACTGAGGCGTTGGAAGATAAACTTACGACCCAGTCTCATTAATTCATACAGTTTTAATGCATTCGTTATTCTTCCACAACCATATGAGTTCATTGAGAATCTTGTATATTCGTCTTCCACAGGCCCATTGAAAAGTCTTCAGCTTTAATATTCATCCCTTTTATCATGAAGCGGCTCAACTCCCATTAACGCATCAACAAAAGCTCATAATGGTGCTGGAAGCTTCAAGCCGATAGCCAAATAAGACAGCCTTCATTAGCCACAATGCCATATAGGAATACAGGTAGTTTTGTTTGCAATAATAAAATGAATGCTCTTAAATCAACGCATTGTTAGATTTAGGATCAGAAATGAAAGCAATCAGAAAATGCAACACATAAGACAATGAACACAACAAGGTACCCTAGGAAAACCCTCCTACTCGAGGGAGAAAAACCTAGCAAATATATCTCTTATATATTGAAGGAATAAGAGTAGAAATCTGCTTACAACTCAGGCCCAACACAATGCCGAATTTGATACAATGAATAATAGCACCTCTCCTAGATGCAAAGATACAAATGAATATGTTTCTCCTTGAAATCAGTCTGCGCTAAGAGATGGTGATCTGCTGCTACAAGATGATGATCTGCTGCTCAAGTATGAGCTTCTTCTAGGAATGCGAATTATGATGAATGAACTTTATGATAAAATGAATGATCATCACCTGTTATTTATACAAAACTAGGCGACTCTTCATTTGGGTTGGCCTCTTTTAAGAAACAAGGCGACTCTTCATAAAACTATTATATATAGCAAGTCTGACTTGCCTTGGTATTATTTATCATTGCCTTGGTATTATTTATCTTTCATTTTTAAATTTGAGAGAAAGATATCTCCCACTGCTATAACATCAACACTCCCTCTTAAGCTAGGGAGGTATCTTTCCAGATATCCACGTCATGGAATCTCTCAACATGACGCCCACAATGGCTACACCCATTTGTGGAAAACTCAAAGGTTCATCACGGAGTCTCTCAACGTGATGTCGTCATGGAGTCTCTCAACATGACGTCCACCATGGCTTCTCCCATGTGTGGAAAGAAACACAAGTACAAGGGTTCATCACAGAGTCTCTCAATGTGATGTCGTCATGGAGTCTCTCAACATGACGTCTCATCTCAGTCACAGAGATGAACAAGGGCTTGCACCTCATATTTCTTCATCTTAGAGAAATATACACTACAAGGGCTTTCACCTCATATTTCTCCATCTGAGAGAAATATACACTACAAGGGCTTTCACCTCATATTTCTTCGTCTCAGAGAAATACACACTACAAGGGCTTTCACCTCATATTTCTCCGTCTCAGAGAAATATACATTACAACAAATATTCATGATGATGTGACTCCCTCTAGAGCTCCAAGTACTTGCATCATCCTCCTGACCTCCTCGTCCAAGATTGTCTGCAATGCTTGCCTTAGAGGAGCGGTTTCCAATGCACACTTTCGGCACTATTGACTTGCTCGAGTCCAGGACTATCCTCCTCGACCTCATCCTAGATCACCCTATTCTAAATAGCTTTGCGGAGCTACCAATGTCAAATCCAGATTAATTGTCTTATGCAATTCTGTTCTTAGCTGCTAAAGAGGTCTTCTAAGGATTTTGCACTTGGCCTTGCAACACCAACCTTCACTTCTTCTTAGTGAGTCACAAAACTCCCTCTTGATCCCTGCCTTAGAGATTTCAAAGAAATCCTCTGGAAGTGAACTCCCCTCCATTGACCTATCTCAAAACCTTAATCCTTTTCCTGGACAAGCTCTCAACTCGTGCCTTGAATTCTCTGAATTTGACTCCCTTTGAATGTCATTTCCTCCTCTTCGAAGAAATTGATCGACTTTAGAATAAGAAACCTTCTGAATCAACTTTAGAGCTAGGCTCCTTCTGAGATGTCCCTATGTCAATTTCTGCAGTAGAAACATGTTGTGTAGACCTTAATTTGCAATCTCGAGCAAAGTGACCGTACTGGTCACACTTGAAACATTGATTGTGAGAGAGATCCTTCTTCTTCTTTGGTTCTGGGGCAGAATCTGATTCTCTATCTCTATTCCTCTTTCTTCCTTTGCCTCTTTCTCTAGAAGTATGTGTAGCAAGAACTTGATTTTCTACATCATGATAGTTTCTCCCAATTCCTCGTGTTGCCAACTTGGACTCTTCTTGAATACAATCAGCTCGAAGACAATCAAACTTGGGCAACTTGGATCTCCTAGTGATGCTTTGAATAAAGGGTTCCCAAGATTGAGGAAGACCATTTAGTGCCAATATAACAAGATCTCTGTCTGCAATTATATCCCCAATAGCGCTCAACTGATCTCTCAAATCAGCAATCTTCATAAAGAATGAGATGATTGAATCATCTTTAGCCATTTTTACATGGTGAAGTTGTTGTCTCAAAGCAAGGGCTCTATTGGTGTTGTTGATCTCATACAATCCTTTTAGAGTATCAAACTTTTCTTTAGCTGTCTTCAACTTGGAGATGATTGGTGCTAGGTGATTCATCGCAGAGTCTATCATGATCTTTCTAGCCTTCGTGCCATTTTTCTTCCACTAGATTTTCTCAATATCATCGGAAGGTTTAGGCATATCACTTTCCACGAAATCAAGAAGATCATTCTCCTCTAATGCAATGAGTACCTTGGGTTTCCAAGAGTTGAAGTTTGAAGCTCCATCAAGCCTATCTTCTACCTTGACACCGCTCACCATCTTTTTTTTTTCCGCACAAATTCACCTTCAAAGATCTGCCCTTAGGTCAGAAATAATTTGAACCTTAGATTTGCGATACTTCAAGATCTGCCCTAGATGAAAAGTTGACTTGACTGCTTAAACAAATCTGATCAGATCTTTTCTTAGACCCACTCGGATACCATGTTAGATTTAGGATAAAAAATGGAAGCAAAGAGAAAATGCAACACATAAGACAATGAACACAACAAGATACCATGGGAAAACCCTCCTACTTGAGGGAGACAAACCCAACAAACATATCTCTTATATATTGAAGGAATAAGAGCAGAAATCTGCTTACAACTCAGGCCCAACACAATGCCGAATTTGATACAGTGAATAATAGCACCTCTCCTAGATGCAAAGATACAAATGAATATGTTACTCCTTGAAATTGGTCTGCTGCTAAGAGATGGTGATCTGGTGCTACAAGATGATGATCTGCTGCTCAAGTATGAACTTCTTCTAGGAATGCGAATTATGATGAATGAACTTTATGATCAAATGAATGATCATCACCTTTTATTTATACAAAACTAGGTGACTCTTCATTTGGGTTGGCCTCTTTTAAGAAACAAGGTGACTCTTCATAAAGCTATTATATATAGCAAGTCCGACTTGCCTTGGTATTATTTATCCATCATTTTTAAATTTGAGAGAAAGATATCTCCCACTGCTATAACATCAACACGCATTACCACACTACCAAGAATAGAGTAAGGAACTCCAATTTCACAATTAGCGGTAGTCATATGTTAAAATAATCCTGAGATTTAATTTACCTGGAATGGCAAACACTGGACCTTTGAAAATTGTTCCTTTATTGATTAATCAATTCTCCTTAATTTCTGAACTTCTGATAATTATAATAATAATCATCGATGAATCCAAAAAGTTGCAGCTATATATCCAACGCAACCACTCAAAATCAAAGCACAAGTATAATTAAATATAATTCCCAAAATCAGACACAGCTACGCATAATGAATGGAAAGGCTATATTATTCATGAGAACAATGGAAATCTCTGCAATTAAAGAACATACTTCATCTGAAACCTCTTATGTACATAAAAGGAATAATATATATCAACCTTTCCAATCTGAAATATCATCAATTAATCGATTGCAGATACAATTTCAAATCTATCCAAATTCTTAATTCTGCTTTGATGCACATTTGAAATTCAGCTTGGAACAAGACTTCCCGAATTTTGAGATCTTCAACCTTTAACACCCAAATGCGAATTCTAAATGAATCTGCCAATTATCAGCCAGGGTGGATAATCTCACCACCAGAACTGATCTTCTCTTAGAGGGTTTCCGTCCTCCAAAAGGATGTGGTGAACCTTGTTCAACCAACAAAGAACCTGTTCTCCGAAAAATCCCCAAAACTAGCATGCCTGAAACAATGCTCCAACAATCTTTTATTCCTTTCTCTTTGTAACTCCTCATGCCTTCTTGAATTCTCTTCTTTTGCCTTTTTGACTTTTAATTTAATTCTTTTGAGAATCCAACGAAAGTAAATTAATTAATTCCATTTAACCTTTTTATAACTTAAGTTACTTTTGCACCATTAAATAATTAATTATAGTTGTCCTGTTTAATTTAATCTTTTTGGACAACTTAAGAATTAATTATTTTATTACAATTCTAACTTACAGAATTGGGGACATTACACATTCCAATTGGTTGGTGTCGACCAGCATGGCATCAATCAATTGGAATGTTGATGGCACAAAAGGTGACAATCGTGACCCAATCATTCCTATTGAACTTGATGGTCATTCCATTGCAAAAGAAGGCGTACAATGCATTACTCAGGAGGGGATGGCTGATTGCAACCAAGGTAGACCATAACTGGAAATGAAATACACTCTCCATAGAAAACAATGGGAGGACGTACATGGTTGACTTGAGAAATCAAGCAACAAGCGAAGAGATGGCATCATTTGATTTAGACTTGGAAGGAGTAAAATTAGGAACAAAAGAAGAAAGAAGATTTATGGAACCAAATGACGAAGGATTCCTTGACCTCCAACATTGTTCGAAGGACAAAACAAGCTCGCTCAATGGGCTTTTTCATTGGCAAATGGAAAACTACAAAGTGTTCCAACATGATTGCAATATGTTGCAAGTCGGGGAGATTGAAGGAGAAGAAGAGGACAAAGCCACAACAAGTTGGACATTTGCTTTGGAGTATGAAGAATACAAGGAGGGAGTGGCCAGGGTGGGTGACACGCTAGCTCTACCTCATAGTTTTGAACAAGACAAAGTGATTAAATACGAAGAACCGAGAATGAAGAAGGTGAACTTAGGAGAAGAGAATAGTCCATGAATGATCCTAGTTGAAGATTACTGAAATCCCATATTGAAGGTGACAACATTCAAGATCTTCACAAAATACAAAGACACCTTCGCATGGACGTACAAAGACTTGAAAGGGATACCTCCAAAACTATGTGTACATAGAATCTATCTGATATTAGGAGCACAACCCATACAAAAGTGGCCCTACGGAATGAACTATAATTATGCTACAAAGGTACAAGAGGAAATAGAAAAGATAAGTAGGAGGTATTTTCCACAACGTGTGGGTCAATGAGTTTGACTCGAAAAACTACATGGTTGAATCTTGATAGCAATATCACAATAGAAAAGATGTCGGAGGCCGGAATACTCTTCAAGGTTGAAGTCAGTGATTGGGTCTTTCCAATAGTCATATCACTGAAGAAAGAGTCCAAACAAATTCGAATATGTGTGGATTTCAAAAGTTTGAATGCAGTGACCTTACCAGACCCATTTTCGATTCCATTCACTGACTCAATATTAGAAGAAGTGGCTAGTCATGAAATTTATTCATTCATAGACGGATTCTCCGGATATAACCAAATAAGCATAATTGAGGAAAAATTGAAAACTACATTCGTGGTTGAAGACGGATTGTATGCATTCAATCAAATAACGTTCAGTTTGTGCAGTGCTCCGACAACTTTTCAAAGGATCATTCTGCACATATTTGACATAATGTTAGTGGGAAACTTGAAGGCATTCCTAGATGATTGGTTGATCTATAGTAACCAAGACACATTTGAAAGCCCTTAGATAATGTATGGAATGATGTAGAGCAGCAAGATTGGCATTGAATCTGAAGAAGTGCCATTTCGTGGTACCCCAAGGCAAACTGCTTGGACACATAGTTTGTAATGTCGGACTGAAGACCGACCTAGACAAAATAGAGGTGATCATACAAATGGAAGCACCTCAAAACATCACCAGAGTAAAGTCATTCTTGGGTCAAGTGGGCTACTATAGAAGATTCATTAAAAATTTTGGGTTTTCATTATTTGCATAAATACATGGGTACCCAAACTCTTAGAATAATGCAATATATTTGACAAGACAATTTGTGTCACCAAGAGCCATGCAAGAGTGAATTTGCAGAGAGTTTACTTTCTAGTTTGGATGTAGATAGATTGTGATATTAATTTCAACAAGTCACCATAGAATTTGAGCTTCTTTTTTATTCTTTCCTGCTCTGTTGTGACCATTTTAACAGGATTCTTATTTTTTAAAGAACATACGTGACGTCAAATGAATCTATCTGAACTGTATGGGACAGAACTTCCCTTTATCTTTGCTATTGATTTGCAATCTGGTTACATTTTGATTTAATATTCTTATAGATAAATGCACCAAGGAACCTAAATGATTCAGGTTTCAGTGTAGGTGGTTTAGAGATGGAAGATGACAGTCCAGTGTTTACTGTGGATGATGCTCTACAATTTGTGGGCTTTGGAAAATACCAAGGGCTTCTTCTTGCTTATGCTGGGATGGGCTGGGTGGCAGAAGCAATGGAGATGATGCTTCTTTCATTTGTAGGACCAGCAGTTTCTTCTGAGTGGGAATTGTCTCCTCGTCAAGAGAGCCTAATCACTAGCACTGTATTTGTGGGAATGATGGTGGGAGCATACTTATGGGGTGTACTTTCGGACACAAAAGGAAGAAGGCATGTTTTTCTCCAAAGTTGTTAATCTATTTCCCTTCTTATTTTTGGTGAAAATTCAACTGAGGAATATTGAACCTAGTCTCTTGGCTATATTGAATGTAATTTCCAAAATCTCTGCATAAGTTACAAAATCATAAATTGCAATAATGTTGGACACTGAAGTGATTGCCATACATATCTGATAGCTCCACATGCTTATGGTGTTCTGAATCAGATTAATATTTTTAGTTATAAATCTTGTGCTTTTCTAACAATAGATGGACTATACCTTGCTTAAGTCATATTTGATGGCTTTGGTGAAAGTGTACTCCTAGAAGAACACTAATGCACCAGAAAGTTTAACATAGATATAGCATGTCTATAGTTTATCAGAAGGAATTCAAACATCAGCATCTAAAGACCATTTAAGAATCAAATCATGTGCTTGGATATTTTCCATAGCTTAACTCTATCCTTTATTGTTGAACAGGTTCAGCATTATGTGAAGGTGTGCACAATCTAAAAAATAATTAGGAAAGGACTTGGTAAAACTGGACGGTATCATTTGAACTCTTGTTGAAGGGATTTAGTAGTCTGCTAAACCAGTGACTAGTCATTTTTTTATTACATTGCATGAAATGTAACGTTTCTTGACAAGATGAGCCATGCCAGAAATTGTTTGAAAGCAAATTATCTGTTTTCAGAAAAGGGAGAATATTTTCAGCTTCTTGAATCTCTACCTTCTACCTTGCAACTTTTTCAATAGTAAAATTAGAAGAGGAAAAAGATTAAATTGGATCAGCAAGCATCAAAATCTTTGAATCTCCCTAGAATTTTAAGTCTCCAAGAGGCTCCTATTCGTAATTTACAGATTCTTAGTTTAGAATGATATTCATTATTCATGAAAAGATACTTGTGATTCTAGGTGAAAGTAAATTTAAATCTTTCATAAGTTTCATTGCAGTTTTTCTTGATCTTAGAGGCGGTAAGGAAGACTCAAATAGGAAATCATGGAAGGTAACAAGTTATATGAAGATAATTGAGCAATGTCAAGTGAGGGACTAGAGGACCATCCAAGAGGTTTGTAGATACCTTTTCAGGTGCTAGAGGGCTAATGGATGTTCATTGTTTATAATATTCCTTGGTCTTTCAGGTGTAGGTGAATTGACAAGTTCTAATTTACTCCAGAGCTCAGTCATGAGGTTGAAACCTAGGGGTACATAAACTAAACAATATATGAAATAAAGGGAAAGAAATCTCCTTGTCAGCTTCTACAAGGAGGGTCTCATATGCCAAACTGGTGTTTGGCTTATTTTGTGACCTAAAAACCAAGCTTTCTAGAACGTGGGAAAATGTTACGAAGATTAAAAAAACAAATTCTTGTATTACTATGTGCCTAAATGGTAAACCATAAGTCTATAATTGGCAGCATGTAATGCATGTTTGTAGAATGGATCTTTGATGTTTTCTCTCAACCTTTTGGTGCCGTTTTAAATTTTGTCCATGTCAATAACCTTTAGGTTTACTATGGAATAAGAGGCAAAGCAGATTATGGAGGTATATCGAGAACATATCTAGTAGCCAATATGAGTAAGAAGGAAGAGTACGTAATATTATTATCTTACTCATGTTTCCAAGCTTTTTTTGCTATAATAAAAATTCTTGACTTTTCTTTTATGGTCTATGACAATAGAGATCTGCAGAAAAATATATATTTTCTTCAAAAGAAAGAAAGAAAACTATGTTAATGTGCACAAATGGCCAAAGTACTTTAGTGTTACATGAATATAAAAGTTTAAGTAGCAAATAGGATTAAGGAGTGTTGCAAAAAGTACCAAAAGATGAAAAGGTAACTATCAATAAAACTATGGGTGCTCAATGAAAACTCATTGAGGCTATAAAGAGGAGATGATATTGTATCCTAAACCAAGATGGCTTGCATCATAATTCTCAATTGTGTTTGTCCATGCACCCCCAGGGACTTGTTTGCACAGCTTCAAAGAATCTTCAAGATTCAAGAACTCAGTGGAGATAGCAATCTAGGAAGTCATCGACTCTTTGAAACTTGCAAGTGGGCACACACATGATGGCGACTTGATTGACATCTTTCTCTCCACATTTGTCCTTTCCATGCGAAGAAAAATGTTGGGGAAACTCATGGCCAATGGGTTCCTCAAAGAGGAATATGTTCAAGCAGCTATCACTACTATATCTGCCTTCAACAAAAAGATAAAGAATGAGATTCTTTGTGATGCCATTGAAAGCAAGAAGGCACAAAACAATAAGCTTCTGGCAAAGATAGTTGAAGTATACTGGGAATGCATAATTAAAAGAAGATGGAAACTTTCCTCAAATGTTAGAGCACAGCCAACGATCTACTCTTGGCAACACAAGTGGAGAGGATGTTGGAGTTGGCAAAAGGACTAAGAACATTCTACACATATAAGCTGAAGTAGAAGGCAGTGTAGAAAAAAAACAAGTTAGTGAATCTGTAATCTTTTCTTTGATATTAATATAAAGGGAGCTACCCCCAATGGTAGCAATTTTCCTAAAAAAAAAAGGAAAAAGACAAAATATCACTAAAACTATGGAGACTCTAGGGTGGATAAACCTCTAACAATTGAAAAATAAAGCCATTTACAACTACAAATAACCATGGGAGGGGATGGCCCTTCAGGGAAACCATTCAAGGGAAGGGAGCCAATATAGACTAAAGCTGGAGGCCAAGCTTGGAGGGTAAAATTAGTTCTATTTTGTATCAAATTCTGGGATAGAAGGACCGTCAACTTCTTCATCATCACACAAAAGGGTTATTATAGGATTTAATAATGTCTAGTAACAAATAGATTGGACACTTATTCAACCAGCTATGTTGGAATTAGTATGATGGAGTGCTCTTTATGCTTATGAGGAAAAGGTGCTCTTGATGCTAGAACATAATAATTAGTATGCTTAGCACTTGAATGTTTTGCATTGTAGGTAGTAGGTACTACTCAAGCTTTGTCAAAGTTAGTTTGAAGGGAAGGAATCTAGCTTGGATTGAAGACAAGTGTTGCTTATGGTCACTACTATTACAAACATTCAAAAGAAAGGAAGAAAATGGATTAATGTCTATAAATGATCAAAATAGGTGAATAGGACTCAAAGGCACTAGTTACAATAGCTAAACAAGAGCTTGAAAGGAAACCTAACAACCAAACATAAAGTATCTAAAGCTAATATAGAGGTTAATCCAACTAGGATGTTAATCCCAATTGGGTAATCCTAGACAAGCCAAAACATACAAAAAATATATAACAAAAAATTATATGAGAGGAGGGTTCCTTTTCAAAAGGAACTACCGAAAAGTCCAACACAAGGGGGTTGATGGAGAAAAGGGGTCTTACATGCATTAGAATTAAGAGTAGAAGAAGGGCCAACAACCCTATCAATCACCCTTGAAGGGCTAGAATGGCATCAGATAAGAAGACGTGGTTTAACAATTCTGGGGAAGCAAGGTAATCTTCAAAGTGGCTAACATCCATGATCGATGGATCTCTAGATTGGATTGTAAACAAGGTAGAGTTAATCGCTCTACACTGAGAGTGAGAATTATAAGTTAGGTGTTTTGTGTAGCTGATTTGTAATTTCATCAATTAACTTGTATGTAATGTCCCCATTTTTGGGTTCTCTTTCATTGCAGTTGGCTTTGACCTTTTCGGTGTGTGTCAACCTTATTAGAGGGGTTATTTGATGTTACCAGTGAGCTCAAATGGTCTAGAGGACTCAAATAACACTTTTCAAAGTTATTTTTGACTTTTGGTGTGTTCTCCAAGATTCTTGGAGAGAGCATCTATTTATAGTAAGTTACTTGGTTGGATCCGATTCTCATTATTCATCATTGATATCACTCTAGTGTAGTCAAATTTGAATTTCGATGCTTTTCGACAGTTTCCACAACTCAGATGCATTAATGAGCTATAATTTAATTATTTTTACTAAGGTTGCTAATTTTATTAAAACAATTTAATGGGCACCTTAGTATAATAGCTCGTTGGAATGAGAATTGAAGTTTTAAATGTTGGACGTTGATAAAGTGATTTTTGGTGCTGGGAATGTTACATAATAAAACAAATCACTTTTCGGGGATATAAGGCTTCTTAAATTTATAAAGTGATTTTATATTATACTTCTAGAAAATTCTCGGGATGGTTATAAAAGTAGGTTGGGGGTCTCATTGAAACATACAAAAAGAATTTAGAAGCTTGTTTATTTCTTTGTAGAGATCCAAAGATTTGTGCCTGTGGCCAAACTCTTACTAGCGGGACAAAAACCCCAATGGTTTCTTGGAGCTGAGGACGAAAACCCTCTGTCTTCATTAGAGCGGTTCCATAGGGGATCGACAAAGTGCTGAAGGTTTGAGCAGAGACAGAAACCCTCGTTCATTGGTGCAGATTCAGAGGCGGATTCAGGTAGGGTTCGCATTTGTGCTATAAGAGATTTATAGGTTTGGTATTTGGATTCAACTGTTAGAGCTAAGAAATTTGAGAAGTCTTTTTCAAAGACAAATTTTAGAGCTGTTTTCAATGGAGATTTCAGATAGGACACCATGGCAATTTGTTATTAATTTATTGCTTTACTCTATATGTTGGGATGCCTTGGTATTTGAAATATTTATTGTGAAATTGATTTGATTTTTATAGTCGATTGGTGTCTTATATGACGAGCATTTATTATGAGCTTCCACGAGACTGAATTGCGTGACTCCATTTTGACACTGCAATTGAATTAAGGAAATAAGGGACAAGTTGGGAGTTTGTGTCGCATGGATTGAGTAAACTAAAAATTTTCATTGGCATGAGATTCCCTTATCTGCTGAAGCTTGACGTAGGATAAGGAGGGCGTGAGGATTTCCCCTTTTGTTAGAGGAAACCTTGGTTCCTTCGAATGAGTTGGATTCTATATGCATCATGGCGTGAGTGTAATGTCCCCTTCTTAGTGATCACCCAGGTGGACATTTTAGCCTATTTAATTCCCGTAGGCTATAGTCAAGAAGAGGGAATTCATTTATTTAATTGTTTAATATTACTTGGTGGGAAAAGTTATTTTTATAAGGTAATGTTAAATAATTAATTAAATATGTTATAAAGTGACTTTTGGAGATAAATTAAAAAGTAACTTGTCACTTTATTATTATATTGAGTAGGAAATAAAGTGAAGGATATAAAAGTGGATTTTGAAGCTAATTTGCTTTATGCTTGTTTATTATGTCACTTTCATCGTTGGAGAGCTTCTTGGAGTTCTTGGTCTTGGGGAAGAGAAACCCTAGGGTAATTGGTTTCGATGGTGAAATGATTCCACCCTAGTTGGTTTTGTGGGGAGGTCACTAAGATCTTCCAGTTGGGTGATGATGCAATTTTGTGAGTCTCCTACAGAGACAAAATTGGAGTAAGCTATTTCTACTCAGTTTGTGAATATTGTTGAAATGTTTTATTTGTGGTTTGATAATAGAATGAATAATATCTTTCTAGTTGATAGCTGGGCGATATTCCTCTTGAGCTTAATTTTGCATATTCCTATTGGTTGGGTTATAAGTTGACATACAAGTTTATGAAGGCTTTATTCTCCAGATTGGTCGCTATATTCTTGCAATAACTCAAAGATTGATATTGCTGAGTGTGTGTTTGAGGCTCTAAGGAGCTGTGAGTCTTTTTGAGCCTTGGTGCTGGCTGTAGGTGACTTCCAGGAAGGGACGTGGTATTTACCAGGCCACGGGTTCATCCTTGGAGGCTGTGAGTCCCAAGTGAAGGATGCAACTCTATCTAAAACCTATTGCACATCTTTGGGACAGCTTCATGAAAAATTTAGAGGGGTGCGTGAGCATTTGGAGGGTGGACGTGAAGCTTTAGGCGCATCATATTGGCTTCTATCAGACGTGAAGGTATTAATAGAGGTTGTGTGGGGAATTAAAGAGGTTCAATTGCCTGTGAGGAAGTTGTGGGAGGTATAGTAGTTGTGGCGTAGAGATTATTTTGCACCGTACATAATGTGAATGAAGCTGTGTATGCATTTATAAACCAGGCGTGACTTTGGCCACCTCTGAGACTCATTTTCATACTCATTTGTCTGTTGTATTAATCAGTTATTATATTATGAAAACCTCTTATTGCTGCTGTATATTTCTGAGTGCAAATATTCTTACATATATGCTCAATATCATCACAGTGAGCCTTTGTATAAGTTTGAGATTTATATCTACTCATATCTTGTTATAATCAGTCAAATGTAGTGAAATGAAGTTCAATATTTGATTATCAAATTAGTGCATGTATTTCATTTTGAAGTTTATTATAACCTATGCAATATAACAAGTTGAGTTTGATAAAATGGAACATCTATCAAACTGAAACAATCACAAAAACACCAAATATCAAAAACTACTGAGGAGCCCAAAGACCACAGTTCTCGATACATTCCTAATTGCTGCGATTAATGGAAAGACCACAATTCCCTTTGAATCTTTGTCTCAGCACCCTGACCTAACAATTTCTAAAGTGGGTCTTCAACATTAATGCTGCTTTAAAAGACAAACATTGTTCTAGCTGGAATCTTCAATGTGGCATAGGTAGCTTCAATCTTATGGCTGGCATTCTCCAAGAGAATAAACATAAATATAGTCTTTGGAATCTTCAGTAATAAAATATCTAAATCATTGTAACTTATTTCTACAAACCTGTAGATTTCTCAGACCCTATTACCAGCCAAACCATTGAAGTTTGTCTTTGGAGAAGCAAATTTCCACCAATCGGACAATCAGTCTTGAAGCCCAAACACGAATCTTGCTTGAAACCGCTTGTGAGAGGTTTTGGGTTTTTGTCCAAACCTCAAAACTTGAAAAGGATCTAGGTTTTCGTCCAAATCCGTAAACTTGAACTTGAGGGTTTCCGTCCTCTTGTTCTAGAAAACTAAGCTCTGCTTGATTCTCAATCAAATAATAATAATCTTCACATAATGAGAAAATGAGTTCTCGAAAACCTTTTATAATAACTTTTAGATTTTCCCATCAAAACACTTTTTCATAAAGTGATATTAAAATACTTTATACTATCCTTTTAAATATTTCAAGGTGTCACTTTATTCACCTCATTAATATAATTATTTAATATTACCTTAATAATTGCACTTCTTCCCAAGTAACATTAAATAATTAAATTAATTATTATTTATTAGGCGGGATGGAAAATGGGGACATTACACAGTTTAAAGTTTCCAAGTTGAGTTAGAGGTGGGTGAATGCATGACTCCACTTTTTTAAGGAAGTGATTAAATTTAATTTAGAACTTTGGCCAAAGTAAGTGCAAAGTCTTTGCTTGCACTTGTCGGTTCACTATGCTCTAGAGTTGTACAACTAATCAGGTTCACTATGCTCTAGAGTTGTACAACTAATCAATAGTGTCATACATAGAGGAGGCTATAGTTGTATGACCATATTGGTTATGTAGGACACAACACTAGAAACTCAGATGGCAATACTAGGGGTTCCTTGACTATACTCTTTGTTGAAGGGTAGGGCCACTGTAATGTCCAATGGCTCGATGAACAGGGTTAGCCTATTACTGCAGTTCTCGTAGGCTAACGAGATGAGTAGGGAATATTTCTGAGGGGTTTCAAGACTTGTCCTTGTTACTATTTCTAGTAATTGACATTTCAGGTCAGTGATGGCGCACTTGCAGTTGATCTTGGTCATGGGACACTCTCGAGGGGTCATTTGGATATCCGGGCCAAGAGTTATGGAATTATTAAGTCACGTTATTTAATAATATTCTATTATTAAGTGATTTGGTGATTTAATGTTATAAAGTGAAAGTGACTTTATTAAAAGAATATCTTAAGTCACTTTATAAAGCATTTAAGTGAAATAAGTCACTTTATGAAGTATTTAAGTGAAAAAGTCACTTTTGATAAATGATTTAATATTAAATTAAAGGGGCTATTGAAAAGTGGCGTTGATTTTCAAGAGGAGATATTTATGTTTCGTTTGTCAAAGGTTGAAACCCTAAAAGTGGTGTACTTCTCCATAAGGCAAGGATTTGGCTCATTATTTTATTATTGAGAATATTATATCATTTTGGAGCTGCTGCTGCAAGTTTTGTCTTTCATGGCTGATTGAGGATAGATACCCTCTTTTAAAATAGGTTCTATAGGCGTGCAAGACCGTCCAAGGATCCTACTTGATTAGTCTCACTCAGGGATCGACATATGAGCATTTTAATAGAGTTAGATTGAAGAATAAATCAGGGTTTGATATTAGAATTGCAGATTTAGAAGTTAAGGTTTGTAGATTGAATAAAGTGCAGGTTGCACATCAAATAACCAGCACGTGGGAGCCATATTTCGTCTTTTCCAAGGCACAAGGGTCTACTACATCAAGCCGTACCATCTCATTTTCTCTCTGTGGCTTAGGTGTCACCTCTTGCAGTGAATTTCAGGCTTCTAGACCAGATTTGAGCTCTCCTAGCTTAGCAGATGTGAGCTACAGGTATAGCCGTACCTCCTTGGGATTTGTGCCACCAAAATAAAATAAAATAAGGCATCTTTGGTTTCTGTTTGGTACCAATCTTGGTCACCTAGGTTGAGAAGGAGGTTTGGAAACATACCCACGATCAGATTTCGACTTCCTGGAGCTAGGCTTACATTTCTTTGGATTTCCTAGGCGGTTGCCTCAAAAATCAGAACTTTATGACAGTAAAAACCTGCAAATGGGTATGATGTAATTTCATTTGAAATCAATAAAAATGCATCACCCATGACATTTGCTGTCTATCATGACATGCCTAAGAACCCAAAGCAGTTTTGTTCCAAGTTCCGTAATGGTGACCTGAGCCGCATTGCGGACGAACATATCAATTTTTTTGAAGATCTCCTTCAAAATAGAGATGTCCAAGAAGAAGATGTTTCTTGTAGGTTGTTCCCTTACACTTTCGATGAGGAGGCCTCTTATTGGTACATCCATTTGCCAGCCGACTCTATCCGCAATTGGCGACAAATGAAGGCTGCTTTCTTAGAGAAATTCAGGGCACCAATTTCCCCAATAGATTTGTATAGGCAATTTGTGGAAGTGAAGAGGCAAGAGAATGAACCAATTAGCACATTCAACAAATGATTCCACAAGGCCTACACGAGGTTATGAGATCCTTACAACTTGGATAATGCTGCAGCACTACTAGTTTATTACGTAGCCTTTGATCGTCTCATCTCTATGTTTGTAAAGTCAAAGAATCCGGCCCCAACCAACTTAAAGGAAACATATGCTGCAACAATTATAATCAGCAATGATCTAGGAGTAGGTATTGCTCTAGGGCCGCTTAATTCTTTAGGGAATTCCGTTGTCCAAAATCAAATTCAAGATATCAATTGGGCATTGGCTCAGCATACACCTATGATGAACCCAGTTCCCACCGCAAGTAAACAATTGGTCCTTCACCCAGGAATGCCTATGTCCCAAGTGCCACCATCACAACCAATATATCTTCAAAATGCAACGACCTCAGTCTAAACTAAAGAAGAAAAGGACGAAATTAAGGAACTAATCGACCAAGTCAAGAAGCTGTCAACTGAAGTTACATATTTAAAAGATCAGACTAATCAAATACAAAGTATGCAAAGAAACTATTAGTCACATCAAGGGAATTATGAAGGACAAGGTTCCTTCGGATACCAAAGGGACAATCAAAATTTTCAAAGGGGCAATCAAAATTATCAAGGGAATAATCAAGGTTTTCAGAATAACAATCTAGGCTTCCAAAAGAAGACATGGAACATCGGACCTAACAACGGTACTGTGCTGTTTCCCTTAGATAATCAACCTGCTGACAATCGTCCTGCAGACAAGGTGTTCCTAGCCGAAGCGGCGTTATCAGGATGGTGCAAATTGCACAACACATATCAACATTTTGAGTTACATTGCCACGAATTCCAAGTAGTAGCAGATATTTTCAGGAGTGAGAGGAGGAATTCGGAGGTAGGAGATCCTTTAGTGACAGGATATGAACTAGTCCCTGCATCGAGATATGATCAGGCCCTTGTCATTGAAAATGTCAAGTTTCCACCCCAAGAGTACCCGCCATACCAGCCTAATCAAAGATTCCCACCCGCATCTGCAAATGGCCCAGTGGAGGTGCTACAATATCAAGTTGGACCAGAAACTCAAACCCCATCAAGCCAGTCATCTACAATTAATGGTTATAGTTTCCCACCATTGTATAACAGTGTATTGGTGGAAGGAACCAGAGAAGTGCAAGCATTACAACAGACATCTGGAAACCCGCCCAAGGTATATCAGAGGAATACTCGCTATAATGAACCCTTGACTACATCCATTCCTCCAAATAATTTTTAGATTCCACCAAATCCAAATGCTACCAATGTGCTGTCTCTTCCCAGAGATTCGCTTGAATACCACCAACAGAATGTCCAACCAAATGGGACGAGACAAGCTACTGTACCACAAATGGAACAAAGGGGACAAGCAAACCCTCAAGTGGAGCAGGGTCAAGCACAAACAAAAGATCATCCCAAAGAAGAATTGAAAAGGTTTTCATACGTGCTAGAAGAGTTTAAAAAGATAAAGGTCAGCTTACCTTTGATCGAGCTTATGGGAATCCCTGAGATTCAAGAAACACTCTTGGGCAGTTTGACTGAAGTTGTCGCCCCAAGGAACATCTCACAGAACATGCCAAACAAAGGAGTACTCAATGCTCCAACAACTACAAATGTTATTCAAGATGAGCCAGAAGTGTTAGGCAACGCATTTGATGCTCCACAATGGCCTCCTAATTTTGTGGGAATGGTCCAAACATTGTCTAAATGTTCAAATCAAGGAGACATGACGCCAAAAGTTCTCATGGACACAAACATATTCCAAGAAGAAATTTTGACAAATGAGCTACCACAGACTCCACAGAAGAAAGGACATTTCCCAGGAGCACAAAAGGAAAAGAATCGAGATATCAACCATCAAGAAAAACACCCGGTAGTCTTTTACCAAGGAAGACGAGCCTACCCCATTTTTGTTGTCAGTCAGAATATTTGGAAAAATGTTGCACAATTGCCTAGTGGATTCTGGTGCTTCAAGCAATGTGATGCCACTAGCTATTTGCTAAAGGTTAGGACTTGGGCCTATGAGAACCAATAAGAAAGTCACTCAATTAGATAAAACAAAAGTCCCTATTATGGGAGAATTGAATAATATTCACATGCAACTAGCAGCAGACCCGAGAGTGCAAAGTTGTATTGACATTTCAATCGTCGATATCCCTGATGGATACGACATGCTTTTAAGTAGAGATTGGTCAAGGAGGCTGAATGGATATATTTCTATAGACTTTTCTCACTTGTGGCTGCCGTGGAAAGGGGTCCCAAACCAAATAAAAGTTGACAACACACTGAGGATCAAGCTGATGATTATTGAATATGGAGAAAACAACGAAATATTGTTTCTTGAGACAGACCTAGGCTCTTATAGGCCTAGAGTGAATGCAGTCCTAATGTTGCATGGATCGACTCAGGAGATTAATGGGATGGTTGATTCTACTGAGGCACTAATTGAAGAATGCTAAGGCTCCCAGGATGATAATGAAGGAATGTTTGGAAATTTTAGAAACTTTGTCTTGAAAAGTGTTCAATTGAAGGCAGAATTGAGCGAAAATGTCCAAATTCAAGATCTATTGCTGCCAAATTGGTGTCGAATCCACAATGTTGCTCATTCTAAATTTACATGTAAGATGTGTCAATAATGACACGAGATAAAATATGAAGAAGATCCCCAAGAAGGAAACACAGATCCATAGATTCCACTTTCACTGTAACAGGAACAAGTTTGGACCCTAAGGTTTGATGGATCTTGATCAAAGAAAGGAGATGGAGCTGGTTTTGAATTAATCAGTCCAAATGGAGAAGCATACCTTGCAACTCACATACTACAATTCCCCTGCACAAATAATGTCGTAGAATATGAATCATTGGTTTAGGGATTACTGTTAGCACTAAGGAGCAAAAGTATTACATGCTTTCAGAGATTCAGAGTTAGTTGTGAGACAAGTGAGAAAACAATACATTTTCCACGATAAGAGATTAGCTTGTTACTGCAATAGAGTGTGGAATCTTATTGCGAGCTTCAATGCTTTCAATATTCAATTTGTGAACTGATCAAACAATCAAGTCACAAACTCTTTGGCACAAGCAAACAGCTCATTAGAGCCACTCGCCATGGATGGCATAAGTCAATTCATAGTGGAGCTATTATCAATACCGTTAGTCCCTGATAATGTCACAAATTTCCAAGTTTTTGACGATGATGACCACATTCTTGAGTTCTTAACAAGTTTAGATGTCTTTGCAACACAAAGTATTGATGGAGATGAGATAACAGGAGAAGCTGAATTTGATGCTGATGGCATTATGAATTTAAAGGCAAATGTCATCCCAAGAGGGATGATACAATTGGAAAGGATATTTGATCAGGATCAAATCAATGAAGTAAAGAACCAAAGGATCGAAGGTGACCAATACAAAAAGGTGAATTTGGGAGCCAAAGATGAGGTTAAAAATGTATACATAGGCAAAGCTTGCACGCCCAAAGGAAAGGATGGAATAATTCAGAACATGAAGGGGTCTGTTGATGTCATAGCTTGGAGTTATGAAGATCTAAGAACTTATGACACTTCTATCATCACGCATACAATTCCTCTCAAGTCAGAAAGTAAGCTGTTCAGACAGCGCCAAAGGACGGTTAACCCATTGTTGAAACCTCTTATTTATCAAGAAGTCAAGAAATTGTTTTCAACAGGAATCATATTCCTAGTGTGCCACTCAATGTGGGTCGCCAACTTGGTCCCAGTCCGAAAGAAAAACGAAGAAATTAGGCTATGTGTTGATTTCCGAAACTTAAACAGAGCCTCTGAAAAGGACAATTATCCTTTGCCATCATTCGATGAGGTTTTACAAATTGTCAATGGGTCACAAATGATGTCCTTTTCGGACGGATATTCTGGATACAACCAAGTACTTGTGAAATATGAAGATAGATTGAAAAAGAAATTCACAACAAAATGGGGAACCTTTACCTACAAAAGAATGCCCTTTAGGTTAATTAATGTAGGAGCCACATTTCAGAGGGCCATGGACATTGCCTTTAGACTTAATTGGAAAATGCATAATCATCTATATGGATGATCTGATAGTGTTTTCAAAGAGGAGAGAAGACCATGTAGAAAACTTGAGGAAGGTATTTCAAAGATGTCAAAGGTATGGGATTTCCTTAAATCCAAAGAAGTGCATATTCGGGGTCACTAAGGGCAAATTATTGGGACACCTAATCACTGAGAAGGGAATATTAATTGATCCTGAATGCATAGAGTCAATCTCAAGAATCAATTTTCTTGCTAGCCAAAAGGAATTAAGATCTTTCTTTGGAAAGATCAATTTTGTTAGAAAATTCATCACCGGTTTTGCTGAAATAGTAAAACCTTTAAATGAGATGTTGAAAAAGGATGCCAAGATGGAGTGGACACCACCAACAAAGAGAGCCTTTGAAGTAATCAAGCAAGCCATAGCTGATGCTCTCGTCCTGGTGAGTCCAGATTACGCAAAGCTTTTCTACCTATATTCCTTTGCATCATAGCATTCTTGTGCCGCAATGCTCTAGGAACAATAACCTTGGAAATGACCTCATAGGTGACCCACTTAGAGATGAACTCAAAACCTTCATGGAGAATGGTGATAAGAAAACCCAAGCCTTACTAGAACGAAATGAAAAAACTAGTCAAGCATTACTTCAAGTCCTCCAAAACCTGAGCAACAATCATACAAATGAGGCAAAATCTAACCATTCTGAGAACAATCATGCTACACCTTCTCGGGGCACAAGTTCCAAACCCACCCGACCCCATTTTTTTCCAAATAAAGAACCCGGAAAAGGAAACAATGATAGTAGCACCCACATAGAAAGTGTTGATGAGATCTTGGCAACCTATCATAGGTTAGAACCTGAACTAAGGGAGCTTGTGTCATTTAAAGACTACTGTGAGGCCAAACAAAGAAACACACATAGGAAGGAGAGAGATGACTCAACTGATGGGGAGCTCAAGAATAGGATCAGCAAATTAACCATTCCTAGCTTTGATGGAGAAGGCAAAACCATTGCCCGATCATGGGTTCAAAAGCTAGATGCCTACCTATCCTTAAGCCCTATGACCGAAACAAATGCCATCAAGTTTTCTGTGCTGCATCTAGCCGGTATGGCCCATGATTGGTGGCATCACAAACTCATAACTCAAGGCCATCAACAAGTTACCACCTACGATGACTTTACCCAAAGATTGATAAAAAGATTTGATCAAAGGTACCCAGAATGGTACTTTAGGGAACTCACACAATTAAAACAGCAAGGCACTATAGAAGAATACGCTACCGAGTTTCAGAAGTTAGCAGTCATGGTTCCCGAAATTTCCCAAGAAAGACTTACCTATTTTTTCATAGAAGGCCTAAGGGGTTCAATCAGAAGCATGGGGGGCGCATTAGAACCCAACCATTTGGACGTAGCTATCCAAAAGGCCATGAAATATGAAGAGAACTGGCCAAAAGACAAGCCCAAGAAATTTAACTCATTTTCCAAACCTCCCTATAAAGAAGAAAAAGACAAAAGGGGGGAAATTACTAGAACATGTTAGTGGTGCAAAGAAAAAGGGGGCAAAGATCATATGTGTAGAAGAATGGAAGAGCTGAAAAGCAAGGGACTGTGTTTTAAATATCAACAACCGTGGGGGCTAGACCATAGATGTACTAGCAAAGCACACCAACTCGAGGCATACCCAAGAGAGGAATACCCAAACAAGAAAGCTAGAATTGAAAATGAGAGTCAAGCCATGTTAGCTACCATTTCCCAAGCATCTAAGCATAGCCCTTTCCATATCAAAAGTGCACTCTTGGGGCAAAGAGTTATCACCTTGATAGATAGTGGGGCCTCTGATAGCTACATTGACCAAAGAATAGTAAAACAAAAGAAGCTAAGAACCCAGAAATTAGAAGGTTTTGAGGCAGCAACGACCACCGGTGCTAGGGTGCAATGTACTACCCTAGTACCCCAATTGAACGTCCTTCTAGGAGATCACCTCATCACCAAAGACTTCTAAGTAGTTCCCCTAGATGCTGACCTCATTTTGGGAACTCCATGGATTTATTCATTGGGTTATTTCATGTTTGATCTTCCCAACCAAATCATTCATTTCCAACACCAAGGGCAAGAAGTCACCCTAAAGGGCATGCCTAATGGATCTCCAAAGGTGGTCTTATGTAAAAGAATGGAACAAATTTTTAGGCGGGGACAAGGAGAATGGGCCGCCCAATGTATGATACTAGACAAAAACACCACATAAGAGAAGGCCATCCACATTGAAATTCATCCTATTATCAACAAGTATGGGAAGGTATTCGAGGAAATCCCACCAGGGTTGCCACCTAAAAGAGGGTTTGAACACACCATAGAATAGAAGAAGGGGCAAAACCAGTCATGACTACTCCTTACTGTCATCCCCATAAGTACAAAGAGGAGATAGAAAAAACCATTAAAGAATTACTGGAGATGGGGCATATTCAACCCAACTCAAGCCCTTTTGCATCATTAGTGGTCCTTGTTAAAAAGAAAGATGGCACTTTCAAGATGTGTATAGATTATCGAGCTCTAAACAAAAAAACCATCAAGAACCGCTATCCCATCCCCCATATTGATGAGCTCATTGACGAACTGCACGGAGCAAGATACTTTTCCAAAATCGATCTTCGATTGGGATATCATCAAATAAGATTGAGGGAAGAAGATGTGCATAAAATAGCTTTCTGGTGCCACTATGGACACTTTGAATTCCTTGTCATGCTCTTTGGGCTCACCAATGCACCGGCCACCTTTCAGTCATGCATGAACCACACATTTCGCAAGCAACATAGGAAGTTCCTCCTAATTTTTTTTCGATGACATCCTCATATATAGTAAGACATGGGAAGAACACCTCCAACATATCGAAGAAACCCTCAAGATTTTAGACCAAGAATCTTTGTACGCCAAAGCTTCCAAATGTGAATTCGACATGGAGGAGATTCTATATCTAGGACACAAAATCAATGCTCAAGGTGTTAGTGTGGATGAAGAAAAGATTGCTGCTGTCAGGGAATGGCCTAAACCCAAGACCCTCACACAACTAAGAGGCTTTGTTGGGTTATGTAGCTATTATAGACGTTTTGTGAAAGGGTTCTCCAAGATTGTCGCCCCACTCGTGAACTTAACTAAGAAAGGGGCTTTTGCATGGAACGAGACAACCCAATAGGCCTTTGAAAGATTAAAAGAAGCAATGAGTTCTTGCCCTGTATTGGCCATTCCCGACTTCACCCTACCCTTCGAATTACAATGTGATGCATCAGGGGAAGGGATTGGAGCTGTCCTCATGCAAAATAAACATCCAATAGCCTTTGAAAGTTGCAAACTTACTCCAGCAGAGAGACTCTATCCCATCTATGATAAGGAAATGTTGGCTATAATGCATGCCTTGGCCAAATTCCGCCAATATCTAGTCTGCACAAAGTTCCATGTGAAAACCGACCATAATAGTCTGAGATACTTCATGCAACAAAAAGATTTGAATGACCGCCAACAAAAGTGGGTCAGTCGCATACAGGCCTATGACTTCGATATAGAATATATGAAAGGAGCCAACAATGTGGTAGCGGACGCCCTCTTTAGACAAGATTGCTTGAAAACTATAACCCAGATAGCTACAGATTGGAAATATGACATCATCTCAGAATATGCCAAAAACCCTCAAGCCATTGAAATCTTGGAAGGACACTCCCCAATGAAGAATACAAAATAGTCAAGGATGTGATCTTATATAAAGGAAGAATCTTTCTAGTACCCTACTCGATTAAGGAGAAGGTTCTTAGAGAGTATCATAACAACCATCTAGCCGAGCACCAAGGGTTTTTCAAAACATACAAGCAAATGAGGGAGAAGTATTATTGGAAAGGACTCAAAAGGGATGTGCTAAAGTATGTACAAGAGTGTATGGTTTGCCAAAAGAATAAAATAGAACACAATCAACCCGTGGGACTCTTGCAACCTTTACCCATCCCCAATCAAAAGTGGGAAAGTATCTCTATGGACTTTATCATAGGATTACCCAAAACTCAAGGGAAGGATTGCATATATGTGGTGGTTGACCGACTCACTAAATATGCCCATTTCTTCGCCATATCCATGGACTACGGGCCCCCCCAGGTAGCAGAAGTATTCTTCAAAGAAATTTTTAGACTCCATGGCCTCCCAAAAAATATTATCAGTGATTGGGATGTCCGGTTTGTGAGTAAGTTTTGGCAAGAACTCTTTCGATTATCAGGGACTACTCTTACATCAAGCACTAGCTACCACCCCCAGACAGATGGTCAAACAGAAATCGTCAATAAATAAATAGAAGGCTACTTAAGAAATTACGTCATAGGACAGCAAAATGCATGGATCAAATGGTTACATTTGGGGGAGTATTGTTACAACACGACATATCATATGTCCATCCAAATGAGTCCCTTCAAAGCATTGCATGGGTATGAGCCCACTGCTTTCGGGAGCTTGATCACCCAAGAAAGCCAAGTTCCTCGAGCTAAAGACTTTGTGCAAGAAAGTATGGACATCCTAAACACTTTAAAGGACAACTTAAACCAAGCCCAAAACCAACAAAAATTGTATGCAGATAGGAACCGCACAGAGAGGACCTTTGAGGTCGGAGATTTGGTATTCCTAAAGTTGCAGCCCTAAAAACAATCTTCCATCAAGTCCAATGGGAAGGAGAAACTTAGGCCCCGGTTCTATGGCCCCTACAAAATCACAAGAAGAGTGGGGGAAGTAGCTTATGAGTTAGAACTTCCTAACAATAGCCGCATCCACAACATCTTCCATGTGTCAAGGTTGAAGAAAATGCTTGGCAAACAAACGAGCCCTTGTGAAGAATTACCCCCCCTTGACGACGAAGGTAAATTGGTCCTCGAACCTGAAGTCATCTTGGAGAGGAGAGAAAAGAAGTTGAGGAATAGAAGCATTCCAGAGTTCTTGGTAAAATGGAAGGGCCTACCAGAGGAAGACTCCACATGGGAGGGCCAAGAGATTCTCAACCACCCAAACCTCCAAGTTGCTTGAGGACAAGCGAATCTCGGGAGGGGGAGACTGTCATGGCCCCCTAGGGGAAACTTTACAATTTTTATTTATAATCAATATTGACATATTTCTTTAAAAATCATTTTTTATATAAAAGTATACTAAACAAAAAATAAAGATGTATTATGATTAAATAAATAAAATGATAATAATAGTGTAAATGGTGTAATAAAATAATAATACTTTTTCACCTCTTTACATCAAATTAAATAATATAATGCAAATCATATATTATGTGAATACCATTGCCATCAAATGCATAATACAAAAAGGATAAAACAGTCGCACCTGCCTGGGAGACAAACGATGCATCTCCTGATAGGGACGCCAAGGCATATAAGAGAAGAATCGATGGAGAGAGGAGGAGGGGATAACAAGAAGAGAATCACGGCATCAGGAACACAGGTGAGTTTATCACTTAGCATTTTCTATTCAATCGATTCTCAGATTCAACACAATGATATTTGTAGAACCCGTGAACTGTTTGAAACGCTAAACTTAGAATCTCTTTATTCTCACCTAACCGCCTCCTGTAGACAAAACATTGGCCCATTCAATTATCTTTTGTTATAACTAATCTCCCAAATGGTTCACTATGATGCGTCAACCCTAGGGAGGGGATTCTATGCTTAAATGTAGTCGCAATTACATTAGCAGGGAATTCCTTGACCGACCTGCATAGAATAAACCTGCCCTTAGTCCAATGTCAGGAAAACAATATAAATGACTGATTTGGTAGTCACCTGGGAAAGGCAAAACAACCTGGATATCGACTCACTTAGATTACTGATTGCTATGAACTTGATGATCTTGTCTGCAACTAAATTCGATTAATGTCAATACTCAAATCTGACATAATGTATTTAGACTTTAGCATTGCTAGATTTATATTTGATTAAATACATAGTCATAAATCATGGATAGAAATATGAAGATGGCATATATGTATTCACACTATCACATTTACTTCTGCACTGTGATACATCATTATGATAGGATTCGTTGGATTATATACATGTTAATAGTTGCATAGCATAACAAATGTAAATATAAATGAATCACTAATGATTGTATACTTGCTGACTGCATATCAATTTGTTTGGATTATGTGTGATTCCTATCAGGAGTAGAGAGCCATGCCTTAAGAAGTTTCGTCTAAAAACCTCACTCAGGTGCCACCCCACAAGCCCAGGCAAGGGTTGGGTAGTCTGCCCCATAGGCCCATTGCAAGGGTTGGGTCATGGAGGGGTGAGGGTCCCAGGCTTCCTGCCCCATAGGCCCAAGATATGGGTTGGGCATTGGAGGATGGTAGACCGTAGGCCCCTTAAGGGTGCCTCTCTTCTGATGGAATAAATGTCTTATTTTCTTTCCCTTCTATCTAAACTCTGCATATATTATTATGTTGAATTCTTTGATACCGAGTATTAGATGCTAATATGTAAACCTATGGATCTGAATGTAAAAATGCAGGTTATCATTCCAAACCTCTACCCATGCAAAGCCTCAGGGATTGGAATAGACTCCCCACACGCTCATCTTCTATAACTAGGGACCAACCAGGAAAGGGAACATTACATTAATATTGATAATATAATATTAATTATAATTTTGATATTGTCTTTGACAATCAAAATTATAATGATATCAAATGTTTAATATTTTAAATATGATTTCGGGGACATGACATTAGGCCCATTGTGACGCGGAGGTGGAATACAATGAACACCCCGCTTCATATGGCTGCCTTTGCTCTAAATCCAAAATGGTATGCACCCAGGGCTGGTAGGGTGCCTCCATGCGATGACCCTGAGATTTTAGATGGGTTCACATGGGCCATTGAAAATATTTATCCAGCAAAGAAGGCTTCACTACTTCAGACGCAATTCCTAGACTTTGCAAATCTTAATGGCCCAAACTTGAGTAAACCACAGGCGAGATTGGATAGAGCTATATTAGTTCAATCGAACCCTATTGGATGGTGGACCTATCATGGGAGGGATACACCGGAGTTGAAGACATTTGCTTCTTGCACAGGTTGCCAGTTCCTCTGCTGCAGAGAGGAATTGGTCCACGTATAGATTTATCCACTTCCTCAAGAGGAATAGACTTACCTCTAGATGAGCAGAGAAGCTAGTGGCCATTTTAGTGCTCTTTGGCTTCAGGATTGGCAGACTCCAAAGTATCGGCAAACTCCAGCTCTACAGTGGGATATTGATCCTGAGGATGTGGTCTAGGTAGATGAGGAGGAGACAGTTGAGGGTTTGGTTGATGTTCCGTTGATTGAGGAGGACCATCATAGTGGCAGTGACTCAGAGGACGACTCTGATTTTGATGCGGTTATGGGAGATGATTAGGGGCAGCGTTGCTCTTTGTTTATTCATTATTGACATACGATATTGTATTTTGATTTTCATAGCAAACTTTAAAACTGTATGGCAGCAATGTAGCCTTTGGGCATTTTGATATAAGTTTATAAATTATAACTTGGAGGTTGTTTCATGATTCGTGTATGTTAATTTTGAATGCGTATTGAGTATTGGCATAATGTTGAACACAAATGTTATATGTTAAGGTTCTATAATGTATATTATGCAGCCTTATCCATGTTATCATATGAATATTTAAAATTTCCCTATATTTCTATATAGCCATCCCCTGCCATCCCCAAATTTGGCCTCAAAAATCGGAAACTTGGGGACTCGTCCCGCCGTCCCCATCCTAGAAACTTGGGGTAACATACTAGTTATGGTCAGCAAGGAACGCCAGTACAAAAGAAGAATTCTAGGTAAGAATGCCTGCTGTCAATGCTGGTAAAGTAAAAGCATGACACTGATTTGAAGTTATCCATTCCACAATCTGTATTTCATGACATCAGCAAGAGTAGTTTTTACTGAATTGGACTTCAATTAATGTTCTAAGCACCTTATACCTTTCCATGCAGATATTGGGAAGGGGAAAATGTATAGTTTTGAAGAGTTTCATGGAAAATTGATTCATCCTGTCACTGAATGTATCATCTTTATTGAGGAACTAACTTAAATCCCAATGTAAAATACAAATAGATTTGAATAGATTTTATATTGTTCCATTAGTAGAATGTTTACTCTATCAACATAGGCTATTTCAAGTGTATCTATAAAATAAAATAATGCAAGAGCACAAAAATAATATTTGAAGTATCTGTTTATTAATATTGTTGCGGTGCTTATTCTAAAAATATCTATTGGCCTTGGTCCATATAATTCTTTATTACAGAACTATTCAACTAGTATATGTGTGTAGCTGTTGCTATTTTTTTAATATTATACAGGGAATGCATATATTGGAGATTAACTTCTTAATCTTTGCAAGGTTTCTAATGCCAGGAAATTAATTTAAGGCCTTCTGCCAAACGATGCCATCCAACCTACTGAATTTCTACATTTTTGCCTTGTTTAGCATTGGCAAATAAGGATTGACAATCATGATGGAATTCATCATCAGTTTTTAATATCTATTATGCAAAGTTATTAAAAACACAGAAGAGATATCTACTTATGCATCTATCTTTTTTGACATGGTTTCTCAATGAATTGATATCAATGATTTGGTGGATATGTTCTTTGTTGTCATCAGATATGGATTTTTCGCCACAGCAATGGTGACTTTTGGTGCTGGATTTTTGGGTGCCTTTTCACCAAACTATCTTGTATTGGTTGCTTCTCGTTGCTTGGTTGGTCTTGGAATTGGAGGTGGCCCTGTCCTTTACTCATGGTTTCTAGAATTTATTCCAATGGCCAATAGAGGTTTTTGGATGGTGATATTTTCAGCATTTTGGACTTTTGGCACAATTTTGGAGGCCTCAGTTGCATGGGTATGTGAGCTTATTTTAATGTTGATCTTTTCTTTATTTTTTTGTTGATTCACTGCAATTCCATAAATATAAATCCAGCGTGTCATGTGAAGAACTAATGATTCATGATTAGTTGAAATGATAAGAATTTTTATGATAAAGCTTATAATCGACAGATCTCCTTGATTACATTGGTTCTGAGAGTCACTGAAGTAATCATTAGGGGAAACAGATGGGAAATATTTTAAGCTACATTGCAGGAATTTTAGGAAGCATTTCTGAAATTCCAGAAACCAGTCCATTCCTAGAAACACCACTTGTAAATTTTGAGCCATTTCTGGGAACAACTTGACATTTCCAGGATGTTCTTGGAACAAATCTGAGCAGACTACATCCCTGAACATAAAGAAATAAAGAGACACAAAACAAATAAAACATCATGACCAAACCAAACCTAAGCTAAAGTAACTCCACCTCTGACCTCCTAACCCCAAGCTAAACTAAACCCAAGCAAAGAAGATAGATGAATTGTTGTATGTGCATTCAAATTTGTGTCTTGGATAAAATAAGAGTGACAATTTGCAAGAGTCAACCATGCTTTGGGATGTTTATCTAAACCAGCTAGATGCTTCTGCAGTTACCCTTGCCAATCTTTCATGTTTTGATGATGAAGGACAAGGGACCTCTACACAAGTTAGAGAGTGGAATTGGTGGGTGTGGCATGGCCACTCATGAAGCTTGTTCTAATGGTTTGGGAATGCATACGAGAGTGATGATGATTTTTTCTAGCTTCTTAGTATAATGTATTCCAAGTCTATGATTGTTAATTTATAGATTATGGATGTTATGTATATTTGTAGTTGGACCTTTTATGCTCAAATGTCAATGCTTTGTCTTTTTTAATTTATATTTATATAAATATTTTTTATTTTTAAATTTTGATGGACATTCCCATGCTATTTAATTCTAGGGTTCCTAGAGAATTTATATTTCTTGAATTATTACTTGTTTCAGTTTCCTGGTAACTTAGCTTTCAAGCATTTGACAAATTTTTTTGTTGAATGTAACATTTGTTTGTGTGTATTAACACTTACTTACATTATTGTGCCATAGATAATCAAGAGCCTTAGGCAACAAACTAAGTCACTTTAGCACAAACCTTATTAGTCCTAGCGTCATTCACAAGTGAAATCATTTTCTCAAATCTAGTCCATCTCATCTAGAAATATGTTTCAAATGGCATCCCATAAGGCACAGACTTGTCATAGCAGCAAAAAAAATTTGGGGAAAAAATGGGGAAAAAATTGGATTTAAAAAAAAGGTAAAAAATTGTAGAACAAGAGATAAGAACTATTTTTTTGAAATTGAAAGGCATTTCCATAGCATAGAGATATAGAGAGCAAATAAAATAAAGAGTTTAACTGATGAATTATAGAAAATAGTTTTTTGTATTTTATATTCATAGCGCTGATTACATTGCATTGCACATCTTTCAAACTCAAAGCATTACTTCACATTGCATAACTAATGACTAAAGGCTGATAGATGAAAAAATTTCAATTACAATATAGTTTTTAACAAATTCAACCTAAGCAGTTATGCAACTACTTCAGATTGCATAACTAATAACTAAGAGCAGCTGCCAATTGCATTTGCTTGTCATGGCATTCCATGAGACCACATTTCTTTGAGGTATTTTTTCAAACAGGTCACTGCCTTGTCTTCTGCTACCACATTTTTCATACATGTCTATTGTAATGTCCCCTTCTAGTTAGTGATCAACTCAAGAGCTCTTCAGCCTATTTCGGAAGCTTGTAGGATCGTTGAGGTGAAATCAGGGTTTCTTTGTTTGGAGGTTTTTTTGGCATTTCTCGGAATTTACTATTTTTAGTAAATTCTATTTTTGGTAGTGATCAGTTGTCAGCTCTTCAATAAGTCATCTTTAGTTGGAGCAGTTGCTTGGGTTTGAATTTTGGCTTTTAAAAAAAAGTATTTTGGTGAAATAATATATTTCAAGGCATTAATGTTTTAATTTCAAGTTAACCCCTTGGCCTAGCTCATTAACTTTAAGTTGTGTTTAAAAGGTGGCCATGAAGGGGGACGCCTTCATGAAGGAAATATTAAACATTTAATAAAGTTTATTTATGCCTTGAAGTGGACACCATTCTAAAATATAAAATATTTCAAAAAGGGAACTTTTGGTGTCCCATTCTTGGAGGAGTTTTGGGAATTTGAAAAGTCACCTTTTTTTCTATAAAAAAGAAATTTTTCTCCAGCTCTTATCATCCAATGTTTATGCTATTGTTATGTTGTTGGAATGACAACTTGATTTTACTTCGAGAGATGCTTACCTCCTAGTTTTAATCCAATTTCGTGTTTGAAAGATAACACCTAGTTGGTTTTCCAGGCTGCTTCTCATCTAGACTAGCAGATTGAGTTTAAGAAATGAAGAATTGTGGAGTTTATCAAATTTTGATGTTGCTGATTATACCATGGCTGAAAAACGATTTTGCATACAGCTCCTTGGATGATTTTAATTTGCTTATGGGTATTGATGCTACATGATTCTATGATAGGGGCAACTCAAATTGCAAAAGAGCAGATTTTATTATGGAGTTTCCGATTTTTTAGAAAGGTTGTACCTTTCCTAGGGTAGTACTTTTCCTGGCAGCTTGTCTTGGGATTTGTGCTTCATATAATGTGGCTGTTTTGGAGTCTCATTCGAGTTTTGAGCTGCTTGCCTTGGCCTATGGTAATTGTAAGTTCAGTTTTGAAGTGTGACTTTGAAGTTTTATGGAGTTTTTAGCATTTTTGGTGATTCTTAGGTTGCTGGTTCAAACTTTCAGTTTGTTGCTGATTTTATATCAGAATTATTTCAGTCTTGATTTCAGTTTATTCCTTCAATAATTGAGAGAATTCTAGAGTGGGTGACCATTTATTTCTTGTGCTTCAATTCTATTGTAATCACTTGTAATTTGTAGTAGTTTTTTACATTGAAAGACTGTTAACAGTAGTACTGTTTCAGTCATTCTTTACTGCTTACTTGTGCTTAATTTCTCATATTTGTAACCCTTGGATGGTTTACCACCAGTGTGGAAAAAGAACTTAATAATCTCTCATTTGTATCCACTGAAAAGTGGTGAATTCCCACTCACAAGTGGATGCCTGCCGCAACGGATGAATTAGTTTGCTTTGTTTCTTTTTTCCCCCCACTGAACAAGTGGAAGTGTGGAAATTGTTCATGGCTGGTTCATCGCCTCATTAATTTCAGCTGTAACTTACTTTTAGTTATTGAGCATTATCCTCCACCATTTGCTAGCCCCTCACCCACATCGGGTTTTAGGGCACATTCTTGGTGTTGAGTGTTTTTTCAGTTTGCTTATTATTTTGGAGCTAACACTAATCAGTTGGCTTAGTGCTGGTTGTGATTGTGAAAATTCAAAGAAAAAATTGACTCGCACATTTCATCTACCAAAGCATTTTATCAAACAGTTGACTACCTTGCTGCTATGGCTAAAAGCCTAAAATAGGTGCTTTCGAATAAGCTATGGATGCTTGGAAAAAATCAGTGTTCCATGGGGATGTGTCCCCCCCTAAATCCATGCGTTTCGGAGACAGGGACGTCTTGGGGATGTGGGGACGGGTGGGAAACATCCCCTCGTCGTATTGCCACCTTTGTCGAGACTTCAGAAACTTCGTGGGAACAAAGGAGACTTTTGGATGTCTCTGAGACGTCTCAGGGATGCCTAGTCGTCCCTCAAGTGTCTCGGGGACGCCTAGCCATCCCTTGAGCGTCTCAGGGACGCCCAAGCATCTCCCACATTGGGCAACATGAAAAAGGTTTTTTTTTTTTTTAAATATTTAAAATTTCTTAAAATTTGTGCCTTGGGCATAGCCCTAAAGGCTTGTGGGACCCCTCTCCAAACACACTACCTCTACAAAACACTCTAACTCTATTTTTGCTCACATTTGCATTTCATGTTTGCAACAACTAGGTGAAGAGGAGAGAAAACAGTGAGAGGAGTGGGTGAAAGAGTGAGATTGAGGTGCTGCAAGTGCAAGAGGGGTGAGAAGGAGAAGAAGAAGAGGAGGAGCATTATACACCAAATTAGAAGGATTTTTCAAGCACAAGGTAGGTTTCTATGGCTGTTTTTTGAATTTCTTTCAATATTTTTTTGTTTTTGTTTTTTCTAAGTTGATAGATTCATTTTCAAAATGTAGTTTGATGTTGAATCTTGACGGAAAGATGAAAAATGAACAATGAGCCTTGAAATGAAAATATGAATAAGCATTTGCAGCCATGTTTATGAAATTATGATTAATTTTCAAGATTCAACATCAAATTTGTTAAACTAGGCTGAAACTAGGCACTTATAGAATTTATTTGTTTATTGCAGTGTCACAATGAGCTCTCATGACATGAGTGAGGATGCGGTAGAGGTTCATTCTCATAATGATCCTGAATCTAAATATCCTCCTGAGGTTGAGGGGAGTGACCATGGGGCTGAGCTTGAAGCCCAAACTAGTTCCATGGCAAGTGAAGCAAGTACTATAGAGTTCCCTTTTGCATTAATGGCATCGTATGCTAGGAGTCCTTTTGATCACAAATTTCCTCTCAAACAGTTTGCAACAAGATTACTAGGCAAGCTAGGGGCAACATCTGGTGGCATAAGGAAGTGGAATTGCCACTTTTGTGATTTAGAGTGGTTTGGGAGCATTACTAGAGTTAATGCACACCTTCTTTTCATTAGAGGAAAAGGTGTGGAGAAATGTTCTTTTTTGGCAAAACCGGAAAACCTCAAAATGAGAGTTGAAATAAATAAGTTATGGGGTGTTCCTGATGATAGTCCAGCTGCAGTTGCACCTATGCCTACTACTTTGCTTCATAGGACACATCTTCAACATAGCCAGCCACAGAGTCCCAACCATACTTTGCGGACGAGAGTAGGAGGGACACCAGGTTCTTCTAGTGCCTATGCAGGAGAGGGGAGAGGGAATGGAAATTGCAAAGTCAAACTCAAAGTAACCCCATAGCAGATTTGTTTAATGTGCAGCTCAAGGATGACATAGATGATGCCATTGGCAAGTTCTTCTTTTCCAATGTGTTTTACCCGTAATAATTTTTTTACTTCACTGAGGCATTTTGCTTAAAATAGTCAAAATCTCAAAATTGCTTGAAGTTGGAAATTTGGAAAAGTGGAAATTTGCATGTCATGCACGAGGGTCAAGAAATCAAAATTTTCAAAATCTGACGATTTGGGTCTATTCAGAATGATGTTATCTTCAAAACCCGGATTTCAGTTCTTCAGTTTTAGGTTTTCCTAAATTTGAGGAAAAATTAGGGTTTCCTAAATTTTAGGATTTCTTTTCCTAAAATTTAGGGTTTTCTGGGTTTGTTGTGAAACAAATGCCCATAAAGTTCCTTTTTCGAAAAACCTTAAAAAATGGGGAAAAAGCCTAAAAATAACCCAAAACCCTAGAAAACCCTAAAAAATAAAACTTGTCAGAATTGACTGAAAATTACTTTGATTGGCTTATTTCACATCATGATCACAGTGGTGAAGTCAGAATCAAGAAAAAATCATTTTAAGCCTGGTGGGTATATTTCACTTTTTTCGGGACAAAAGTTAGGACCTTTGAGATTGTCAATGGTTGTTGGCTAGTACTAGGTGTCAAAATCTAAGCCTAAAATTCATCGTAGAAGATTTTGTGGTGAAAGATGCTTCGCGACGAAGGGGATTTTCAAATGGTGAAAATTGTAAAAATTATTATAACTCTGGAAACACTTCACTTTGCAACATGGGAGATACTTGTGCAATCAACGTGCAAGTCAACTTTGCAATGTCTGTACATGAAAAATTGGTGAAATACAGTCATGCACTCGTGTCGGCGGCAATAATGCTTCAACGCAGTCAACTCAACAGATGACATAGTGATCGCAAGGCGCGAAAATGGTGAAAATCAAGTGAAAACTACCAAGTCTGGTGACATTTGTGCCCTTGCAGGCCAGGGGCGCCCTTCAATTTGAAGGCCCAAATGCAGTTATTAGTTGTTGCAAATATATTCATTCTCTTCAGAATTTTGTCAGCTTTCTAGCAAGCCATCAAGCGAATCCATCCCATTTGCGAAACTTTGGAAATTGAAGGCGGAAGTAGAAATTACAGAGGTTTCACATGTCAGAGATGACAGTCATATTTCAGAATTTGCTCCCCTATAGCCCAGGGCGTCCTTGACTTAGGCCAGTTAGATGATAGAATTTGCAGAAATCGTTTCCAGGGGATCTCTTCAAATTCAATCCAGCTCAACGATGCATCTGTTCGTAGGTCCGTAAGACATACTGAGCAACCGTGGCAGATGAACCTGCGAGCATGTAAAACAAAGGGAAAATAAAAGTCAAAATATCAAAATGTACCTCTACAGGCCAAGGGCGCCTAGCCTTTTGGCCAGCTAGTTGAGATTTTCGGCAGCTGTTGTCTTCATGAGATCTGTGCAGAATCCTTCAAGCTATGCAGTGAATCCAATCATCAGCCCTTGGGATCCATCAAATGCCCATAGATGAAGAATCAATGGAAAATACTGAAGGATAAAAACAAGCAGAAAAATGGCTTAAGTATGGAAAATTGCTCCTTTGTTGAGAAAGGCACCCTTCTACTGGAGCTCTTAGAAGCAATTTTTTGGCTTTGTCACTCCCAAGAACATCTCTTCCAAGTTGTTCTATCTCCATGATGAAATTGTCAGCACATGCATCAGAGCAATCTGGCTCTCGGCAGCGAGGGTCAAAGTGGAGGATTCTATTGAAAGCTACAAATTGCAAAATCATTCTCAGAAGCTAAAATAGCCCTTGCAAGGCAGGCTCGCCCTTGCATTTGAGGGTCTTAATCCAACTTTCAGGCATTGCACATATAGTCAATCTTTGTGGAATTCTTCCAGCTATGCGATGGATCCAACATTTAGTTGACGGAGTCATCAGTCACTGGTAGTGGCAGATTGAAGCATGGAGAGTTAGAATCAGTAAAATCGTTGTCTGGTGTCATATGCACCCTTTTGGGAAAAAGCCCCCTAGTTTTTGAGGCATCAAAATTAGTTTTTAGCACTTGCAACTCCCAAAAACATGTTTGTTAGACTTGTTCTGGCTACGTGATGAATCCATCAACACAGTTTTAAGATTAATCGGGCATCCGAAATTTAGGATCGAATATAGGCTCTGGTGACGTTTGCAAATGAATTTTTTTAAGAAATTGGCTGAGTTTGGAAAGGTGACGCCTAAAGTCAAAGTTTGACTTTTGAACTCAAGTTGATGGGCCGCCCCAAAATGGAGGAGTTAGTTAACAAAATTAAAATAATATTAAATCTTTAGTTAAACTTCTCAAGTCGACTTCAAGAAGACTTAATTTTTGCTTGCAATTGGTGAATTTATTTTTGCATGCATAGATAACTAAAGTGCATGGAGGTGGCACCTATTTCAGGGCTTATTCTTCATTCAATTAACTAGAAAGGAGGTCCAATAAGATTATGGCATCCCATTTGCATGCAAAGTTGACGCCTTTCTTCAAAAATTCTTTAAATATGCAATTGGGCATCCATTATTTTCACAACAGGTGGAAGCAAACACAATTTTCCTCATGCAAGCAAGATTTGGAGGTGCTATAGTAAGAATTTTTCAGTGTTCTTCGCTCGTGTAGGTCTAGATTGTTTAGCAGGATAGTTTTGCATGCTTCATTTTTTTGGCAGATTTTTGGCAGCGTTCATCAGATTAAGGCAAGAAGACAAATTTCTTGAGGTAGATTATAACTTCTATTTTCTCACCTCATAATTCTTCTATCCTTGTCTTAGGTTTTGTTTTGCATGTCTAAGTAAAGGCGTCTTTTTCAGTATTAGATCATCTGGGTTTTCTTAGAAATTTTTTCTCTACAAAACCCATGTGATAGAATTTTTTAGGAAAAATTGCCTCGTAGCTTCAATTTTTAGAGCTTTGCTTTTTTTTTTGGAGATTCCTTTGCATGGTTGAAAAAAGTCATAATTTTGAAAAACGAAGAATCTGGGTGTGATTAGCTCATCAGCGGCAACAAAACCCATATGTTAGAATTTTTCATCAGAAAAAGTTTCTGAAGCCCAGTTTTGCATGCTGCTTCTTTTCCGAAAAGTCTTTGCATGTCAAGTAAAATAGCATTTTTTTGAATTTTCGACATTGTGGTTTTTTGTAAAATTTGCCCTTCGACAGGCTCTTTTTAGCCTCATTAGGAGATATTTTAGCTTTTCGGAAAAGTTGTCAGAATATAGCCATGTTCACAGTCAACAGGCAAGTTTTTCATAATGCAGTTCACCTAGACTGAATTCAAGACCATATCGGTCTTAATTCATGATTTCATTAGAACGATCGACACAAATTTGCATCAGGTGTATCCAGAATTTGATTTAAATGTTTTAGAGATTGATTAGATCCCACTTTAGAACCTCGAGGAATCCGAGTTGCTAGAAGCGACTTCTCTTCCCATCACAACACAGTGCATAGAGTTTGTTATGGCTTGTTTAAAGCATTATAACTCTGCTACACGAGAAATTCAATTAACGGATGGGCGAATGATTTGTAGTCTCAAGCCCAAGTGTAACAACCCCCAAACCGGGTAAACAAAATTTTTCTACTTTCACAAATAAGATACAAGGAAAGACATTTATAATGACAAAGTAAATAAACTTTTCTTTTCATTCTAATACAACATTTCATCATAAAGAAATAATTGACACAATACATCATTGTTCTCTTTTCCAAGTAAATAATAGAGTACGCATTTCATAATTACTTTTCTTTCAAATAAATAACAAAGTAAGAATCTTACAAGTTCCAATCATAGCTCGGAAGCTTTTGAGCAAATAGGAATAAGACTGTCCAGGTTCTTCCCTTTCAAACCTTGGTTCATCAGAAATCTACTGTGGAGGAGAAACATCACTCAGGTGCTTTTTCGCCAACCACAGACTTATATTGCGGTCCCCCACACGTTTACTGTTAAGTAGACGGCCCTCCCTTCTACGAAGAGATTGGTTGGGTAACCGGTTCTGTATGACCAACTGAGCATAGTGTGTAATCCTACATAACTAAATCCTTGTGTCCTCACAATCTCAATCTAGCATGTATTTTGGACTACGGTGAACTGACAGTGTAATCGTCTCACAGTCTAAGTGGACGTAGGTGTACTACACTACTTTGGCCAAAGTGTTTCGGCAGTATTTAAACTGACGGTCATCTATCACTTGCACTAAGTCAGGTTCAGTTTGACTTAAGCCTGTCTTATCCTACGCGTAGGTTGAGTCCTTTCCGTGGGTAGTCAATCACCCTAGACTTCCTACTTCATCTACTTAATCAGGAATTGGAATACAGTCAACAAGGGTCCCTCTGGTAACTCCTAACATGGAATCCTTTATCCATGGAGTACATAGCTTTTCCTAGTTAACCTACTAACTTTAAAGCTTTAGACTACCTTGGTACTGGTTCCACCTTCGACCTAGTATTTAATAACTAGTTCCTCTTTTCTTTTATATAAGGAATTCAAACAGTATTCAAGTAAATTCATTTCAAACATTCCCTTTATAACATGGACTATCTATTCTTCCATAACAAGCTATAAACAGGCTTTTCCCCTTATGAACGAGTTTTCCTTTTATAAACAAGTCATTCCCAAGAATTCAAGCTATTCTAATGAAATCAAGCTATTTACTTAAAAACAAGCTTTCTCAATGAAATTAAGTATTTCTTAATAACAAGCTATCCTTTTCACAAACAAGCTTTCCCTAAGTTATTTCATAATAGCAAGCTATTCTATTCCAACATAATTTCTTCTTTTACTTTCCTATTTTACTTTATATCACAAAGCAAAGTAATACAAAATTTAATCAAGCAAATTAATTAAATCAATAGAGGTAATCAAAGACATTTCACATGCTTGTTTCCTTTCTGTAAATGATTCCAGTCTGCAGCTACTTCTCTTCCTTCTTTAGTATTACTCCTCTCAATTCTGGTTTCTATTATTGGTTTTGTATTTTATGCTTGCAGCATATAAATACCAGTCTCTCAAAAATGGTGATGGGATATATGCAAATTGGCTCTCAAACAATGCTATACAGCAATGTCAAAATATGATTCTCAAACAAATGCTTCTACAACAATGTCAGAATATGGTTCTCAAACAAATGCTTCTACAACAATATCGGAATATGGTTCTCAAAACAAATGCTTCTACAACAATGTCAAAATATGGCTCTCAAAAAGGAATTCGTTTTTAAGCAAAAACAGATAGGAAATTCATGTGTAAGACAATGAGAGAAACTCCTATATATATAGGTTTCGAATTCTCATGCTTACTACATTTTAGGCATGAGAATTCGACACCTTTCTCATTGAAAATGTCAACTTATGCAGTGGTAGTAATCTAGCATGATACTTAGCAAAAAGGAGAGATGATTCGACCTAAATCATGAAGAATATTTCCACTCTCACATGGTAAATTACGAATGACAGACACCTACAGGTGTTACTCCTCATAGGCGTCTAGAAATGGCGGATTAATCCCAGGTAAGAAAATGTCAAAGTAAAAACGCAGCCATCTAGCTTTCATTCCGCCCCTCCACTCGCATTTCCAGAATGGTGACATTGCAGGTTGCGACCTAGTCTTTTGGCGTGAGGAGCTGCGCTCGGGTTTACCTTATTCCGAAATTCTGTAAGAAACCTGGTGTTTCTCAACCCGGTCACTATCTAAGAAACTGTGTTTTGTTTTGGTTTTCTGATTTTTTGTGTTTTTTGATGGTTTTTGCAATAAATGATAAATTGCAATTTTGCAAGGAATTGACTAGAAAATTTATATAAAATACTAGATGCTTAAATAACGCAAAATAAAGATCAAAGCTCATTGCCAGATAGTTTATTCATCATGCTGGATAGTTACAATTGTGAAAAATCGATATGCAGACAAAAAGACAACAACTTTATTAATGAAAAACCTGGTTATTGCAGCCACCTTGAAATGAAGAAGAATAGGTATGGCTAGCTTCAGAACACGAATCTCCAAGCTCAGAAACAACGAAACAGCTCCAGACACCCTAGGCGCCAACTTTGATAAGGACAGAAGGTAAAAAGGCAAAGCGATTTCCTCTGGAGATAAAGTACGGCCCTTGCTGGTATAGAAAAGTATGGCCCAACCAGCAGCAATAAATATGGTACGGCCTCTAGAAGAATGTGCCTGAACTCTGTGAAATGTCCTCTGATAAATCGCCACCATTAACTGATGAGAAATCTCTGCAAATCCTTTCTGAATCGACTCAATAAGCTCAACTGCAACCTCTGTATGAAGTCACCGAGTACGACAATCTTCAACTGGTATTTCACAGTCTCAGTATGCCAGATCTTGAAGAGGGAACGTTCTCCAAAATCAACTGTCTGCTGAAACCCTAGGTTTTGCAAACTCCAATGCTCAGAGCAAAATAAGAGAAATTGAATAATCATAACATAAGAGTTCGATTTGTCTTGGCAGTGTATAAATATCCCCTTTCAACAATTCGACCCAAGCTTCTTTTTAATAATCATTTAAATAAATGATTAAATTCGCCCTTTTCTTAACTTAGGAAAAATATTAAATAAATGGCGTCCCACTTTAATGAATAAATAATTATTCATTATAATAAAATATTTCACTTTATTATAAAGTATTAAAAATACTTTATAATATGCCATTAAATCATTAATATTTAAATATATTAATAAAGTGACTTTATAACATAAAGTCAAAATATCAATTATTTAATAATCATTAAATGCTCCATTATTTTCCATCTGACCATCAAACTGATGAACTGGGTCGACTCTGAGCTAACCAGCTGAACCAGGTGCCCTGCCCAAAATAGCAGCTTCTGCCTGCCTGACTTACTATAAATAGTAAGTAACTGAAAAACCTCTTTGAAAGATTCTGCGAAGGCCCAACCTGACTCAACTGAAAGAATGAAGTTCCTGAACACCGGGTAACTGCCTCAATTGATCCTCTACACATATCTGTCAGCCTACGAGGACCAGGATGATAGGCTAACCACATATCCAGCTGCGCTGACTAGGATGGGGACATCACAGTCCGCCCTCCCTGAAATTGCTTGTCCTCAAGCAATCTCAACTCTGGATGCTGTAAAATCTCCTCGGACTCCCATGTAGCATCCTCAACTGGCAAATCTCTCCACTTGATCAGATATTCCCTGATCACCCGCCTCCGAAGGTGTCTCTCTCTCATCTCGAGGATGGCCTCAGGTACTAGTATCAATTTCCCTTCGTCATCAAGGGGTGGTAGAACTGGAGAGGGTATCACATGCTGACCCAATGCCTTCTTCAGGCGTGAAACGTGAAACACGTTGTGAACCCTGCTATCTGCTGGTAAGTCCGACTCATAAGCAACCTCGCCCACTCGTCTGACAACACGAAATGGACCATAGTAACGAGGCTTCAACTTCTCTGCACCACTCTTCCGCAGAGTAGACTGACAATACGGCTGCAACATAAGATACACCATATCATCCACATCAAAGGAACACTCGACCCTCTTTTGGTCAGCATACTACTTCTGCTGATTCTGTACCCGCTGGATATTGTCTCTGAGGGACCTCAAAATGTCCTGCTGACTCTGCATCATATCCCCTGCACTCGGCACTCTGCTATCACTCAATATCAGATCCAAAAGGTTGGGCGCCTCATACCCATACAAAGCCATGAAGGGTGTCATCTGTATCGTCATGTGGTGAGTCGAGTTATAACAATACTCGCAGAGGTATATCCACCTCACCCAAGCTTTCTGCTGTCCAGCTATGTAATTGCGCAAGTAACCTTCCACCCACTTATTGACAATTTTTGTCTGCCCATCTGTCTGCGGATGGTAGCTGGTACTCGGTGTCAGTTCGGTCCCACAGAGCCTGAACAACTCCTGCCAAAAGTTGCTCATGAACCGACTGTCTCTATCGTTGACTCTCATCCGAGGCAACCCATGTAACCGGAATACCTCTCTAAAGAAGAGCTCTGCAGTCTGCGATGCTGTGAATGTAGTGGTAATCGGGAAGAAGTGTGCATATTTAGTCAACCGATCAACCACTACGTAGATGCAATCTTTACCTTGGGCTTTCGGCAAACTCGTGATAAAGTCCATCGATAAACACTCCCACTTCCTGTCAGGTATCGGAAGTGGCTGGAGCAATCCAGCAGGATATGTGTGTTCCTGCTTGTTCTGTTGGCAAACAGAACACTCTCGCACATACTGTAGAACATCAGTTTTTAGTCCTTTCCAAGTAAACCGCTCCCGAACCATCTTATATGTCTTGTAGTACCCGGGATGGCTTGCCATAGGAAGATCATGAAAAGCTCTCAAAATTGTGTTCCTCACCTCAGAACCAGGAACCAGAAAAATCCGCCCCTTGTAAATGATCAAGTCATCTACAATGGTGTACCTACTATCCTGCTCTGTCCCATCAACAATGCTAGAAACCCATGGGTTCTTAGCATACTCTGCAATAATCCGATGCCTCCAATCCTCTGAATCTGTGCTATGGCATTCAACTGAGGTCTACGAGACAAGGCGTCAGCTACAACATTTTGCTTCCCCTTAATGAAAGTAATATCAAAATCATATGATTGTAGTTTGCTGACCCATTTCTGCTGCCTCTCATTTAGGTCTCGCTGTCCAAGGAAGTGTTTCAGGCTATTGTGGTCTGTGCGCACACTGAACTTGCTGCCTACCAAGTATTGCCTAAACTTAGCCAAAGCATGCATAATGGCTAACATCTCCTTGTCGTAAATGCTGTAGAACCTCTCAGAACCCCTAAGCTTCCCGCTCTCAAAAGCAATAGGGTGCCTCTCCTGCATCAAAACCGCACCAATGCCCTCTCCTGAAGCATCACAAAACAAATCAAATGACTTCGTAAAGTTAGGCAATGCTAGCACTGGACATGAAGTCATGATCACCTTAAACCTGTCAAAGCACTCCTGCGCTTGTGGTGACCAAGTAAAAGCCCCCTTCTTCATCAAATCAATAAGGGGTGCGGCGTGACGTGAGAACCCCCTAACAAATCTCCTGTAGAAAGCACACAACCCAATGAAGCCTCTGAGCTGCGTAAGGTTCTCAGGTACTGGCTACTCAACTATAGATCAGACCTTCTCAGGGTCCATACTCACTCCCTTGGCACTGATGATGTGCCCCAGATACAACAACTCCTCCATACCTAGCTCACACTTGGATTCCTTGGCGTAAAAGGACTCCTCAGCCAAGATACCCAAAACTGTGTCTAAGTGGGCTAGATGCTCCTCCCATGACCTACTGTAAACCAAAATGTCGTCGAAGAAGACCAATACAAATCTCCGCAGCTGAGAACTGAAGACCCTGTTCATGGTAGCCTAAAAGGTGGCAGGTGCATTGGTTAGACTGAACGGCATAACCAAGAACTCGAAGTGACCGCAATGGCACCTGAAAGCGGTTTTCTCAATGTCCTGCTCCCTCATCTGAATCTGGTGGTACCCGGATCTCAAGTCAATCTTCGTGAAGAAGATAGCACCGTGCAACTCATCAATCAACTCATTGATGCGGGGTATCGGGTACCTATTCTTAATTGTCCTCTTATTGAGCTGGCGGTAGTCTATGCACATCCGAAGTGATCCATCCTTCTTCTTCACCAATACAACAGATGAAGCAAAAGAAGACTTGCTAGGTCTAATATGTCCCATAGCCAATAACTCATTGATGGTCTTCTCTATCTCATCCTTGAGTCGTTTCGGATGCCTGTAGGGTGTAATCATAATGGGCTTTGTGCCCTCCTCCAACTCGATAATATGCTCAGTGCCTCTGTCTGGGGGTCTACCAGGTGGAATGTCGCTAAACACTTTGGAGTGTTTAGTCCTCAATATCTGAATGTCTGGATGATACTCACCCTTCTGCTGCTCCTGGTGTGCTAGCAATAACATACACTCCGCAGCCCAATCGACCATATCATGACGAATGAGTCTCTCCATCCGCCTATACGAAACCATCCTCAGATTATTGTCTCTAATGGCTTTGATGACATGAGGTCTCCCATTAACCTTGAACTTCATCTCCATGTCTCGCAGATTGAGTGTGAACTCGCCCAAATCGTGAAGCCATGCCATCCCTAACACCACATCAGTATCTCCCATATTAACAACATAGAATTCAGTCTTAAACTCATAGTTGTTCAACCGCATCGGAAGGTCAGTAATCTTTCTGTCACATTTGAGGGTGTACCCATCAGCCACCTTAACTCGGATACCCTCAAACTCCTCTGTCTGTATACCACGTTTCTCTACCAACCGTGCATCAATGAAATTATGAGTGGCACCAGTGTCAAGTAGAGTGATTACCTTCTGACCGGCTAGGAGCCCGCGAAGTCTAAACGACCCATCTCTTTGAAGGCTAGTCAAATGTGCCTCCTGTAGCTTCCTTCCTCCTTCGTTCTCACCCTCATTTTCGGACCTGTCATCATCTGAATGCTCAGAATCAGCTTGCTGGTCTGACAGATCAGATTGCTCTTCCCCCTCATAAAACCATTCCATCTGATTGTTTTTAACCTTGGGACGAAGAGGACATACATGTTTTTCATCATAGGGTGCCTTGCACCAGAAACACAATTTTTTTTTCCGTAGATCATTCAGTGTTTCTCTGTCAAAGGGTGGTGCATTTTGTCTCTTAGGATCGGGTGGATCCCTCTTCCTATCAAAGGGTCTATCTCTATCGAAAGATCTATTCGGTCTTGAGTTTGGCGTGGAACCTGAAGAGAACCTGCTGCGAGGTGCTGCATGCTCCATACTGCGTGCCTTCCTCATTGCCTCCTGAAGGGTGGGAGGATCAAATGCCTTGACCCAACCTCTCATCGGCTCATATAACCCCTTGGTGAATAGAATGACAAGTCTCCTCTCTGAAATACCTGTTACCATGACTGCCGTTTTCTGAAACTCCCCAATGTAAGCATCCAAACTGCCTGTCTGTCTGAGCTGTGCTAGCTCTCTAAAGTAAAGTTTTGGATCCTTTTTATCAAATCGCTCAATGAGCCTGCCAGTGAAATCCTGGTAAGTAGTAACCCGATGATGACCCAGTGTGTACATGTTGTGATGCCACCAATCATGCACCAATCCATCAAGGTGTAGCGTGGAAAATTTAATGGCCTCGTCCTCCTGCATAGGTCTCAAAGATAGGTAATTGTCTAGCTTCTGTACCCACGGCCTCGCTGAATTCTTATCCGAGCCATCAAAATAAGGCAAGACACTCTTGCTCACTGCATGCTGAAGATCTCTGTTCACCTGTGGCGGTTGCTGGTACCGATGAGCTCTGCGTTCAAATCTACACCCACCTGTGGGCTTATGCACATCCATAAACTCATGAAATGTCAATGACTGTTTAATCTCAAGGGACAGAGTAGAATACTCTCCAAACAATCTGGTCACATCTGCCACTGAAGTACCATGCTGTGGTTGAAACTCTGTATGGTGACCCTGTTGCTCCGCTTCCGGAGTCGGTGGTGCCTCTCTACTGATAAAGGTAGGTTGTCCAGGCCTACGCTCGTGAACAACCGGTGACAGTTGCGGTCGTGTAGACATCTGTGGCTGGTCTATGCCTCTCGAACCACTGGACTGCCCTATCTGAATGTAATGCTGGTGAGGTGGAGTATACTGTCTTATGGTACCTATCAGCTGTGACATCATGTCCATCATATTGTCATGTCTACTCCTGTATTCTGCCTCAGTCATCTTAGCATTTTCCTTCTCTTTCCCTGTATCTCTAGGAATCTCTTGATTTGCCATGAGTGTAGTCACACTGTTTTCACTACTACAAGGGCTAGACCTGTGTATACCGAGAATCCTTGATACTGTCTCACCTTCTGGAATAGGTGGACCTGTCCAATCCTCAACTCTGCCTGTTCCTATACCCTTAGTATAATGAATGATGTCTCTACTCATGAAAAAGCAACCAAAAAGCACTCTGTATACTGAAAAAGCAACTGAAAAAGCACAGGATGGCAGGAAAACTGTGCTCTGATACCACTGTAAGAAACTTGGTGTTTCTCAACCCGGTCACTGTCTAAGAAACTGTGTTTTGTTCTGGTTTTCTGATTTTTTGTGTTTTTTGATGGTTTTTGCAATAAATGATAAATTGCGATTTTGCAAGGAATTGACTGGAAAATTTATATAAAATACTAGATGCTTAAATAACGCAAAATAAAGATCAAAGCTCATTGCCAGATAGTTTATTCATCATGCTGGATAGTTACAACTGTGTAAAATCGATATGGAGACAAAAAGGCAACAACTTTATTAATGAAAAACCTGGTTATTGCAGCCACCTTGAAATGAAGAAGAATAGGTACGGCTAGCTTCAAAACACGAATCTCCAAGCTTAGAAACAACGAAACAGCTCCAGACACCCTAGGCGCCAACTTTGATAAGGACAGAAGGTAAAAAGGCAAAGCGATTTCCTCTGGAGATAAAGTACGGCCCTTGCTAGTATAGAAAAGTACGGCCCAACCAGCAGCAATAAATATGGTACGACCTCTAGAAGAATGTGCTTGAACTCTGTGAAATGTCCTTTGATACGCCACCATTAACTGATGAGAAATCTCTGCAAATCCTTCCTGAATCGACTCAATAAGCTCAACTGCAACCTCTGTATGAAGTCATCGAGTACGACAATCTTCAACTGGTATTTCACAGTCTCAGTATGCCAGATCTTGAAGAGGGAACGTTCTCCAAAATCAACTGTCTGCTGAAACCCTAGGTTTTGCAAACTCCAATGCTCAGAGCAAAATAAGAGAAATTGAATAATCATAACATAAGAGTTCGATTTGTCTTGGCAGTGTATAAATATCCCCTTTCAACAATTCGACCCAAGCTTCTTTTTAATAATCATTTAAATAAATGATTAAATTCGCCCTTTTCTTAACTTAGGAAAAATATTAAATAAATGGCGTCCCACTTTAATGAATAAATAATTATTCATTATAATAAAGATTTCACTTTATTATAAAGTATTAAAAATACTTTATAATATGCCATTAAATCATTAATATTTAAATATATTAATAAAGTGACTTTATAACATAAAGTCAAAATATCAATTATTTAATAATCATTAAATGCTCCATTATTTTCCATCTGACCATCAAACTGATGAATTGGGTCAACTCTGAGCTAACCAGCTGAACCAGGTGCCCTGCCCAAAATAGCAGCTTCCGCTTGCCTGACTTACTATAAATAGTAAGTAATTGAAAAACCTCTCTGAAAGATTCTGCGAAGGCCCAACCTGACTCAACTGAAAGAATGAAGTTCCTGAACACCGGGTAATTGCCTCAATTGATCCTCTACACAGATCTGTCAGCCTACGAGGACCAGGATGATAGGCTAACCACATATCCAGCTGCGCTGACTAGGATGGGGACATCACAAATTCCATTTCCAAACTTTACAGTTTTGCGCCATTTCATGGTTCGCGATTTTCAGCATAGCCAAGGTTTTAAAAAAACGTATTTGATAAACATTTGCAAAGTTTGTAATGTTTAACATTTAAATTCTTCATGGCATATTCAAACGAATATCCCCAATAGACTATAGAAGTCAAAAATACTTTCTTTCTTATGGTAAATACATTTTATTTGCCAAATGACTATAGAAGTCAAATTTAATCATTTTCCAAGGTAATATTTATTTAAAAATATAAATTAAAATGTTATATTTATATTTTGCATTATATTAAATATATATCCTATTATAGTTTTATTTACCGTATTTAAATATATATATATCTATATAATATTTAAATATTACTATAGATATATCTATATATTTTATTCCAGGTAAAACTATAATAACATTTATATTAAATATAATATTAAATATATATATAAACACATTCAAATATTTACATTTAAATATATCTTTACATATTTGTATTTAATTATCCAAATACGTGTATTATAGGCCAATCACTGTACCTTTAATACACGTGTTTGTACAAACATGTATATATACGTTTAACTGTAAATTCCAGGCATCAATATAATGTTATAACAACATTATAGATAGTGTGCATATGTTTATAGGTGTGCCAGCCATGTATACGTATCCGCATGTATGCCATGTTGACACATGTGTATGGCATAATAATTGCCCATCATACATCTGTATCGACATGTCATACATGTTGTTACGTACATATGAGTGGTACATGTATACGCATATACATCCTGTCTATACCACACTTATCAGTTTACATTTCACATTCAAGGCTCACAAAACAGTAAGTCAGTCAACAAGTAACACCACTCATAAAGCATAAAGAAGTAATCCAAAACAACTAAACTTAAGGATGACTTATTAAGACAACACAATCTAACTCAGTTCCCAAAACCCTCAGTGAAGTGTGTGTATGCTCATATGATCAACTTTACCGGTTAGCCGACCAAGCCCCTCTCTCGAGTGATGTCTCCCCTCCGCTTGGAGGAATAGTTCCTGTTCTTGCATCCATTGGCACAAAACCATGACAGTTACTTGCTCATAACATTTGCAGTATATATAAATCAATTATAAAACAAGACTAATTACTCTCATTTATGCATTGCTTTATCCAAGAATAACATCAATCAAGAACACAGAATGAGCCAATCATAACATGTAAAAAGATTCTCAAATTGATAACAAGGTTCAATACATTTTATTCATTCAAATCCTTCCTTACAATCAGAATGCCTCTAAGCATTACTAAAATAGTAACTATACAATTCCGAGGTGTAACACCAAGGATGTCAAGAGGTGTTTTGGTATTCCTCCGAATCCAAATAATTTGGTCATTTCTATGGATAGGTGCAAAAGGGCGTTCAATGTTGATAAGGAAAAGTGTCAAAGAAGAATAGCAGATAGATGGCTCAAACAAAAGCTAGGTCTACAATGTTTGAATGGGTGGATTGGTTCATCCAGTTCCCTACGTTCACCTACATCCGCGTGTATGGTTACTAAGGTCACCCTGCCATGTTGCCCCGTTATCCTTCGGATAAGGTGGTTTTCATGGAATTTCTACAGCAACTGTACATGGTCCACTCCCATCTGCACAACAAACGCAAGTCGGCTGCCAATTTTCCATTACAGATGGGAATTTACAAGTGCAAGACAACAATTGACGCCAAGGCTATGGGTAATGAGATGGAGAGACTTAATCTTAAGTATCTCGTCGAGAAACACTCATATGACCCTTGCGGTTACTTTTCAACACGCCTTGGCGATCGTTCTTCTCACAAGCCTTTTATAGAAGACTATTGGTACAACTGTGAGGATGAGTTTGAGGTGTGGAGACGCAGCTACAACAGATTCACTCTCACAAATTTCTGATTTCATGTCAGAGGATGTGAGAGGGTTGTCTGATGATGATGGGAATGTTGTAGTTCCCCAGTTCTTCCAGGGTCAAGTCGACACACAACCTCTTCCAACAATTGATTGGTACACCAAAGAATGCACATCTGTAAAGGAAAGAATAAGTAAGGTTGTTAGAAATAGCATGCTTTACTTGGACAAAAAAAGGATGAGAAAGGCAGCCATGCCAAACAAAGAGCCGTCGTCAGTACTCACTTCATTGCCTTCCACATTGAAGTCAAAGCCTAGACAAAAGGCAAGGAGTAATCCTCCTAAAGAAAATAGGTCGTCAAGAAATGCAAAGGGAAAAGTACCAGTTGCTTATTTGGACCAGCAAGAACACCATATGGAGATAGCCCTAGATGCAGTAGAGATCATGCCTGAAGCAGAGGTAGAACCTCCCATGCCATCACCAACTCCACTACAGTCTCTAGTTCATATTGATTTGGACTCACCACCACGTAGTAGTGCTTCTACACATACTCATTCATCAGAAGTTCTTAGAACAAGCACCACTCCTTCCGGTGAGATTAGTCAGGACTTGTCTTGGCTTGAGAATCAATTGGGTTGGAAGAGGAGGAAGCCATCATATCAGCTAGACTTCTCTGATTTTGATCATATTTATCAAGACACACCAAATAAGAAGATCAAGAAGCAAATTCATGTTGAAAGGAACGCTGATAAGGAGATCATCATTGAGACTATTGTGCTACTAGAGGATAAAAGATTGAACGAAGTAGAAGTTGATGACTTTATCTTAATAAAGGTCAACCTTGGCAAAAGCACACGCCAAGCAGAGGTGGATCTTCTCGGAGTTGCAATGGATAGCATAAGGGAGAGAGTAATAAAGGATGGCGAAGATAAAGCAACCCTCAAAGCTGAGAACCAATAGCTTCACCAGTATAGCTCTAATCTTATGAATAACATTGAGAATGTCATCGCCTTGCTCCTGCAGTTGTCAAAAGTACCAGAAGAACACAATCAGCTAAGTCAGATGGTTGTATAGGGGAAGCGCTTGAAGGATTGGGAAGAGGAGTTCGTCACAAGGGGCCGCTTCATACTTTCAAAATTGTACCAATTGAGGTACAACACCCACGAACTTCATTTGAAGATTCAGGAGTCAGAGCGAGACTTGGCAATAGACAAACCACGAAATGAGACCATGATCTCTCACCTGAGGATGGTATATGATTCAATCATTGAAGAAGAGGATAAGGAAGCAATCTTTGCTTGGAGAGAGCAATTAATCTTCAAGGTAAGGGTACATGAGACAATTTCTTTAGAGTTGGCTGAAAATAGAGAGAAGGTGACAAGTGCTATCAGGTTCATAAGAACTTTCATGTCACGAGTTCCTTGCCAATATCAACGTGAGGATGGTGGATATTTTGAGCTTACTGATGTACAGTCAGAGATTCAAACACTCATTCATGGTATCTTCAGTGGTGATACAGTTGGTTGTAAGCTGGATCAACTTACAATCATGTCAACGTTATTTGATGAGGCAGCCAAGAGTAAAGGAGATCTTCAAAGTCATATCACTGATGGTGAAGAGATGCTGCGGAGACACATAGTTCTTTAGAGGAGTATCAATGCTCCAGATAGTGATGCTATCAACAACCTCGTGGAGTGGTTAAATTGTTAGAGACCACAACCAGTAAACTACAGATCAGGACGTCCCACCCTTTCAAGATAGACATTAGACACAGGAATTAAACTTGACGCCTCTTTCCAAGTTAACTCGTTGTCCCACATATCATGGCATGTCTATTTTGGAGTCTTCTATGTACAGTTGGAGTTCTCATTTAGTTTTCAGTTTTAGTTAACTAATGTTAGTTATCAATTAACTTGCATATCAATAAGGACTTGCACGTCGATTTATTTTATATAGTTCAGTTAACTGATGTTGTTTTTCCAGTTAATTGTTAGGTTGCATACAGTTAGACTTAGAGAATAAACTCTTGCATGCTTTCAAGATTCGGTGTACACTCAAGGAGATTTTAGGGTTCCCTACTCCTTGAAGTTCTATAAATAAGAGCACCCTTGCTCATTTGTAATCAACTTTTTTTTGTGATAGCAAACATGCTGTGCCCACCTTGCTTGTAGTATCGCTATTCAGTATCTGTTCACTTAGTTAAATATAATTGCTGGTTTGATTGTTCATTGTGTGCATGTCTCGTTATGCAATTTGCTGCCCCAGTTATTATTCTTGTTGTGATTAATAAGCTTTGTTTCATATCTACACCTCAGATAGAGTATTTTACCTCCTTGGGAATTTAGAGATGAAGATTATCATTTGATGTCATTTCTAGTAATCTTGTTTGCAGCCTACACCTCGGATAGAGTATTTTACCTCCTTGGGAATCCTGTGATCGAGCTTGCCAATTAATGTTCATTTCTAGTAACCTACTTTCACCCTACACCTCAGATAGAGTATTTTACCTCCTTGGGAATCCTGAATACTAGTTTACCGTTTGTTGTCGTTTTCAATAACCTTTATTTAAGCCTACACCTCGGATAGAGTATTTTACCTCCTTGGGAATCCTATGATAAAGTTTATCGTATACAAATTCGCCTACTCCTAAGTCCTCATGCTTTGTTTCTCTTGAGGAAATAGGATAGATTAAGCATTAAGTTAGTTGTAGTTAAGATCTGCAAAGCCAAAGAAAAACCTTAGCTGCAATGTATTGGTTTTCTTAACCTTGTGCCTCTTCCAGCTGAGTCAAAAAGATAGGATTTAGAACATTTACTTTTTCATGCATATCAGCAAAACAGGGAGCTTCCCCTCCTAATTTGAAGAGTAGTCATTACGCACTGTGTATAGCTGTTCATTGCCAATACACACTCCAAAGGTGCGAATTGTAATGCCAACACAATGGCATCCCATTTCATGTAGCCCGATCTCCTTATTATAAGAAGATAAAATCGATGGTGGCAAGGGGAGGACCATCATATGTGTCACCAGGTGAGGCGAAATTGAGGACCACGATCTTGGATAAGAACTATTCCAAGATCAATTTTTTGATGGAGAAGATGAAGGAATGTTGGGTTAAGACAAGATGCAACTTAGTCATGGATGGGTGAACGGACATTGGCCATTGTCCACTCATTAATATCATGGTTACATGTATAAAGGGCCCATATTTTCTTAAGGCAGTTGATTGTTTAGGGCATCACAAAGATTATGATTTTTAGTTTCAGGTCCTCAAGGAGACTATTGAGGAGGTTGAGTCACAAAATGTGGTCCAAATAGTGACAAATGCAACACATATGTGCAAAGCTTTGGAGAGACTTGTTGAGGCAGTTGATAGGCATATTTGGTGGACTCAATGTTGTGTGCGTGCCATGAACAATGCACTCGAGGACGTGGGGAAGATTGGTTGGATTAAAGCAATGGTAAATGATGTGAGAGATGTGCAAATGCTTATCTGCAACCACCACACTTCACATGCACTCTTCAGGATCTTCTCTAAGAAGGAATTCCTGAAACCTATTGATATGAGATATTCTTCCTATTTCTTTCTCTTGGAGAGAATGATTGAGTTGATAGAGTAGGGGAGGAGGGTGAAGGATACAGTGAAGAGTGATGTGTTTTGGAGTGATGCAAAATATATTGTCTCCATCATTGCTCCAGCCTTCTAGGTCATCAAGTATGGGGATTTAGATGCATCTAACCTTGGAGAGGTGTATGAGTGCATTGATTCTATGCTTGATGAAATGAGGGTTGTTGTGCAAGAGAAGGGCCCCACATTATCATTCTACCATGAGCACATTCAACCAATCATTCACAAGAGATGGGAGAAGCTCAACACTCCCTTGCACATGGTAGCCTATGCACTGAATCCTAAGTGGTACAAGACTAGGCCTGGTAGAGTGACACCGGTAGAGGATGTGGAGGTGAAGGCGGGGTTCTTCAAGTGCATTGAGAAGATGTATGATCCTGTAGATGCCAACACAATTCGCATTGAGTGGACCAAATATGCCATTCTTAGGGGTTATTCAAATGCGGCCAAGATGGATATGGCAACTATGGCTCAAGAGGTTTTGTGGTGGACTTGACATGGATCAGGATCTTTGACTACCACTCTAGCCATTCGATTGTTATCTCAGGTTTCTAGTTCTTTAGCTGCTAAGAGGAATTGGTCTACATATAGCTTCATCCACACTCTTAAGAGGAACAGACTTACCTCTAGGAGAGTAGAGAAGCTTGTGGCTGTGCATGGTGCTTTGCATCTCATTAACCGTAAAATACTTGTGTACAAAGAGAGACTAGCAGCACGATGGGATGTAGAGCTAGAGGAGCCAACACAGATTGATGAGGATGTTTCGACTTCAGATGCAAGGCTGGTTGGAATTAGTTTGGCGGAGCTTGACCACGAGGATTCTAGTAGTTCGAGTGATGAGGAGTTTGGGGATGATTAGAGGCCTCCCTTCACTACATTTTTGCATTTTGTACTTATTTTGATATCAATGTATCATGCTACTCATTGTAATCATCTCCATGATATGATATTATGATATCACATTTTCGATATAATAGAAATCTCAAATTCAACAAATTTCATTTGTCAAATATTATTTACTTTTAGTCTTTTAGTAATCTCAATTTTTATGCACCACCATGTTATTGATGCACCACTTGGTTCCTCCTTTGTGATGAAGAATTTGGAACACTTATTAGGGATTAATGACCAAAACCTTGTGTTCCAATAAACCCTTCAATGATGTTGCAAGCTGTACCTTTCAAAATATGACGCAAATCAGATTGTGTATATGTTGGAAACAAATTACAACAGCTACAAACCACCTAGAATCTCACCCAAATCAGAGCTATGGTGGTTGAAATGACTGTTCCCTTCAACTGAAAACTTCTACAAACGTCATCCAACAATGAAACTACCCTAAATGTGCAAACTTATAGCTGTTAATGACTGATAACAGCAGTTCCAGGCCTGATACTAAAACCAGTAACATGCCAATGGTACAATGGCTGCAAAACTAAAATTACCTTAGAAAAATAAAAAATATAAGCAATGTAGAGGCTGGGAACAACCATGCAAGGACTGAAAATACTTCATTAGCAGTCAAATTTAAAATTACTTCATCCCATGACTGAAAAAACTTGCAAAAACACTTGTACAAATGCAAATGAAGTAATGTGGTGGCTGATAATGATGATGAAATCAGCATTAAGGCTGGAAATTCTGTCCATAGCTGTCCTAGGTAAGTTTCCTCTATCACAACAATAATATACTACCACCACTTGTCCCTTTCATGCCTTGTTGGTGATCCTTTGCACAAATACTCAAATTTGAAGTTACCCAACCATGCATATTCTAGGCTACTTTGATATTCTTGTGAACTTCTCCTTGAGATCTTCTTGTGGTGCCTCTATCTTCCTCAAAAGAAGGGATATACCCAACATAGTTATTCCTTAACGCTTGATGGTACTCTCTATTTCATGGCAATCTTGGAAGTGCAAAAATAAACAGCATGCAAAGCTGATCCAAAGTAGACCAAACACCATCATAAGAAGATATCTCACGTTTTGATGAAGTTGTCATTTGATGTTACATTCTCTTAGCCATGACAAATCTTGGGGCTCCATCTTCTATGCCTTGAAACACTAACTCTTTTTCCTTGCATTTCAACTCCCTAGTGAATTCTCCAATAGATTGTAACTATTGCATACTCAATAGCATGTCGATATTTCCTAAACCCATGAGATAGAAGTCATCACACACCTTGTGTTCACCCAAAGTGATGACAACAAGTTGTTCCTTCATGATGCAAGGAAGAGCGAAGCCATCTTGCAGTAATTCATCCTTCATGATGCAAGGAAGAGCGGAGCCATCTTGCAGTAATTCATCTTTCATGAATCCTCCTTTGTATATCCAAGGGTGGTAAACTTGCATGTAGCTTGATTCCAACGACACCACACCATGCTTGGTTAGAAATTCTTGAATATCAAAATGACATCTATATTGTGCTGTTCATGATTTGAAGTTCCATGTCATGTATAATCTCACTTGTTTCTTTCAACATGTTGGAGATGGAATGCAAGTCCTTACATAGAATTGGCTGTTAAATAAGGAAATATGGCCTCTTTAGTATAATTATTGCCTCCTAGAATATTGTTTAGGGGACAAGGATTCCCATGCTTGGGTTTACCAACAAGATAGAAAATGCATTTTATGGATTAAGACTACATGGAAAAGGGATCTCCATTTCTGATTGCTTGTTTGCATAAGAGAAGCATGTATTTATAGACCAAAAATCTTAAAACTCATTTTATCTTCCCAATTCCCACCTACTAACTTTAACTATCTAGTTTCTTTTTAATTAATTTTACATATCCTTTAAATTGTTACTAGAATGTCCACTTTTTAGTCCTAAGTGTATAAGTGACCATTAGCCTATTTTTGGAGTCCCATAGGCTAAACAAAGGAGTTTAGGGGATTCCAAGATTCTTGGAGGATTCTTGCTAGCACTTTCAGGGAGTATATGTAGTTGGTTTCTAGATTGTTTTTTGGGTGTTTTGAGATCCATGGTGGGAAGTATTGCTATTTTTAGCAATGTCTATTTTATTTTTGACACTATTTTTAGTAAGCTTTAGGGCATCTCAGTTTGGGCTAGTTTTGAGTTTGGACACACTAATTATTGTTAGTAAGAGCTATTTTGGGTAACTGGTCTTGGTAGCAGTGTAGTGCAAGGTTTCCAGTTTGGGCAGTGCTTGGCAGTTGCAGTTTGGTGAGTTCTAATGTTTTGGCATATTATTCACTTAAGTCTTCAAAAGGTGATTTTTATGACTTATGCTATAAAATTAAAAAAGTTCATTTTGACCTCCCCTTGTGCCCAATGCCTAGACTTGGTAACTTAAAGTTATTTTTAAAAAAAGAAAAGAAAAAGTGTTTTTTCAAGGAAAAAACAAAAATGCCTTTTCGAAAAACAAAAGCAAAATAGCACTTTTGAAGGGAAAAAGAAAAAGCGTTTTGTTGTACCCAAACCAAAATTTTTGCTTCATTAAGGCATTTTGCTTAAAATGGTCTAAACCTTGTAAAAGTGGGGTCAAAACTCAGTTTTTGGGCAAATAAAGTATGGGCTTTTAGTCAATGTGATGCCAGGAGATACTGGCAAAATTTGAAAATTTTGAAAATTAGGGTTTCTGAAGTCTATTTTTAGCCCGAAACCCTAAAAAATAAGAACTTGTCAGAATTGGCTGAAATTAATTTTGATTGGCTTATTTCACATCACGATCACAGTGGTGAAGTCAGTTTCAGTTAAAAGTCAGTTTAAGGCTGGTGGGTAGTTATAACTTTTTCAGGAGAAAAGTTAGGACCTCTGAGGTCATTAATGGCAGTTGGCCAGTACCAGGTGTTAATATCTAAGCCTGAAACTCAAAGAAGAACACTCTACGATGAAAGATGTTGAAAATTATGCTTTTTGACGGAGGAGATTTTCAATGAGGTAAAAGTACTGTGAAATTGGCTAAGTCTGGATTGAAAATATTCTAAGTCTGGAGTTCAAAAGCGCCACTCTCAGCTAGGGGTGCCCATCATTATGGAAGTTGTATTCAACTTTTTGTGAGATTTTCTACCAAGATGATTTCTTCAGTTTCCCGATAGCTTCGCAATGAGTTAGCCAGCCAGTCCGACGGAGGAGTAAAACGCCTGAAAACGAAAATTCAATACAGAACGAGGGAAATGCAAAGTAGATGACTTTGAAGAGAAAAAGCGCCCCTGGAGGCCAGGGGTGCCCATCTTTTGGAAGATTCAGATGAAGTCTTTTGATCAAGTGACACCCAGGAAGTTTGTTTCTATTTTTGGTCCAGCTCCGCGACGCATCTGTCAGCAGGTGAATCTGAGTTGCCGAGTTGCCGCCATCAGTGGTCAAATTTGAGGTTTCAGACTAGATCAGAGATTGTTCAGAAAGGACAAAAGCGCCCCTGGCCTCGGTTTTAAGACCTTTAATGAAATTTGTTTGATGATTTCAGATACTCATCTCGTTCGTGTCAGCTTCAGCTTTCCGTTCCCTGTCTCAGCCGGTTCAGAAGATGTCTTGGCAATCCACAGCCGGATGTTGAGTAATTTTTGCCAGTTGAAGTAATGGATGACATTGGTTGGGAAAAGCGCCCCTGCCCATGATTTAGGAAGGTTTAAAGATGTTTTTAGAAAAGTGTTCATCAGGAGCCTTTGCTCAGAATTCAGTCTGCTCTCCGCAGTGAGCCAGTCGGCACGTTCTGAAGTTTTGTCAAATACCGGGAAACGTCAAGTGAAATATGGTCAAGTTATCAGTGAAAATGTTGAAAATGCCTGAAAATATTCTAACACTGAAGTCAAAAGGGCCCATCTTTTTGAAGCCTCAGAAGGTTGAATTTTGAATTGCCACCTCAAGGAATCTTCTTGTCAGATTTGGTCCTGCTCTTCATCGAGATTGTCAGCCAGTTGATCCGACGTGACAGTCAACCAGAATCAGTGATCGAACATGAGCTTCGTTTGAGGTTTTAGATTCTAAATTTTCAAAAAATGTCTAAGTAAGGAAGGACGCCTAAAGTCAAAGGTTGACTTTTTTGAAATTCAAAAGTAGAAGTGCGCATGAAGAGAGTTTTCAATTTACCAAATTTAGATCTTCAGTTAAACTCTTTGCATGTCGACTTCTATTTTACCTATTTTTAGTCATAACTGGCAAAAACTAGTTTGCATGCATTAGTTAACTGAATCTTCAAGGTGGCGCCCTAATTTGGGGTTGTTCTACATCCAGTTAACTGAGTTTGAAGCCAAATATAGGCCATGCGTGAGTTTTGAAGCACCAGTTGTACTTCAAGCGCCATTTCCAATGCTGGACATGCATTTCACACGCCTTAGAAGATATTTTTCTATATATTTTGCTAATGGCGTCCATTATTCTTCATCAGAGTTGACAAGAAACATCTTTCTTGAGCATAAAATTGATCTGCAGGTGCTACAGGTGTCAAATTTCAGTATTCTTCGTAGCTACAGATTCAGATTGTTCAAGGGAAGATTATTTCAGACTTGGTTTCTATTTTGCATGCAGGTGTTATCAATTCTACTTCAAGCATAGGTGAATTTTTACAGAAGAAGAGAGAAAACAAAAAATATAACTTCTATTCTTCTGTCTTACTTTCTTCTATTCTCGTCTTAGGTTTTCTTCGCATGTCAAAGAAAACGGCAGATTTTTCAAAAAAGCATCATCTGGGTTCGAGTATTTCAGCATCAACAACAATACCCATGTCTTAGATTATTTTGTGAAAATTGCCCCGCTGCCTCTTTTCTAGAAGCACTGTGCTTTTTTCTAGAATTCTCTTTGCATGTGGGCCTAAATCACGTTTTTTCGCAAATCTGTTGATCTGGGTTGTTTTAGGATCCATTTCTACACAAAACCCATGTTTCAGATTTTCGCGGGAAAAATTGCCCCCAATGCCCCTAACTGCCAGTTCAAATCTCAACCGAAAACCTTTTGCATGCAAGCCTAAATCTCATTTTTTCGAAATTCTGGCATTGTGGGCTGCATTAGAACTTGATTCTGCACAAAACCCATATCTTAGAATTTGTTCGAAAAAATTCACTTCCCCTTGCTATTTTTAGCCTATCCCCGAGCTTTTTCAGTTTTTCCAAAATTGTCCAAACATACCCGACTTTACAGTCAAAAGTCTAGTTTTTCAGAATGTAGTATAATCCCATAGACTATAAGGCCAAACAGGTCTTTCTTCATAACTTTTTGAAAACTACCGATACCGACTTAAGTCATGTTTTTCCCATCGTCAATCTGAACTCATTGGAGGGTATTAGCAGTACTACAATCAAAAATCTTGAACGTTCAGGGATACTTGCAGCGGCGTCCATTCCTATCTCAGTCTTTGATCTTGATTTCGTACTTGCTTGTGTCAAGCATTATGACTCGTCTACCAGACAAATCAGATCGACAGATGGAAGGATTATTTGTAGCCTTAAGCTGAGGGATGTAGAAAAATGTTTTTCTATTCCTCCACGTTCAGATCATTTCGCTGTATCCATTTCAGATTGTGACAGAATATGGGAGGAGGATAAGGATAGATCACAGAAGAAAGTAGCTCAACGGTGGTTGAAAATTCAGAAAACCAACATGCCAAGGAAGATTGCACGTGGGGATTTCAAGGACGAGATTGCTATTTTGATAACTTTCCTTAACCGGTTAGCAGGTTCTGAAGACGCAAGCGTTTTCCGAACATGGATGTTCTACCTCATCTCACGAGTTATTGATAAAAAAGAAACATTTGACTGGGCCATGTTTATCAGCGAGTGTCTTCACCAGCAGATTACAGAGTTCCTAAAGATTCATGAATTCCATATGGTAACTTTTCTGGTTTACTTAGTTGCATTTCAAGGCAGCTTTAAATTATTAAAGACCGATGGAGTTCTGGGTGTTCAGCGAGTGTACGAATACTACCCTCAGTTGGAGTTTTCAAAAGCTGAACAGGACTTTACAACAGTGAATGATCACTTTCTTATGAGAACAGTCAGAAATTTAGATAACGAGATGCATATGAGGATTTCTACAAAGGCACAATCAGCAATGGAAAGTTGGGCAAATTGGTTTATCCAATTTCCTAATTTCACATATATTCGTGTATATGGATATACAGGAGAGCCTCTGATGCTATCGAGGTACCCATCGGATAAGGTTCTTTTCATGGAGTTCATGAGACAGGCACATGAGGTTCACACTTTTCTTCGCAATCGACATAAGCCAGCTTTCACCTTTCCGTTTGAGCTAGGTATTTACAAATGCAAAACAGCTGCTGATTGCAAGTTAATGGCATACGAGTTAGAGAAAATTCAGCTTCGGTGTTTTCCTCAGAAGCGTGCGTATGATCCGTTGGGTCATTATTCAGCAAGGTTGGAGCGAAATGTTTCACATTTGGCAGCGCTTGAGGACTTTTGGGTCAATTGTGAGGATGAATTTGAGGTGCGTTGTCGTCATTATTGTAGGCTTACTGTTCCACAGATTGCTGATTTCTTGTCAGAGGATGTGGAAGGTTTGTCTGATGATGATGGCGAGATACTACTTCATTCATTCATTAGAGACCAAGTTGCTCGCCAGCCACTTCGCCAACCTGATTGGTATGTTCCATTGAACACTTAAGTGAAAGACTTATCCAGGTCTGTTATCAAAACCACCATGTACTTCCTTGAGAGCAAGCGGAAGCGAAGGGTGATCCCAGTTTCAGAGCCGCTAGTAGTGGTAGTTTCTTCTTTACCTTCTACTTCTAGAGCTAAACCTCGAGTCAAGGTTACTATGAGGCCGCCTGAAGGGGTTAAGATGGGAATTAATTCAAAAGGAAAAAGCATCACCAAAAGGAAATAGGTTGAGAAGGAGCCAACACTTCTAGTTGAGAAGGAGCCAACACTTCCAATTACAGAGACAGTACTTCTAGAGCCAGTTATTTCATCGGAACCAGTTATTCAGACCGAGGCCGGTTTGTCATCTCCAGGTTCACCTTTTTCAGCGCACTCATCTCCCATAGATATTGATTCGGAGCCTGAGATTTCGATACATGAGACCTGCATACCAAGTGGATTTGTCAGCAGCTGATATAGTAGAAACGACTCCACCTCGAGAGGACAATATTCCTTGTTCATCTTGGCTTGAGAAGTCATTGGAGAGGGAGAGGCGTATGCCTTCATATAATCTTGATTTATCTGAGTTTGGTGAGCCCTATCAGAACAGGTTGAATAAGAGGGCCAGAAAGCAGATAAATATTGAAAAGAATCTAGAGGCAGAGATCGTCATAGAGGTTGCTATTCCTCCAAAAGACAAATACTTGGATGAAGTTGATGTTGGTGATTTTACCTTCGTCAAAACTAATCTGGGAAAGAATACTCGACACACCGACATGAATCTATTCAGAGTTGTTGCGAGTAATCTAGAGGAGCGCGTCATGAAAGATGGTGAGGATAAGGCAGTTCTCAAGGCTGAGATCAGACAACTTCGCAGGTACATCTCGGGTTTGCTTCATGGCAACGAGGGTCAAGCACCTTTACTTCCACAACTTCGAGAAACCGCCGCAGAACAGCGGAAGATTCAACACTTGGTCAATCGAGGAAAGTTACTGGATACCTGGATTGAAGACTTTATTGTTGCTGGTCGACACCTCCTCACAAAGCTATATCAGTTGAGGGTTGACACACATAGTCTTTGCCAGAAAATTCAGGAGCTTGAGATTTGCATAGCCGAGCGTAAGCCGAAGGACCTGATTTTGATATCACAGCTTGCAAGAATCTATGACGCCATTGAAGCAGATGGAGATCAGAAGAAGGTCTTCACTTGGAGAGAATTATATCTTTGCAGGGTGGAGACATATGACAGGATTTCTGCTAAGATGAGCATGATTCAGGAAAAGGTTGTTGCAGCTCTTCGTTTCATCAGCGAGTACATCACTCAGATCCCATGTCATTATTGGCATGAGGATGGTACCTACGCCGAGTTAGAGGCAGTTCAAGCTGAGTTCGAAGAATTAGTTCGTGATAACCTATGTGGAGGACTAGAGGCGTCCAAGATGGAGGAGTTTACAATGCTGACTATCAGTTTCAAAAAGGTGACCACAGAGGTTAGAGATAGTCAGAGGGAGATCCGAGATGGAGACAAAGAGTTGGACAAGCAGTTAATCATCGTGGACAGCGTCAAAGTGCCAGATGATTATACTATTGATAAATTCTTGGAGGAGATGATAAACTTGGAGTAGATTTTCAGTTAGATCATGCAGTTGCTTACAATGATGAGTCATCAGAAGTAGTTAACTCGAGGCTTCTTTCCGAGTTAACTTGCTGTTATACATTACATGCATGTCTTTCTTGGAAACATCTACATATACTTGGAGATTAGATTAGATTTTTCAGTTGACTGATGATAGCATTCCAGTTGACTTGCTTTCAATAAGGACGTGCATGTTGCACCTTGTCCATTTAGATTAGATGTTTCAGTTAACTGATGATAGTTTTCCAGTTAACTGTATAGTTTCATTCAATTAGGGTTTAGGAATAAGATCTTGCATGCATTGCAAGACTTTAGTTGACTCAAGGTGATTTTAGTGTTGCCTACACCTTGAAGTCTATAAATAAGAGCTTTAAGCTCATTTGTAATTTAACTTTTGCTTGATAGCATACATGCTGCGCCTACCTTGCCTGTAGTATTGCTATTATTGTATCTGTTCAAAGAGTGAATTGCTGTTATAATAAATTGTTGCGCCTACCTTGCCTTCATGTTATTGTTATGGTGTTTATTCGACCTTAGTTAAATGGGGTTGCTAGTTTGATCGTTATTGCATGTGTGTTGCGTCTATACAATCTACTGTCCTAGTTGCTTACCTTTTGTTTTGTTTATTATAAGCCTATTCAGAAGAGCAAGTAGTTGCGCCTACCTTGCCTTCATGTTGCGAAACTGTACTTAAAGCTTATCGTTTGATGTGTGTTATAGTAGACTCATCCAGCCAAGCAAATAGTTGCGCCTACCTTGCCTTCATGTTGTGAAACTGTACCAGGTTTACCGTTCATTTGTTTGTTTTAATAAACTTCTTCCCGGATTAGCAAATAGTTGCGCCTACCTTGCCTTCATGTTGTGAGCCCGCACCTGGAGTTTATCGTACAATACATTCCTGCTCCATTTCCTCATGCTTTGTTTCTTGAGGAAATTGGATAGATATTAAAGAAGTTAGCTTAGTTGTAGTTACATGATCTGCGAAACCAGAAAATACTTAGCTGCAACGTTCTAGGTTTTCTTAACCTTGTGCCTCTACCAGCTGAGAACAAAAAGATAGGACATTAGTTTAGTTTTCTATTTCATGCATTCCAGCACAACGAGGGAGCTTCCCCTCCTAATTTGAAGAGCACTCATTACGTAGTGTGCATAGCTGTCCATACAAACTCACACTCTAGAGGTGTTAGTTCTTACGCCAACACGTTTTTCCGAAAAAACAACAAAAAAGGAAAAAGAAAAACTTGTTCGAAAAAGTAGGGAAAAGGCAAAAAAGTGTTTTTTCGAAAAAGCAATGAAAAAAACAAAAATCGTTTTTTCGAAAAAGCAATGAAAAAAGCAAAAATCGTTTTTTCGAAAAAGCAGGGAAAAGCTATAAAAGGAGGCATGGGGTAGCTCATTTGGTGATGCTGAAGGTGATAATGTTATGTTGTCGGGTTGGGACCTGAGAGTTCTTTCTTGAGTCTATAGAGGACAAAAACCCTCTCTAGATTATTGGTTTCGGATTTCAAAGACAATCCCTAGTTGGTGGAGTGTGATTGCGTCTAGTAATCACCATGGAGCTTACAAGCAGAGTAATCAGATTTTGGTTTGATCTCTTTGCTGTTTTCTAGATGCATGTTTGGTGTGATATTTGTTTTTGCAGTGTTTGGGAGCATGTTGGAGTGATTTCTTGGAGTTTTCAGATAGCTGGTCGCTCTTTTTTACCCTAGGCCGTACCATATGTTTTTCTTGTGCTGATTGAAGGGTTTCCTAACTTTTTGTGGGCATTGTTGCATAAGACTCCTCACCTTTGGGTGCCCCTTTGTGCTAAGTTTTAGGTTTTTAGGAGGAAATGATTTTATGGAGCTGGTTGCCCCTCTAGCTGGGCCGTACATCTTGGGCTGATGGTGTCTTGCTGATGTTATTTCTTTTCACTCACATTTGGTTGCAAACTTTGCCTTCATATTGATGCCTAGGCTTCACTAGGCCTTGGTGGACGATTCTATGGCGCTTGGTGTTGTTTTGGAGTGCTTGGGATGAAGTTGTGACCAACTTGTAGCTTGCTGGTTGATGTTTCAGTTTGCTGTCCTTTTTTTATCAGACCTGCAATTTCATATCAGACCTATAGCAGCAGCATTTCAGACCTCTTACAGTCCTTTGGGGGTCATTCCTTTGAGGTATAACTGTTATATTTTGTTAGGGAATACTTTATTTCATGTTGGGATTCCATTTTGGGGTGTTGTGCCATGATTTTTTTAGTATTTTCACATTGTAGCAGCAGTATATGACATTCTGAAAATTAATTGTAATGAGCTCATTGTAACACCGTTTGGTAGTACCATCGATGATTTGCTCTTTGTTTATTGCTACTCACCCCACTGAACAAGTGGTGCTCCCGTTGAATAAGTGGTTGAGGTTTCTTTACTCTCATGTTATGCCTGCTGAATAAGCAGATTAGCTTTCTTTACTTTCATGTTATGCCCGCTGAATAAGCGGAGGATCTTTCTTGCTTGGTTGGCTTGCTGCCAAATACTTTCTTGCTATTTGTAATTCTTGCTGAATAAGCGGATGTTTCCTTTCATGCTTTGAAGTTTTCATACTCACCCCACCGAACAAGTGGTTAATTCAAAAGCACTTAATTGTAAGTCTTACCACCGTATGCTCTCACCTTGCCCACATTGGGATATGGGTGATCAAAAAATGGAAGGTATTTGCTTTTAGTTGGTTTTGATTATCACTCACCCCATTGAACAAGTCGATGCTTTTAGTTAATGTAATGTACACCTTATCACCGTATGCTCTTACCTTACCCACATCGGGATCTGGGTAATCAAAAAGTGAAAGGTTGTTTTATTCAATTGATTATCATTGTTATTTTGGCTAATGCTAACATATGCAAATTTTAAAAAAAAATTAAGGGTGGGTTATTACAGTTATAGACTATAGTAACTTGCTTATGGATCTTACTGATACATAAGAATTGTAAACTTGCCAACTATAGTTGATGTTTTCATCTTGATTTCTATTTTTGAATGCTTATTTACATAAGAGTAAGCTGTATCTACAGGCTATAAATCTTACAAAGATGTTGACTGTTTCCAACTCTCACCTACAATCTTCTAGCTGTCCACCATTTAATTAATTTCCATCTGCCCTTTGAATAGTTCCACTAACCCACTTGTATGTGGATTTTATTAATAAATATCTCTAACTTACTATAATAGATGTCTTGATCATTTCCTCCTTGCTTAGAGGAAATCGCCTTCAATTTTTACAAGACTTGAGAATGTCTTTGGAGAATCACTAGGCCTTGTCAATAGGGTTCCTTTGTGACTGACAATGTGTTTATTGGTTTTCCTATTTCAATATCTATGCATCTTAACATGGAACAAAGTAGCTTTGGTCAATAGTTGTTGAAAATCAGAAATGGTAGCCTTTGGATGAGTGACAGAAACCTCTACCTCCATGTGAAATGGCTTGTACGACTTTAGCTTGTTCACATTAACAACATCATGGATACTAAGATGATTTGGAAGATAAAGTCGAAAGGCATCAAGTTCAATCACTATAAGAGTATTATGAATTTCAATTTGACAAGATTCAATTTGTGGTGTTTTTTCGCAAAACCTTTTATTTAACCAAGCGAAGCTAGAATTAGGTCCTTGATTTTGGTCATGAAATACCTTGAATTTAGCTTGACTTTGTTGTATAATGTCCTAAATTTTGTTGTGAAGTTTGCCCAAATTTGACACAAATGGAAAACCTTTAGTTTGCTCCTGTTTTATGTGGAATGTATTTGAAGTTGGAAAAACAATTGGAATCTAATAAGGAGCCAAAGATTAGAAGCCATAACAAACTTTGAATGGAGAATGCTTTATAGAAACTTTAGTAGCCTGGTTGTTGCTACACTGAATGACATGCAGATAGGTGTCCCATTGACTACTCTTTTGACGAGAAAATTGGTGAGCACGGACTAAACTGTGATTAACAAGCATAGTTTGTAGATAAAATGAAGTGAAGCAGTGCAACTGAAAAATGAGAAGCTTCCACAATTATTGACAAACATGACTCAATAAGTTAAAACTCAGAGTTGCTCCAAACATGCTTGAAGAACTAGTCCACAGCTTATGGAGCATAAATGGTTTTAACTTTTGTAGTATGGCATAAATATAGCAATTTTGGAAAACTGACAGACATTGACAAGATGCAGTCATGTTGGAGATGAATGTTGGGCTGACCATTAATGAAGTCCATGTAAATAAGTTTCTTGGCCAAGAAACTACATGTTATGATTGATAATAGATATGTTATGATTGATAATAGATATAGTCCAACTTTTCAATTAGAAGAATTAGATTGTTTGCAAAGAGAGCACTAACAAATGAATTATTGTAACACTGAAATACCCATTGTTGGAGGATAAGTGGGATTCCTTTGTCAAAAGTTGGTGAGAAGGGCTCATCGAATGAAAATCAGAGTGAATGTTAACAACAAATCATCTTGTAATTTGTATACAAAGAAATTTTTATGGTTCATCACTGTTGACTGCTGCAAAGTTTCAACTTATAAGCCAAGTATTCTCCTTAATTATGCATTTTTTCCATGTTGCATCTGATCTATTGCTGCAATTATAAATCCTTGGTTGCTCTATTGCATTTTGTTTCAGTCAATAGTTATATCAAATAATATTTTCCTTTCATTTTATATTCAAATGTGCTTTGCATCATATATTCTTGAATTCGATGTCAAATACTTCAATCAGATTCTCTTTATTTCATATGCAGATTGTGATGCCAACTTTAGGTTGGAGGTGCTGGTTGGATTATCCTCAACACCTTTGTTGATCTTGCTCGTTTTCTATAGTGTAGTTCCAGAATTTCCAAGATATCTTATTATGAAAGGTAGGACAATAGATGCACTTCAAATACTGAATAAAATTGCACATGTAAATAGAAAGCATCTTCCACCTAGGAGATATGTTGCTTGTGTCACTGCAAAAACAAAGGAAGTAGATGGTGTTGACAAAATGGAAGAAGACCATTTGTTGGATGTCAAAGGGCAATCGAGTGAAACTTCCTCAAAAATAAGGAATCAAATGAGAGTTTTCTCATCATTATGTACTCTCTTGTCACCATCCTTAATAACATCAACACTTCTTCTATGGTCAGTTTTCTTTTCAAATGCGTTTTGTTACTATGGACTTGTCTTGCTTACCTCCCAATTTGGTGGTGGAAATCAAAGTTGTGAATCAAACACCATGACTTCTGCTGCTACAAACAACAGCAGTCTCTACAGAGACATTCTTATGGCAAGCTGTGGAGGTAATTATTGCATTTTAGCTGCCACGAGTCAAAATCATTACATCATTCTAAGTTTTTAAATGACTATCATTGTATACTAATTTATTTTCAAAGTAAAACATAAAGCTTTTAAAGACCACGTTCAAATCAAATTAAAGGAAAGTGAGTGAATGTTTAATATAGTATTCTTTTTAAGAGACTACTTTCTTATCTTGTATTGATTTTAACTTCTTACCATTGTATTTATTGGTGGCAGAAATTCCTGGGCTTCTTTTGGCAGCAATTATTGTGGATCGTTTTGGTCGCAAATCCTCAATGGCGATATTGTTTTTCTCTTGTTGTATGTTTTGTCTTCCATTAATGTTCCCTCAGCATGAAACTATGACAACTATACTCCTCTTTGGAGCTCGTCTATGTATCACAGGAACTAATACAATTGCGTACATTTATGCCCCAGAGGTTGGTTGAAGAATTTCTTAACCTTGATCTTGTCCTATTTTTTCCTAGGGCTAGTTCTTTCTTCTATATGGATCTATAATTAGCATAAATATTCCATACTTTATTCACAACACAAATTCATCTTAATTGATCATGTTTGCTCTTCTCGCAGTATTTTTATTAAGAAAATAGTAAATTGTCATAGATTTGCATTTTATCAAGTGCTAGAATTGATTTTAGATAGTTGCATGCATGAAATGAAACAAGTAAGAAATGGAAAAAAAAAACAGGGCTCAACAATGGAGATTACTGTTTAGAAACTGAATGTGGAAAAACTCCTAGAAGAAAGGTTTTTTGTTCTCTTGCCACTATCTCCTTGCAACATTACAAATCAATTTTCTTTCATGAGGCCTTCAAAATTAACAACACTTTTAGCATTTTTTTTTCTGTGTATCTTGCTTCAACACACTCTCACACATTGCAATTACATGCTATGATTCGAAAAGAATACAATCAAGAAGAATTATACTATCCACAAGGGGTGCACGAATCGTCATATACATAAAATTGACAAAGGACTGAACAGAGATCTGAAATGACATTAGCCTTTAAAAGAATGAACTTTTAATTGTTTGGGATCCCTTGGATACATTAGCTTCCTTGGATCCACTAGTCTCTTCTTTCTCGTAATTAAGATTTTTGCATGGTATGAATCTGCTTGTATGTTACTTTTCTATATTGTATGAGTTCATCTTCAGCCGGATCTCTTGTATGGCTTCATCTTAAGCCGTATGCATTGTTTTCATTCACTCATGGCCCCAAGGTGTTTGAATCACCTTAAAATCCTCATGTTAAAATTATTGAGAGTGATTCAAGTTGCCTTAGTCATTTTGATTGGCAAGTGAGATTAGTGGCCTAGCTCAATTAAATTCAAGTTACTTTCATGATTCAAACTTGATCACAGCTCCTCAATTAGGAGGCATGTTAGTCCCCAAAGATTAAGGACTCAAGAGATGAGGGAATGATTTCCCAACTTTAACCTTAGAATACAACTTGGCTTTTCTTGGCAATTGTCCTTTCATTCCCACTTGCCCATTTTCCTGCTCTCCTCACCTTGATGTTTTTGTCTTCTACAAAACAAAATTCTCATACAAACTGTAATGTCCCTTACCCAGACTTGCCCTCAAATCCATTTGTCTGCCATAAAATTTTCTTTGTTGATTAGGTTTAGGGTTTCTTCTTTCCAAAAGAATGCCCTTTTAATACAATAACCCTAGATTGGAATCTGTATTTATCACATTAACAACATACTTGTTAGCATTAATATATAGACATCCAAAATCAAACATAATCATAAATACAGATTGATAAACATAAGAAGAGTCACTCAACCCATCAGGAGAGGAGAATCCCTAAGGGCCTACGGTCTACCACCTTCCAATGCCCAACTCGTATCTCGGGCTTGTGGGGCAGAATGCCAAGGTGGGACCCTCACCCCTCCATGACCCAACCCTTGCAATGGGCTTGTGGGGCAGACTGCCCAACCCTTGTTATGGGCCTGTGGGGCAAAATTGCCCAACCCATGGGCCTGTGGGGCAGACTGCCCAACCCTTGCTTTGGGCTTGTGGGGCGGAACCTGGGTGAGGTTTTTAGACGAACCACTTAAGTTATGACTCAACTCTCTTGGCGGGATTACAAACACAATTCAGACAATCAATATGCAGTCATTAGTACTTCATTTGTATTTACACGTATTATGCAATAAGAGTATTTAATATGAACAAGCAGTTCCTTGAATCCTAATATGAAGGTATATCAGAATACAAAACTAAACTAAGCAATATTCATGTTAACATGTTCATTATGTTCATTTGCAATTAATCATATCTTGTAAGTCCAATATTAGCAGAAATCAAATACAAATGCAAATTAATCATCATTAAAGTCATATCTATAGAAGATAAACCCTTTGGCCTCTGATCAATCAAGAACTACATAGTCCGCCTAAGTTTAGTGCCAATTTCCAGTATAATGAATCTATTTCTAGATTCAGTATCAAGAAAGCATGGTTCCAACACATCAGAGGGGACTGTGCGCATTCCAATGAATAAAGCATATCAATTATTTTTAATAATACATAGATTGGTTGGGCATACAAGGTTCATATAACATTGTTATGTTAGATTGAAGACAACTAAATATTAAAGCTAAGTGAGTAGTCTCACCTGATTGGCTATGTCTTCCCATGACTCTTCATTCCTTAATCGTCTTCCTTCAACCTTATATTGGATTGATCATAGGATTAAGACAAAATATGCATAATCTACTTATGTTTATATTAAAGCTAAGTTACCGGTTTGGGTTCGGGGACGGGTGCGGGTACGAGAACCCGGTACGTGGGTACGTGAAATTTTTTTTAGGGGTTTGGGTACATATGGGTATGTGTGTATATATATATATGTGTGTGTGTGTGTGTGTATCACGGTACAGGGTGGGGTCGAGGGGCAGCGCCCCCACTGCTAGCACCAATTTAAAGCTTTTGAAACCATACAAAACTCCATGGCGCACCTCATTTTCATGATTTCAAAACCACACAAAGCGCAAAAAATATGAGAGGTAAGAATGAAATGTATGTGTTTGAAGGCCTCATATTGGGCCGTTTTAGGGTTAGGAGACAAACTAATAATATTTTATTTAAGTTTGGGCCCACTTTTTAAGTGTTGAGCCATGGGTTCTTCCAAGTACGCTCGGGTACGTGGCTGGTACTTCCAGGTCCACGCACCATTCGCCTAGATGCGCCTTGGGTATGCACAGGGTGCGTGCCCAGGCTTGTGGGTTCTCCCGGGTGCGTGCATGCATGCACCCGGGAGAACCCACAGGCCTAGGCGCGCACCCTGTGCATACCCAGGGTGCACCCGCAGGCGAACCCGGACCGGGTTCGAGGCCTCCGGGTGCGAACCCGGTAACTTAGTATTAAAGAGTCATCATTATTTATAAGGCTTAATAATTGCTGCAAGTATCATTATTGTATATTCACCAGTGATTCCCCTATCTACTTACCTATATATATATATAATTATTCTTTCCTTATTCATATATATTCTTTATTCATTGATAATGATATTATTCATTATAAGATTTATCTATATCTATGCATATATAATTGTATGCCTATCAAATAATATATATATATATTAAATGACTCTATATTCCAATGCATAACAATCATTGTTGCTGCTATTTTGTTTCTCCATCTTTTTCCCTCTTCCCTATTTTCCTTCCTTCTATTTATACCATTCAAGATAGGTGACTCATGGGGGGAATGTATTGTTTGGTGAAAGAGGTGACTTTTCATTAAATATATCCCTTCGTTAGATTTAATTGCTGCCCTTAAAGACTTATTATCACAATAATATCTATTTTTGAAAATAATATATCATTACTAATAATTATGATATTTCAGATTATATACTTATTTTATTATTTTATTTTGATGTTTTATTGAACATATTTTAATATTAAAGTATAATAATAAAACCAATTTGCTAATATCTTATTATTATTTTATTCTAATGTATTACAATCTTTGATGTGTAATGATTATAATATTTATTTATTATTATTATTTTTGATATTAAGTTATTTAATACTAGAATGTAATAACAATAATTTGCTTATATATTATTATTATATTTGTTATTTATATATGTTTATATTGATATGGTACACATTTATTTTATATTTAATCTTAATATTTCTATTTATTTTATTTATTAATGTTGATAATAGGTAGCATCAATCAAATAAAGGACTTTGATCGACGTTTGAAACAAGTATTAATTAAATGGAGAGACATGCCCCTTGAGCCGACATGTCTCCACTTTGAGGAGACACATCCGCTCATGGGACGTGTCTCCCACTTTGATATAAATATCTACTTCTTTCTCACTTAAACAATATGGAAATTAATAGATGTTGTTTACATGTGAGGATCGACCTTTGACAACCTTGGAATCTGAAGTGCATTTACATGGTATCAGAGCGGGTTTAAGAAGAGATCCGATCAGATTTGCTTCAGATAATGGGTAACTTTACTTGAAGCCCGTGAATTCAACCATGTGTATGAAATGGCAAGCTTCAAGGTTGTGTTAAGGCTGTTCGATGTGGAAAGATCACCAGGTCTCTAGTGGAGGCGCGATTACTATCGGCAACTCTCATTCGCCATAGTCGGGGACTTGGCTCATTCTGTATCGGGTATTTTTAATTTTTGGGTTGTTCTTTGGTATGGTGGCCTGAAGATCTATTGACGTTGGAGTAAGGTGCTATTCCAGTTCTATTGGGTTGATCTGTCTTCAATGACTGTAGCACTTCCGCAATACTTCTTCAAAACTTCTGTGATTTTTTCAAAGTCTTTTTGGGCCTCCATGAACATTCTCGCATTGCGTCTTCACCTTACGCCATTGACTTATTCAATCTGGACAATTGTATGTATTGTTCGATTTGAACTTTCAGCTGAGGCATCATGTTGGGAGAAAGATTTTCTCTGTATTTGGAGAACCTGATATCGAGTTTGATCATGAGAATTGTGTGTTTAATTGTCTCTGTTACATTTATATTTGCCACTCATAGCTGGGTATATTATAGACTATTGTTGCTCGTGCGAAAAGAAAAGAAAAAATTAAAAAATTCTGGAGGATCGCCGTTGGTGTTCTGATTTTATTTATTCTACCTTCATTGGCATCCTTGCAATTTAGAGTTCGGAGTCTCTCGTTAAGTTGCGCTCAGCCAAGTCCGGGAGGAAGTTAAGGTTAGAGTTTCTCAAATCGCAAATCGGGAGATATTCTTGTGCGGGGTTGTGAGTTGAAGCCAAGTCTGGTTGGAAGTCTAGTGTAGAGTCTTCACGACTTTTAAGAGCATAACAACCGATTGAAATTACCGCACTAAGTCAAAATATTGTCGGGTTGCTTTTCATCCCACTCGCAGGAGGTAGTTAAAGGGAATCCTTTCGTGCAGAATCATGTCGGAGGATTTATGTATCAATCTTGGTTAAGGTCGTGGGCACCATCATTATCGCCTCGAGGCTTTCAGATTCTAAAGCTTTCTTCGGACTGTTAGTGTTGTCCATTACAAGTTCAAGTAAGCTCGTGTATTAAACCAGCAAGCCCGTCCAAGAAGTCAAGTGGAATCTCTGGACAAAATCATCGAGGCAAGCCATCTTGCTTTATCCACTTGTGTTTGGAAATGTCTTGTGAGTTGCATGGCATTGATGACAGATGTAAGGTTTGTTGCATAATTTGGTAATACTGTGATGCGCCGAAGTACATCCTTGCTATTTTCTACATCCACACATCACAAAGCATGTTGCAGCTGCATCATAAACTGTTGTGAAGGGTGCAGACTGATTTGAGCACAAGAGCAGCGTATCATACTATGTCCAGTATTTGCATCCATCAGAATATTTAAAGAGACAAGTTTTTTTTGGTTGCTGAATTATATCATTTATCTTTGGATCTTGTAATTAGTAAAGAGAGATAGTGGCTTCTCTTGAATTGTGTTGTGTTCACTAGCATAAGATCCTATGAAGATTTCATGTATTCATACTATAACATTGAGATAGTATTTCTTGTTTGAGATAGTCGAGTCTCATGAACTGTTAGTAATCTCTTCTTAATGCTTTTAGGATGCATAAAGAAATGAAAGAGATTGCTTCCAAGAAGAGCTTGATGCATCCTGTAGGTTGAAAATGGAGTCACTGTGTGCAACCTTGAGATTGTGTGAATGACTGAAGACATCTCTTCGAAGAGGAAGCATTAACCTTCAGAGGGAGTTCTATGATTCAATGTAGCAAGGATAGATGCTAAATTCTTGAAGTACCTCTTCAGCAATTGAGATTAGAATTGCTCATGTCTGTCAACTTGGATTTAACATTGGTAGCTCCGCAAACCTATTCATAATAGAGTGATCTGGGATGAGGTTGAAGAGAACAGCCTGAATCTCTACAAAGGTGTGAATTGGAAACCATTTCTCTAAAGCAAGCAGTACAAATGATTTTTTTGGACGAGGAGGTCAGGAGGCTGATGCAAGTAATTAGGGCTTCAGAGGGAGTCACATCTTCACTTGTTGTAATGCATAATTCTCTGAGATAGAGAGATATGAGGTGAAAGCCCTTGTTCATCTCTAAGACTGAGATGAGGCGTCATGTCGAGAGACTCCATGATGATAGGTCCCTGGATCTAACTTTAGAAGAGCCCCAAGCACCTGCAATGTGGCTTAAGGGGGGGGTGTTGGATATAAGCCACACCCAGACTGGTGTTGGGTTGGCCACAAGGGGCCAATAGCTCAGTTAATAGAGCACTCCAGCAACAAATGGAAGGTCCTAGTGAATGGTCTAAGCCAGTTCATGTGTGAGCCAAAGGAATTTCACCTTATGGCTGTAAAACATATATTGTATTGAGATATCTTCAAAGCACTATTGGATATGATTGGGCTGGGAATGTAACCAATCGGAAAAGCACATCAGGATGTTGCTTTAGTTTTGGATCGGCTATGATCCCTTGGATCTGCAAAAAACAGTCTTAAGTGGCACAAGCTTGGCAAAAGCTGAATTCATTGCAGCCTCTATGGAGGCAAGAGAAGCAGTTTGGCTCCCGAAAATTTCTTATGGGACTCTTTGGTGAACCCTTGAAACCTACTATCACTCATTGTGATAATTAGAGTTGCATTAAGCTCTCTGTAAATCCAGTATCCCATGATAGATCTAAGCACATCGAGATCCCTTACCATTATGAGACATGGTAGAAAGGAATGTGATCCAGTTGGAGTATATTAGTTCAAATGTTTAAACAATGGACATACTCAACAACCTCTCTCTAGAGTTAAGGTTGAAATCTTCAGGAAGAAAACTTGGTATGTAATTTGATATTATGTTTGAAATTCAAATTGTTTATAAGTTGTACTAATATATAAAGATGTTTAATGTGTAAATTCTTTTGTCATGTGTGTGACTCCATGACCTTATGGGCCTACTCCCCTTGTGTACATTATTGAAAGGTGACGATCTTTCTAATAATGAACACTTGTATCTAACATTGTAAAGTGACGACTCTACAATGATAAACTATCATGATAGATATCATGTGACTTGATATCTGTGGACATGTCATGATAGTATCTCTTGGACACTTTGATGGATATCATGGGACTTGATGTCTTCTGTAGATCATTGTGATCCTTAAGAGATAATCATGGTGGATATTTATATCCGTGGATATGCCATGAATTATGGTAGACATCATGTGACTTGATGTCAGTGCACATACCATAATAAAGATGTGTTATGGAGAATGTCATGTGGCTTGACACTTTCAGGAGCATACCATATCTTCTGATATCACGAGTTAGGTGATATCACGTTTACTTGATGGAAGTTATCCTCCCTAGTTAAAGAGGGAGTGTTGAATAATGAAGATGTGTTATGAAGAATGTCATGTGACTTGACACTTTGAGAACCATACCATATCTTCTGTTATCACGAGTTAGGTGACATCACTTTATACTTTTTTGAAGTTTATTCTCCTTGCTAAGAGGGAGTGTTGATAATAGGTAGCATCGGTCAAATAAAGGACTTTGATCAATGTTTGAAACATGTATTAATTAAATGAAGAGATATGCCCCTTGAGCCGACATGTCTCCACTTTGAGGAGACACATCTGCTCATGGGACGTGTCTCCCACTTTGATATAAATATCTACTCCTTCCTCACTTAAACAATATGGAAACTAATAGATGTTGTTTACATGTGAGGATTGACCTTTGACAACCTTGGAATCTGAAGTGCATTTACAATTAATTTATTAGTATTTTAACACTTGGTCTTTATGGTATTTGCTATTTTGGGGACATGACACAACCCTTCTTGAGAATGAGCTGCAATGTCTAGAATAGAAGGCAACAAAATATCTCCTCCTCCTTTATCTACAATAGGAGGCTAAAAAAGACAGGTTTTCTATATGTTCAACTCAATACAGCTTCATAAATAGAGTATGTCTAATTTGATTTGTGCTCACTAGCTCAAGAATCTCCAATGGACCATGATCAAATTGTTTAAGAATCTTAGCTTTACCTTGTGTAAAAGTAGCTGCACTTTGTCCCTAACTTGGAATTTTTGTTCAACAATGTTGATCATTTTTTGCTTTGTATTGAACTTGAGACTCCATCAATCTGTTTTGTACTTGGAGTTGTGTTTTTTATATCTTCTTAATAATATTTTTCAGCTTTAGGAATTTTGGAATTGACTCCTCCATGCATCTTTTGTGGCTGCAAAAATGTCTATGGACCACTTGTGTTTTCTCTTCCATTTATGGACGAAAAGTATTTGATGGTGACATCTTCAACCTTGTGTTGGTTCTCTCCATAATATGGTTCAAATTTTGCCCAAGAATCTTAGATATGTATTTGAAATGATTGAACTAGGAAAATCAAAGTAACCCCAAACTTTAGCAGAAAATGAATGAAGTCCATTAATGCCCCTAAAAGTCATTTTACATGGAATGATAATGCACTTTTTGTAAAGACCCTTACCCAAGATAGCGAAATTTTCACGATTGTCCCCAGTTTGACAATGCAAGCATTTTGTCAAACAGTTTATTTTCTTGCTGTTCTGAGTTGATTTCAGTTGGAAATTAAATGGAAATTGCATACAATAATCTCATCATATGAGATACTCATGAATTTCAATGATTCAGAAATAATAACAGCAATATATTTTTGATTTCATATTCTAGAATGAATACAATTTAATAACTCCTTTCATAATTTATGATCAATCTCAATGATGACATTGTCGGCGAAGACAATAGACAAATCAAACATCTGACGATAGAGATCAAACTGGGATCGTTCGTGAAAGTTTGCAACATGAAAATAACAAGTCAAAAGGTCAAAGGCGCCCCTACAGGCCAGGGGCGCCCATGCTTTTGGGACCCTTAAACCAACTTTCACAACTTGCGAAGCCAGTCATCCTTTCCGAGACTGAACTAGCTATCCATCCCATGTTTTAGAAAGATCACCAGAATCATCAGTCTTTGGTGATCTTAGATCTGAGCACAAAGGGTCAAATTGGAGGAATTGAAGAACACTCAAAAAATTGAATAAGTTTGGAAAAAAATGCAACTTCTTGGGAAAAGGCGCCCAAGAATTAGAGCCATTAGACTCAGGTTTTGAGCTTTGCATTTCCCAAGCACACTTCATCGGAGTAGTTTCATATCAACAATGGATCTGTCACCAACATAGTTTACATACTCAGAATTGGAGAGTACTCGGCAAGCCCAAAAATTTTGACTCGGGAAAAACTCGGGAAATACTCGAAAAATACTCGACAAATGTGTGTGGATATTTATGTATGTGTATACTCAAGACTACACTGTGGACACATACATATCTATAAACATACACAGGATGCCAATTTTGCATGCATATACACACACAGACATATTTATACACACACAAACGTGCCAAGTTTGTGGGTTTTTTGCGAGCTACTGGTGATTACTCGATAATTTGACGGGAGAAAATCCATCTACATATTGCCCGAGAGTAAAAGCATAAATTACTTGGTAGACAAATTTTTTGGAGATTACTCGGCTACTCGGAGAGTATGTAATCTATGGTCACCAACACTTCAAGATCAACTGAGCAACCAGGATCAGGGATCGAACAAAGGCATTTCACTATGAAAAAATAATGAAAAAGTGTTCAACTCTTGAAATGGACGCCTAAAGTCAAAATAAGGCTCAGTTGACTGGAGTTGACTGTTTTGAAGGCTTTTACATGGCTAAAACATCCCAAAATTGGTGGAATTTGCTCCACTGAACTGTTGATCAAGCAGATTAACTCCCCAATCAGGTTTTGGACACCCAATTGATGCTTGCAACTCCAAATTGATATTATCAAAGCCTAGGCGTCCATTACTTCATTATTTCTTTACAGGTTGAGCTCAAGAACAACATTTTTCTTCTCCGATGTTTTTTGAAGATCTGACAGAGGGCTTTTCAGTTTTCTTCATGTTTTTGAAGATTAGTTGCACAGAGGGACAATCTATCAAAGGTTGCATCTTGAGGCACAATTTTCTTGAAGATCCAGAGAGGCAGTTGATAACTTCCAAAATTATTCTTGTCTTTTTCCTCTTTCCTTGTCTTAGATCTTCTTGCATGTCCAAGAAAACAATAGATAATTATAAATCTGACCAACTAGGTATGATCAACACAACTTTTTCAACAAAACCAACATGTTAGATTTTTCCAAAAAAAGTAGCTTTGCTGCCCCTATTTTTTAGGGTTTCTAGAAAAATTCATAATTTTGAAAAACAGGAAAACTGGGTTTGTTCAGCTTTGAAGCATGAAACAAAACCCATGTATTGGATTTTTTCGGGAAAAATCATTTTCTGGTGCCTCGTTGCCTTTGCCACTGAAGGGCTCTTGCATGCCATGGAAAAATACATTTGTTTCGAATTTCTGACGATCTGGGTTTGTTTAGAATATTATTCTCAACAAAACCCACGTCTCGTAGTTTTTCATAAAAATTACCCTCGACAAGGCTATTTTTAGCAGTTCCAGAAAAAGTTGCCCGAACAGTATCATGTGCATAGTCAATCTTCAAGGTTTTCAGAATGCAATTCTCCCAAGACAAATACAAGACCAAAATGATCTTACTCCATGACTTCCTGAAAATGACTGACACCGATTTGCGTTGGGCACACCCAGAGGTCAATTCAGATAGATTGACAAGCATAGACACACAAATTCATAGGTTCCATAATGGTTTCACCTCGTATATTTGATAGCCTTCCAAGGCCAGTTTGGAGGATTGATACCGTTGGAATTCTACGTGTGCATTTCTCATAGCTAGAGTGTTCACAATCAAACTTCGCAGTTTCATCATCAAGCTTCGCGGTTTCATCATATAATACTCTTTCGTCGAGAAAGATCAAGGAAAATGTCAAAAAATATAAAGCTGCAAAAGAACGCGAAAGGTAGCCATTCCCAACACAGAACCGCCATCGGTTAATACTACACTACCTTCCACGTCAAAATGGAAACATAGACAAAAAGACAAGGAGTGATCCTCCTAAGCAAAGCAGAATGAAAGAGATACATACATCAAGTTGTTGACAAGCAGTAAGCTGGCAGGCATGTGATGATCTATCAAGAAGTCAATAAATGGTTAGAAGAACTATTGACCAAAGGTGATGTGGTGTAAAAATCCTAGTTGGGACGTCCTACCCTCCAAAATAGCATTAATGACAAATAGGAGTTAACTTGATGCCTCATTCCAAGTTAACTCACTGTTCCACTGACATGCATATCAGATCCCACTAATTATGGATGTCTATTCTAGATCTCCACTAATTGTGGATCTCTATTTTTGGAGGCACTTTTGTAATTGGAGTTCACTTTTAGTTTAGAATCAGTTAACTGAAGTAGACTTTCCAGTTAACTACTAGGTCACCTACATTTAGACATAGGAACAAATCTTGCAAATTAGCAAGAACTAAGTGTTAACTCAAGGAGATTTTAGGGTTGCCTACTCCTTTGAGTTTCTATAAATAAGAGTCTTTACTCATTATTTTGTAACTTATATTCACTACACAAAATTACTGCGTCATTGTGCCAACGAGGTTGCAAGTCTATATTTGTTCACTCTTGGATGAGAGTTGTTTGGTTTGATTGCAATTGCGTATGATTTCATACCTTTGTTGTCCCAAATCTTTGTAATTTGCTGAGAAAGCTTGAAGAAAGAAATCAAAGGGCACTTGCAATTTGATCTAAAGATTCGAGTTCTTCCAAACATCTTGTTCTTATAACTTATTGTTTCAATCTCCTCCTTGGATATTTTGATGTTAATAGTTATTGTTTGATGTTGTGTAATGAGTTGTCTTTCAGCCTATACTTTGGACAGGTGTCGTCACCTCCTCGAGAATCCTGTTAGCCATTTTATCGTAATTTTTTGTTTTTAGTGAGTTGTTTCCCAGCCTATACCTCGGACAAGGGTTCCTCCTCCTTGGCAAGCTTGAGATCCATCTTACCGTAAAGAGTGATTGCTTGAATAAAGCCTTATTCCAACATAGATCTGAGAATTTAGAGCCTCAGACTCATTCTGGCGGGACGGACAACACAATTGATCCAACCATCCATTCCCGCTCTTATGCCCTCATGCTCTGTTTATCTTGAGGAGACAGGATAGATTAAAAGCTAGTTTAGTTGTAGTTAAGATCTGCAGAAACCAGAGAAAACCTTAGCTGCAATGCATTGTGTTTATGCACCCTTGTGTCCTGCCGCTGAGTAAAAAAGATAGGAACCTTAGTTTACCATAATTTTTACGCAAAATGTCAGCAAAGAGGGATCTTCCTCTCTATAATTCAAAGAGCAGTTACTAAAACATTTGCAATAGCTGTCTGTTTCCAATAAGTACTCCAAAGGTGCTATTTGAAATGCCAACAAAATATATCGATCACACTGCAAGTTGGTTTTCGTAGGAGACTCACAAATTTGGAAACAACTTGAACTCCATACGCTAGGGTGGATAGTTTCACCACCAAACCCTATAATCCTCAAGCTCCTTGAGCTTTGCAACCAGCCATGATGAAAAATAATAAACTCTAATAATAAAATGAGCCTCCAAAATGAATTATTATATTTTCCCATGAATGTGCCTCCAAATTACCTTTTCCCTCTCAAATATTTAAATTTAAATATTTGAATTTTTGACTTTAGGAGGGAAATAAGATAAAGTGACTTTATAAATATTAAAAGTCCCACTTAAGTCACTTAAAAACAATATTAATTAATTAATATTATTCGTATTATTTACTCGAGAAGAATAATATTAAATAATCAATAATTAACTCCCTTATTTTATTTAATGGCTTACGGGAATTAAATAAGCTATTAAATCATTTGGACTTTCAATTGGAAGGGGACATTATAGTCCTCCCTTCCCAGAATTGCTTGCCCACAAGCAATTTCAGATTAGGGTGTTGAAGGATCTGCTCACTCTCCCACATGGCATCTTCCTCTAGTAGATCCTTCCATCTAACAAGATACTCCTTGATTGTTCTTCTTCTCAACTTCCTCTCACGAATGTTCAAAATCTCATTCAAAATCAAGATCAACTTGCCTTCCTTATCAAGGGGTGGAAGCTTTGCTAAAACTGTAACCTGCTGTCCAAGTGCTTTCTTGGGGCATGATACATGAAACACGTTATGTATCCTGCTATTCTCTGGTAGTTCCAACTCATACACTACCTCACCCACTCTCCTGATTACCCTGTAAGGGCCATAAAACTACAGTCTCAGCTTCTCGACACCACTCTTCTTCAATGAGAATTGCCTATATGGCTGTAAGCAGAGATAAACCAAGTCACCAACATCAATGGAACACTTTGTCTTGTGTTTGTCAACATAAACCTTTTGTTGGTTTTGACTATGCTGCAGATTATCCTTAAGTGACTTAAGGATATCTCAATTCTCCTTGATCCAATCCTTGGCCTTGGGCACCCTACTATCACCAAATGCCACATCCATAAATGAATAAGCCTCATAACCATACAAAGCTCTGAAGGGTGACATCCCAATGGACATGTGATAGGTGGTATTATAGCAATACTCACCCAAATGTAACCATCCAACCATCTAACATAGTTGCATAGATAACCCTCAATCCATTTATTCACTATCTTTGTCTTCTTGTTTGTCTAAGGGTGATAGATGGTGCTCAGAGTCAACTCTATACCCAACAATCTAAATAACTCCTGCTAGAAAGCATTGAGGAAGCGTGTAAAATCCCCTTACAATTTTTTTCAAATTTTTCCACAAACACTTCACCTTTTAGCGTTAGCAAATGCAAATAAGCCAGCTGAAAGGAACCCTTTCACTTTCTGATCACTCAGATCCTAGTGTGGCCAAGGTGAGAGCATACGGTAGAAAAAGGATCGTTAGCTTGTAAAATTGAAAATTGTTGGAAAGTACAATGAGAGACGGCTCAACCGATCAGAATGTAATGCAGATGCAAACTCAACCACTTATTCAGTGGGAGTGTAAAGACGGCTCAGCTGATCACCATGAAATGTAAATGCAAACTCAATCACTTATTCAGTGGGAGTGGAATTACAAGAAAAGTAAATGTCTGGGCGGCTAGCTGACCCCTTCCGCTTTTCAGTGGGCAGTACAAGAAAGTAAAATACTGAAAGTAATGGACGGCGAAGCCTGTCCCTTCCACTAAAAGTGGGAATTACAAAAAGTAAATTGCAGAAACAAAGTAACTGAATCAATACTACTGATAACAGTCTTGCAATATGATAAAATCTGCAAATTACAATGAGAGTTAGATGTCCAATAAGCTCCAATATGAAAGTAGATGATCTCCAAACATAAGCAACCTAATCAACTAAGGAAAACAAGCCAAAAACTGAACTTTACCAATCTGATATAAAATTGCGCCGTTTTGATATCTTATACCAGCAAGCTCAAATCACACTAAAATGCTCATAACTCGATGAAAAATCCTTTGGATGACGTGAAATCAAAAGAAAAGAAAGCCTAGAAGTTAGGCGTCCATGTGCAAGCTCACAAACAGTAGAAAAATGTCTCAATAATTGTTGCACACATTCCAATGCAAGAACTGTAGAGGGACGACCAGCCTTAAAAGTCGCATTCATCATCAAAAATTACCAAAATTGGTGGAAAGGGGCACCTAGCATAGAGAAAGAGACTGGAACAATACCCACAACCACTAAAAAATGGAGCAAGGAGCTACAAGCAAAAACGTGCTTCTGCAAGCACCAAACTAGCAAACACAAATTTCATAAAACTTCAAATATCTTCATCACAATCAGCTCCATCTGCTCTTCATTGTAAAGAACAACCACAAAACTCAGCTAGGTGCTATCTTGCAAGCATGAAACCAAGGTTGCTAGGAGGTATGCTTTCCTCGAAGTGAGTTTGTAGAAATTTTGGCAGCACTTCATTTTAATTTTCAATGGATAGTCTCAAAAGAAGCCCAACACTCTTATTTATAACTTCACTTCAATTTTCAAATCCTTTTCCCTCCAATTAGTGTGCCCAAACATGACATTCAAATTCACCTTTATCAATCTGCATTTGAATTTCATTGAAACTTCATTTGCCTCCTTGACTTGGCATCCAAACATGAGGAGAGATGACTTTATTAAAATTGCAAATATATCATAAGTTTGGCGTCCCACTTTATCAAGTGAATAATACATTATAAATGACTTAAATATTACCTCTTCAAGAAGTCGTCCCCTTTAGAATTTGAAATATTTTTTCACTTAAAATATTATCTCATCAAATATTAAACTTGCCAAAATAAGCATCACAAATGCTGGAGATCAAACTAAATAAACTACCTTGCTAGAAATAGCCATACTACCAAGCTACTGAAAAACATCCAGAAATAGCATTGCTAAAAATAGTACTTACTATAAATAGCATATTGCTAAAAATAGTGTCTCCAAATGCATTTTAATCACATTCTGAGCAGCTGTCATACTTACTAAAAATACTAAGTCTGAAAAAGTTACCTAATTCAGTTGCATGTCATACCACTACAAAGCTTTTTGAAAACCCAAAACGAATCCAAAAACCAAACTGCAAAACTCCAACATGCAAACCCTCAAAACTATCAAAACATCCTCCTAGAAAATAGGAAACCCTAATTTCTACTTCCGACTAGCCTACGAGCCTCCGAGATAGTCTAACGGCCAACTGCACTGATCACTGTTGAGAAGGGGACATTATAGTCCGCCCTCCCCAAGATTGCTTGCCCTCAAGCAATCACAAGTCTGGATGCTGCAAAATCTCCTCATTCTCCCAAGTACAATCCTCAATAGGCAAATTCTTGCACTTTACCAAATACTCTTTCATTGTCCTACTCCTCAAAGAGTGTTCTCTGGAATTAATAATCTCCTCTAGAACCAAAACCAACTGTCCTTCCTCATCCAATGGAGGCAAAATAGAAGAAGCAATAGCATTGTGTCCAAGCGCCTTCTTGAGGCGTGACATGCGGAAGACATTGTGCACTTTGCTACTTGCTGGTAGCTCCAACTCATAAGCAACTTCACCAACTCTCCTGATGACTCTAAATGGCCCATAGAAATGTGGCTTGAGTTTCTCTGCTCCACTTTTCTTGAGAGTAGATTGTTTGTAAGGTTGGAGTCTAAGATAGACCATGTCACCACCCTCAAATGTGCGCTCAACACGTTGTTGATCAGCGTACAGCTTCTGCTGATTTTGTGCAAGATGGAGGTTTTTTTTCAAAGAATTCAAAATATCTTGGGTTTGCTGCAACAAATCCCTTGCTTGAGGGGCTTTGCTATCACCAAACAACAAATCAACAAAGCTAGGGGCCTAATATCCATAGAGAGCCATGAATGGTGACATTCTGATAGACATGTGGAAGGATGAATTGTAGCAATACTCTCCTAAATGAAGCCATCTCACCCAAACTTTCTGCTGCTCCGAAACATGGTTTTTGAGATAGCCCTCCAATTACTTGTTCACAATCTCTGTTTTTCCATCAGTTTGTGGGTGATAACTAGTGCTTGGAGTGAGCACTGTACCACTCAATTTGGAAACCTTTTGCCAAAAAGTGCTTCGGAACTTGTTGTCCCTATCACTCACAATGTTTTTCGGCAACCCATGCAATCTAAACACCTCATGAAAAAACAAATTTGCAACTTGAGCTATTGAAAATGAATTAGTAATAGCAAAGAAATGAACAAACTTAGTTAATTTGTCAACTACAACATAAATACAATCTTTGCCTTGAGCTTTTGGCAACCCAATGATGAAGTCCATTGATATACTTCCCCATTTTTGGTTGGAAATAGGTCGAGGCTGCAACAAACTAGCTGGAAAAGTATGCTCATTCTTGTTCATTTGGCAAGTGTGACACTCCTTAATGTAGCACAAGACATCATCTTTCAGCCCTTTCCATGAAAATCTTTCACGGATCTGCCTCTAAGTCTTGAAATAACCTTGATGACTAGCAAGTGGAATGTCATGAAATGTTTGCAAAATCTTTTTTTTAAGGTTAAATTCTGGTACTAAGAAGATTTTACCTTTGTAATGTATCAAACCATCAACCACTTTGTACCTTTCATCATGGAAAGTACCTTCAATAATGCTGGTTGCAAACTAATTTTTGGCATAATCAGCAAGTACCAACTCCTTCCAATTAGTATTAAGCTCACATAATGAGCTCAAATGAGGCCTTCTAGAGAGTGCATTAGCCACTATGTTGTTTTTGCCTTTGACATACTCAATGTCAAAATCGTAAGCTCAAAGCTTACTCACCCATTTTTGTTGCCTTTCATTCAAGTCTTTCTGATGCATGAAGTGTTTGAGACTATTGTGATCAGTCTTGACAACAAATTTGCTTCCCACCAAATATTGTCTAAACTTGGCCAATGCGTGCATGATTGCAAGCATTTCGTTGTCATAGATAGAATAAGTCCTCTCAACACCTCTTAGTTTTTTGCTCTCAAACACAATAGGATGTTTTTTTTGCATCAAAACAATCCCAACTCCTTTTGATGCATCACATTGCAACTCAAATGGTTTGGTGAAATTAGGTATAGCCAAAACTGGACATGAACTCATGAGCTGCTTAAACTTTGTTGGCGTAAGAACTAACACCTCTGGAGTGTGAGTTTGTACGTACAGCTATGCACACTACGTAATGAGTGCTCTTCAAATTAGGAGGGGAAGCTCCCTCGTTGTGTTGGAATGCATGAAATAGAAAACTAAACTAATGTCCTATCTTTTGTTTTTAGTTGGTAGAGGCACAAGGTTAAAAAAACCTAGAACGTTGTAGCTAAGTATTTTCTGGTTTCGCAGATCATCTAACTACAACTAAGCTAACTTCTTTAAAATCTATCCAGTTTCCTCAAAAAACAGAGCATGAGGAAATGGAGCAGGAATGTATTGTATGATAAACTCTAGGTGCGGGCTCAAAACATGAAGGCAAGGGAGGCCCAACTATTTGCTAATCTGGGAAGAAGTTTATTAAAACAAACAAATAAACGGTAAACCTGGTACAACTTCACAACATGAAGGCAAGGTAGGCACAACTATCTGCTTGGCTAAATGAGTCTACTATAACACACATCAAACAATAAGCTTTAAGTATAGTTTTGCAACATGAAGGCAAGATGGGCACAACTATTTGCTCTTCTGGATAGGCTTATGATAAACAAAACAAAAGGTAAGCAATTGGGACAGTAGATTGTATAGATGCAATACGCATGCAATAACGATCAAACCAGCAACCCCATTTAACTAAGATCGAATAAACACCATAACAATAACATGAAGGCAAGGTAGGCGCAGCAATTTATTATAACAACAATCACTCTTTGAACATATACCATAATAGCAATACTACAGGCAAGGTAGGCGCAGCAATTTATTATAACAACAATCACTCTTTGAACATATACCATAATAGCAATACTACAGGCAAGGTAGGCGCAACATGTATGCTATCAAGCAAAAGTTAAATTACAAATGAGCTTAAAGCTCTTATTTATAGTCTTCAAGGTGTAGGCAACCCTAAAATCACCTTGAGTCAACTAGAGTCTTGCAGTGCATGCAAGATCTTATTCCTAAATCCTAATTGAATGACACTATACAGTTAACTGGGAAACTATCATCAGTTAACTGAAACATCTAATCTAAATGGACAAGGTGCAACATGCACGTCCTTATTGAAAGCAAGTCAACTGGAATGCTATCATCAGTCAACTGAAAGATCTAATCTAAGCTCCAAGTGTACGTAGATGTTTCCAAGAAAGACATGCATGCAATGTGTAACAACAAGTTAACTCGGAAAGAAGCCTCGAGTTAACTACTTCTTATGACTCATCCTTGTAAACAACTGCATGGTCTAATTGAAAGTCTAATCCAAATTTATCATCTCCTCCAGGAATTTGTCAATAGTATCATCATCTGGCACTTTGACGCTGTCCACGATGATTAACTGTTTGTCTAACTCTTTGTCTCCATCTCGGATCTCCCTCTGACTATCTCTAACCTCTGTGGTCACCTTTTTGAAACTGATAGTCAGCATTGTAAACTCCTCCATTTTGGACGCCTCTGGCCCTCCACATAGGTTATCATGAACTAACTCTTCGAACTCAGCTTGAACTACCTCTAACTTGGCTTAGGTACCATCCTCATGCCGATAATGACATGGGATCTGAGTGATGTACTCGCTGATGAAACGAAGAGCTGCAACAACCTTTTCCTGAAACCTACTCATCTTAGTAGAAATCCTGTCATATGTCTCCACCCTGCAAAGATACAACTCTCTCCAAGTGAAGACCTTCTTTTGATCTCCATCTGCTTCAATGGCGTCATAGATTCCTGCAGGCTGTGATATCAGAATCAGGTCCTTTGGCTTACGCTCGGCTATGAAAATCTCGAGCTCCTGAATTCTCTGGTGAAGACTATGTGCGTCAACCCTCAACTGATATAACTCTATGAGGAGGTGTCGACCAACAATGATAAAGTCCTCAATCCAGGTATCCAGCAGCTTTCCTTGATTAACCAAGTGTTGAATCCTCTACTGTTTTGCGGCGGTCTTTCGAAGCTGTGGAAGTAAAGGTGCTTGCCCCTCGTTGCCATGAAGTAAACTCGAGATATACATGCGGAGTTGCCTGATTTCAGCCTTGAGAACTGCCTTATCCTCACCATCCTTCATGACACGTTCTTCTAGATTACTTGTGACGACCCTGAATAGATTCACATCGGTGTGTCGAGTATTCTTACCCAGATTAGTTTTGACGAAGGTAAAATCACCAACATCAACTTCATCCAAGTATTTGCCTTCTGGAGGAGTAGCAACCTCTATAATGATCTCTGCCTCAAGATTCTTCTCAATGTTAATCTGCTTCCTGGCCCTCTTATTCAACTTGTTCTGATAGGGCTCACCAAACTCAGATAAATCAAGATTATATGAAGGCATACGTCTCTCTCTTCCCAATGACTTCTCGAGCCAAGATGAATAAGGAATACTATCTTCTTGAGGTAGAGTTGTTTCTACTGTATCAGCTGCTGGCGGATCCACTGGTATGAAGGTCTCATGTATCAGAGTCTCAAACTCCGAATCAATATCTATGGGAGACGACTGTGATGAAAAAGGTGAACCTGGAGATGACAAATCGACCTCATCCTGAATTACTGGTTCAGATGAAATAACTGGCTCTGGAAGTACTATCTCTGTAACTGGAAATGCTTGCTCTTGAGGTACTGTCTCTACAACTGGAAGTGTTGGCTCCTTCTCAACCTGTTTCCTTTTGGTGATGCTTTTTCGTTTTGAATTAACCCCCATCTTAACCCCTTTAGGCGGCTTCATGGTAACCTTGACTCGAGGTCTAGCCCTAGAAGTAGAAGGTAAAGAAGAAACCACCACTGTTGGCGGCTCTATAACTAGGGTCACCCTTCGCTTCCGCTTGCTTTCAAGGAAGTACATGATGGTTTTGATAACAGACCTGGATAAGTCTTTCAGTGAAGTATTCAGTGGGACATACCAATCAGGTTGGCGAAGTGGCTGGCGAGCAACTTGGTCTTTAACAAATGAATGAAGAAGTATCTCGCCATCATCATCAGACAGGCCTTCCACATCCTCTGACAAGAAATCAGCAATCTGTGGAATAGTAAGCCTACAATAATGACGACAACGCACCTCAAATTCATCCTCACAATTGACCCAAAAGTCCTCAAGCGCTGCCAAATGTGAAACATTTCGCTCCAACCTTGCTGAATAATGACCCAACGGATCATAGGCACGCTTCTGAGGAAAACACCCAAGCCGAAGTTTCTCTAACTCGTGTGCCATTAACTTGCAATTAGCAACTGTTTTGCATTTGTAAATACCCAACTCAAACGGAAAGGTGAAAGTTGGCTTATGTCGATTGCGAAGAAAAGTGTGAACCTCATGTGCCTGTTTTATGAACTCCATGAAAAGAACCTTATCCGATGGGTACCTCGGTAGCATCAAAGGCTCTCCTGTATATCCATATACACAAATATATGTGAAAGTAGGGAATTGGATAAACCAATCTGCCCAACTATCCATTGCTGATTGTGCCTTTGCAGAAATCCTCACATGCATCTCATTATCCAAATTTCTGATTGTCCTCATAAGAAAGTGGTCATTCACTACTGTAAAGTCCTGTTCAACTTTCGAAAACTCCAACTGAGGGTAGTATTCGTGCACTCGTTGAACACCTAGAACTCCATCGGTCTTTAATAATTTAAAGCTGCCTTGAAATGCAACTAAGTAAACCAGAAAAGTCACCATATGGAATTCGTGAATCTTTAGGAACTCTGTAATCTGCTGGTGAAGACACTCGCTGATAAACATGGCCCAGTCGAATGTTTCCTTCTTATCAATAACTTGTGAGATGAGGTAGAACATCCATGTTCGGAAAACGCTTGCGTCTTCAGAACCTGCTAACCGGTTAAGGAAAGTTATCAAAATAGCAATCTCTTCCTTGAAATCCCCACGTGCAATCTTCCTTGGCATGTTGGTTTTCTGAATTTTCAACCATCGTTGAGCTACTTTCTTCTATGTTCTATCCTTGTCCTCCTCCCATATTCTGTCACAATCTGAAATGGATACAGCGAAATGATCTGAATGTGGAGGAATAGAAAAACATTTTTCTACATCCCTCGGCTTAAGGCTACAAATAATCCTTCCATCTGTCGATCTGATTTGTCTAGTAGACGAGTCATAATGCTTGACACAAGCAAGTACAAACTCGAGATCAAAGACTGAGATAGGAATGGATGCCGCTGCAAGTATCCCTGAACGTTCAAGATTTCTGATTGTAGTACTGTTGATACCCTCCAATCAGTTCAGATTGAGGATGGGAAAAACATGACCTAAGTCGGTATCGGTAGTTTTCATAAAGTTATGAAGAAAGACCTGTTTGGCCTTATAGTCTATGGGATTATACTGCATTCTGAAAAACTAGACTTTTGACTATAAAGTGGGGTATGTTTGGACAACTTTGGAAAAACTGAAAAAACTCGGGGGTAGGCTAAAAATAGCAAGGGAAAGTGAATTTTTTCGGACAAATTCTAAGATATGGGTTTTGTGCACAATCAAATTCTAATGCAACCCAATATGTCAGAACTGCGAAAAAATGGGATCTAGGCTTGCATGCAAAAGGTTTTTGGTTGAGATTTGAATTGGCAGTTAGGGGTACTGGGGGCAATTTTTCTTGTGAAAATTTGGAACATGGGTTTTGTGTAGAAATGAATCCTAAAACAACCCAGCTCAACAGATTTGCGAAAAAACGTGATTTAGGCCCACATGCAAAGAGAATTCTAGAAAAAAGCACAATGCTCTAGAAAAGAGGTAGCGGGGCAATTTTCACAAAATAATTTAAGACATGGGTATTGTTGTTGATGCTGAAATACTCGAACCCAGATGATGCTTTTCTGAAAAATCTGCCGTTTTGTTTGACATGCGAAGAAAATCTAAGACGAGAATAGAAGAAAATAAGACAGAAGAATAGAAGTTTTATTTGTTTGTTTTCTCTCTTCTTTTGTAAAAATTCGCCTATTCTTGAAGTAGAACTGATAAAACCTGCATGCAAATGGAAAACGAAGTCTGAAATAATCTTCTCTTGAACAATCTGAATCTGTAGCTACGAAGAACACTGAAATCTGACCCCTGTAGCACCTGCAGATAAAATCTTATGCTCAAGAAAGGATGTTTCTTGTCAACTTTGATAAAGAATAATGGATGCCATTAGCAAAATATATATAAAAATATCTTCTAAGGCGTGTGAAATGCATGCTAAGCATTGGAAATGGCGCTTGAAGTACAACTGGTGCTTCAAAACTCACACATGGCCTATATTTGGCTTCAAACTCAGTTAATTGGATGTACCATAAACCCTAATTAGGGCGCCACTTTGAAAAATTCAGTTAACTGATACATGCAAACTAATTTTAGCTAGTTATGACCAAAAATAGGTTTACTAGAAGTTGACTTGAAGAGAGTTCAACTGAAGATCTAAATTTAGTAAACTGAAAACTCTTCTCATGCACACTTCTATTTTTGAATTTAAAAAGTCAACCTTTGACTTTTAGGCCTCCTTCCATAGACATTTTTCTGAAAATTTGAATCCAGAAACCTCAAATGAAGCTCACGTTCGATCATTGATTCTGATTTACTGTCGTGTCAGATCAACTGGCTGACAGTTCCATCGAAGAGCAGGACCAAATCTGACAAGAAGATTCCTTGAGGCGATATTCTAAAATTCATAAATCTAAGGCTTCAAAAAGATGGGCCAGGGGCGCTTTTGACCTCAGTGTTAGAATATTTTCAGGCATTTTCATTATTTTCACTGATAACTTGACCATATTTCACTTGACGTTTCCCGACACTTGGAAAAATTTCAGAACATGTTGACTGACTCACTGCGGAGTAGGCTAAGTTCTGAGCAAAGGCTCCTGGAGAGCACTTCATGTAAAAACATCATCTAACCATCCTAAATCATGGGTGCCCCTGGCCTCCAGGGGCGCTTTTCCCAACCAATGTCAGCCATTACTGTAACTGACCAAGAACTACTAAACTTCCAGCTGTAGACTGCCAAGACATCTTTTGACCCGGCTGAGACAGGCAACGGAAAGCTGGAGTTGACACGAATGAGATGAGTATCTGAAATCATCAAATAGATTCCGTTAAAGGTCTTAAAACCTTGGGCGCCCCTGGAGGCCAGGGGCGCTTTTGTCCTTTTTGAATAGTTCCTAATCAAGTCTGAAACCTCAAATCTGACCACTGATGATGGCAACACGACAACTTAGATTCACTTGTTGACAGATGCGTCGCGGAGCTGGACCAAAAATGGAAACAAACTTCTTAGGTGTCACTTGATCAAAAGACTTTATCTGAAGTCTCAAAAAGATGGGCGCCCCTGGAGGCTTTTGACCTCAGTGTTAATCACTTTTGTATTTTCCTCGTTCTGTATTGAATCTCCGATTTTAGGCGATTTATTTCTCCGTTGGACTGGCTGGCTGGCTTATTGCAAAGCTATCAGGAATTTGGAGAAGTCATCTTGGTAGAGACAAGTCACAAAAAGTTGAATAAAGCTTCCAGAATGATTGGCGCCCCTAGCTCAAAGTGGCGCTTCTTCAATCCAGACTTTCAATTTTACAGTATTTTACCTCGTTGAAAATCTCCTCCGAGACGAAGTAACTTTTTGGACGAAACTTGCCATAGAAACATTACCAAAGCGTTTTAAGCTTAGCTGTCGACACTTGGTACCTGGCCATCTGCCAATAATGAATTTAGAACACCTAACTTTTCATTTGAAAAAACGAAAACTACCCACCAGGCTTAAACTGAGTCTTAACTGAAATTGACTTCACCACTTTGATCGTGAAGTAAAATAAACCAATCAAAACAAATTTCAGTCAATTCTGACAAGTTTCAATTTTTTAGGGTTTTGATCTAAAAATAGGGTTTTGAAACCCTAATTTTCAATTTTTTCAAATTTTGCCAGTATCTCCGTGGCATGACATTGGCTTAAAGCACATACTTGAATTGCCCAAAAACTACATTTTGACATCATTTTCACAAGGTTTAGACCATTTTAAGCAAAATGCCTTAATGAAGCAAAAATTTTGGTTTGGGTACAACAAACTTATCAAAAAAAACTTTTGCCTTTTCTGACCATGCAAATGCTCCCTTCTTGGTGAGATCAGTAAGAGGAGCAGCCATCTGAGAGTAGTCTTTCACAAGTCTTCTGTAGAAGCCAAAAAGACCCAAGAACCCCTTCAAATGTGTCAAATTCTCTAGAGGTGGCCAATCCAAGATTGCCTTGATCTTCTCAAGATCAACTCTCACTTCTTCAGAGCTGATTATGTGACCAAGATAGAGCAGCTTCGTTATTCCAAATTCACATTTGGACTCTTTAGCAAACAAACATTTTGATTCTAGGATGCTAAGCACTTCCTCCAAATGCTTAAGGTACTCTTCCCAAGACTTGTTGAAAGATTTGGTTCATGCAAGATTGGAATGTAGCAGGAGCATTAGTCAGCCCAAAAGGCATGACTAAGAATTCAAAGTGTCCATAGTGACACCGAAATGTTGTCTTCTCTATGTCGGATCCTCTCATGCAAATTTGATGGTAGCTCGATCTAAGATCAATCTTCGAAAAAAACTTGGCTCCATATAGCTCATCAATGAGCTCATCTATCCTGAGAATGGGGTACTGGTTTTTTATTGTCTTTTGATTCAATGCACAGTAGTCCACACACATGCAAATAGTGCCATTTTTTTTCTTCATAAGCACAACTGCTGAAGCAAAAGGACTCTTACTTCGGAGAATGAAACCCATCTCCAAGAGTTCCTTAATGATTTTTCAATCTCATCTTTTTGCTTCTTAGGATACCGGTAAGGAGTTGTGATAACTAGCTTGGCCCCTTCTTCGAGTTCTATGACATGCTTAGTTCCTCTTTCAGGAGATCTACCAGGAGGTAAGCTACCAAAGACCTTACTCTTCTTGGTGATCAATGATTGAATATCAGGTGGATAATGCCTCTTTCCTCAACTGGATCAGTTGGTAGGATCATACACTCCGCTGCCCACTCAACTTGGTCATGACGAATCAGCCTTTCCATTCTTTTGAAAGACACAATTCATGGGCCTCCGTTTGACATTCCTCTTAGCACCACTTTCTTTACATCTGATTGAAACTTTAACTCCATTGTTTGCAGATTTAGAGAGATCTCTCCAAGAGATCGCAGCCATTGAATTCCGAGTATTGCATCAGTATCTCCAATGTCAACAACATAGAAGTCATCTTTGACTTCATAGTTACCAAGTTGCATAGACAAGTTAGAAATCTTTCAATTGCAAGAGATATGAAACCCATTAGCTATCATGACTTTAAACCCTTCAAATTCTTCAGTTTTGAGTCCTCTTTTTGCAACCACACCTTCATCAATGAAATTATGTGTTGCTCTAGTATCAATCAAAGCAACAATTCGCTACCCTCCAAGCACACCACAAATTTTGAAATATTCGTTCTTTTGAAAACTAGAGAGTTGGGCAAATGTGCCCCCAACTCTTTGCTCTTTATCAGACTCTTTTGGGGCTTTTTCTTCATCACTTCCCGCAAAATCAGACTACTGTTATGAGTAATCAGATTCTGATCCAAAATCAGAATAGGTCTCCATGTGGTTAGCATGACTTCTTCCATAACATCTATGCCTTTTAGTCCATGGTTCTCTACATGTATAACATTTTCCATCTTTTCTAAGCTTCTCATGAAGCTCATCATCCAACTTAGAAGGAAACTTTTTATGCTGGCTTGAAAAGTGCTTCTTATCTTTCTTATGTGCAAAGGGCTTGGACTGAAATTTAGGCCTAGGAGCAGCCAATTCCATACTTCTTGATTTCTTGATAGCTTCATCAAGACTTGGTGGATCAAATGCTTTAACCCACCCCTTTAAGGGCTCCATTAAACCTTTTGAGAACAACACAAAAAACCTTCTTTCGGTGATGTTTGGCAGCATCACGGAAAGCCTTTGAAAATCTGCAATGTATGCATCCAATGAACCATGCTGTTTAAGCTATGCAAGCTCTTGAAACTTCACTTTAGGATCCTTAGTGTCAAATCTCTCAATCAACCTGTCGGTGAACTCTTCATATGTTTGAATGAGGTTATGGCCAAGAGTGACCAAACCATGATACCACCACTCATGGGCGGCTCCCTCCAAGTGCAAAGTAGAAAACTTGACGGCGTCTTCTTTAGGCCTTGGTCTTAGTGAAAGGTATATGTCAAGCTTCTGAACTCATGACCTTGCCGAACATTTATCACTCCCATCAATATGGGCCAAATCACCTTTCTAAAAGCTTGTTGAAAATCCGTTCTAGGACCCATAAGAGCACGATTGGTAGTTTTTTTGCCTCCTCTTCTCTTCCTTTGGTTCATGTATTGATCAAAGGTCAAATTCTCTTTGATTTCAGCTGGTAGAGAAGCATATTCCATATAACTTCGCCTTACTTCATCTGCCATATGAACTTTGGCCTCAACTTGAGTCTCTCTTTGAGTAAAGGTAGGAAGAAGTGGTCTAGAGGCTGATCCTCTAGTATTTGCAGCATGTTTCCCAATAGTTCTCCATCTTGGGTTGGTGTTAGAGTCACTGTTTTCACCATCAAAGTGTTGTTGTGTTGGAGTTACTTGCTGGTCCATTTTAGCAAGCAACCGAGTCATCATGTCCAACATCAAGTCGAAGTTTCTCTCAGTTCTAGCATCTCTGTCTTCCTCACGGGCTATTCCCTTATCTCTTCCTGCCATTGTCTCAACTACGCGCTCATGGTTCCTTAGAACCTTTGAAAAAGTGTCCCCTTCTGGAACTGGAGGATTCAGATACTATTATCTCTTTTGCTCTCTATTGCAATATCTGTTATCTCTATCACTCATTAGACAAACTGAACTCTAAATTCACAGGCTGGCAAGAAAACCAGCTGTGATACCACTGTAAAATCCCCTTACAATGTTTTTCAATTTTTTCTACAAACATTTCACCCGTTAGTGTTAGCAAATCCAAATAAGCCAGCTGAAAGGAACCCTTTCACTTTTTGATCACCCACATCCCAGTGTGGGCAAGGTGAGAGCATACGGTAGAAAGGGGATTATTAGCTTGTAAAATTGAAAACTGTTGGAAAGTACAATGAGAGACAACTCAGCCGATTAGAATGTAATGCAAATGCAAACTCAACCACTTATTCAACGGGAGTGTAAAGACGGCTCAGCCGATTAGCATGAAATGTAAATGTAAACTCGACCACTTATTCAACGGGAATGAAATTACAAGAAAAGTAAATGTTTGGGTGGCTAGCCAACCCCTTCCGCTTTTCAGCGGGTAGTACAAGAAAGTAAAATACTGAAAGTAATGGATGGTGAGGCCTGTCCCTTCCACTAAAAGTGGGAATTACAAAAAGTAAATTGCAGAAACAAAGTGATTGAATCAGTACTACTAATAACAACCTTACAATATGATAAAATTTGCAAATTACAATGACAGTTAGATGTCCAATAAGCTCCAATATGAAAGTAGATGATCTCCAAACATAAGCAAGCTAATCAACTAAGGAAAACAAGCCAAAAACTGAACTTTTACCAATCTGATATAAAATTGCAGCGTTCTGATATCTCAAATCAGCAAGCTCAAATCACACTAAAATGCTCCTAATTCGATGAAGAATCCTCCAAATGACGTGAAATCAAAAGAAAAGCAAGCCTAGGAGTTAGGCGTCCATGTTCAAGCTCACAAACAACAACAAAATGTCCTCAATAATTGTTGCACACATTCCAATGCAAGAATAGGAGAGGGGTAGCCTCCTTGAGAAGGGCAACCAGCCTTAAAAATCACATTCATTACCAAAAATTACCAAAACTTGTGGAAAGGGGCGCCTAGCATAGAGAAAGAGATTGGAACAATACCCACAACCACTGAAAAATCGAGCAAGGAGATACAAGCAAAAACGTGTTTCTGCAAGCACCAAACCAACAAACACAAACTTCAGAAAACTTCAAATATCTTCATCACAATCAACTCCATCTGCTCTTCAGTGTAAAGAAAAACCACAAAACTCAGCTAGGTGCTATCTTGCAAGCATGAAACCAAGGTTGCTAGGAGGTATGCTTTCCTCGAAGCGAGTCTGTAGAAATTTTGGCAGCACTTTGTTATAATTTTCAATGGATAGTGTCAAAAGAAGCCCAACACTCTTATTTTAAAACTTCACTTCAATTTTCAAATCCTTTTCCCTCCAATTAGGGCACCCAAACATGACATTCAAATTCACCTTTATCAATCTGCATTTGAGTTTAATTCAAATTTCAATTGCCTCCTTGACTTGGCATCCAAACATGAGGAGAGATGACTTTATTAAAATTGCAAATATATTATAAGTTTGGCGTCCCACTTTATCAAGTGAAAAATACATTATAAATGACTTAAATAATACCTCTTCAAGAAGTCGTCCCCTTTAGCATTTTAAGTATTTTTTCACTTAAAACATTATCTCATCAAATATTAAACTTGCCAAAATAAGCATCACAAATGTTGGAGAACAAACTGCCCTGCCAGAAATAGCCATACTACCAAGCTGCTGAAAAACTGCCAAAAATAACACTGCTAAAAATAGTACTTACTCTAAATAGCATATTGCTAAAAATAGTAAGTGCCTCTAAAAATAGTAACTTAAATACCTCTTTGAAGAATACGTTTGCCACTTGGGGTGCCTTGTACTTTGGTGGAATAGCCATGAAGTGTGTAGATTTAGTTAACTGATCAACCACGATGAAATTATAATCTCTACCATGTACCTTCGAAAGATCAATCCATCAATATGTTGTCCCACTTCTGTTTTGGAATGGGAAAGGGCTGCAATAGGCCAGTAGGGAAAGTGTGCTCTGATTTGTTCTACTAGCAAGTGGTGCACTCTCTAACATGGTGCAGAACATCATCTTTTAGGCCCTTCCAAGAGAACCTCTCTCCAATCTGCCTGTAGGTTTTGTAGAAACTTGGATGTCCTGCCAATGAAGTGTCATGAACAACTCTCAGAATTTTCTCCTTTAAACTTAGATTCGGGAACCAAATATATCTCGTCCATTTAGTAGATGATATCATCCACTACCTTATACCTATCATCCTGAATTTTTCCGTCCATCAACTCACAAGAAAATGCATTCTTGGTGTACTCAACCAAGAGATGAGTTTTCCAATCTACTGAAATCTCAAGAAAGGAACATATGGTAGGTTTCTTGGATAGAGCATCAACAACTATGTTCTTCCCCTTAACATACTATATATTGAAGTCATATGCCTAAATCTCACTGACCCATTTTTGTTGGCATTCATTTAAGTCTTGCTCCAGGAAGTACTTCAAACTATTATGATCAATCCTGACTACAAATCACCCACCAACCAAATACTGCTTGAACTTTGCCAACGCATGCCTAATGGCGAGAATTTCCTTTTCATAAATAGAATACAATCTCTTAGCATATTGGAGCTTCTTGCTCTCATAGGCAATGGGTTGCCTATTCTGCATCAACACTGCACCAATCCTCTCTCCCAAGGCATCATATTCTAGCACAAAGGGCTAGGAGAAATTCGACAATGCAAGAACTGGAGAAGTACTCATGGCCTCCTTATGTTTGTCAAATGCTCGTCAAGCCTCACTAGTCCATCTAAAAGCACCCTTCCTGGTGAGGTCTGTGAGAGGTGCCCCAAGCTACGAAAACCCCTTGATAAACCTCCTATAATAATTGTATAGGCCAAAGAAACCTCGTAGCTCTGTGTGTCCTCGGTGGTGGCCAATCTAAAATCACTTGGATCTTTTCTTGATGCACTTGAACTCCTTGTGCATTGATGATGTGACCCAAGTACAATATCTCTATCATCCCGAGCTCACATTTGGAGGCCTTGGAAGACAATGATTGTGCCTCCATAATACCCAACACCTCATCAAGATGCTTCAGGTGGTCCTCCCATGTTTTGTTATTTATCAGTATATCATCAAAGAATACAAGAAGGAACTTCTGCAACTACTTATTGAAAATGTGATTCATGCAGGACTAGAATGTTGCGGGGGAATTGGTCAAACTAAATGGCATGACCAAGAACTCGTAATGCTTGTAGTGGCACCTGAAAGTCGTCTTATGGTTGTCCTAATCCCGCACTCTGATCTGGTGGTATCCTGATCTGAGATCTATCTTCGAGAAGAAGACAACCCCATGCATCTTGTCTAACAACTCGATCTTGTGAATTGGATACCCGTTTTTAATCATCTTTTTGTTCAAAGCACGATAATCAATACACATCTTAAGAGTTTCGTCCGTTTTCTTAACCAACACCACAAAGGAGGCAAAAGGACTTGAACTCAGCTTGATATGTCCCATATCTAGCAACTCCTTGACAGCTTTCTTGATCTCATCCTCAAACTTCTTGGGATACTGATAAGGGTTTGTGATGACTGGCTTGGTCCCCTCTAGCTCAATGGTATGCTCAAATCCTCTGTTAGGTGGCCTCCCTAGAGGAATATCATTGAAGACTACACTGTGGTTGTGCAATACCTCCTGCAAATCACTCGGTAGTGCTTAGCCCCGCTATCCATGGACTTAGAGGAAATCAAACATTGTGCTGCCCAAGCAACATCGCCATGTCTGAAAATGCTCTCTATTCTTTTTGCCGAGACAACTCTAGAAGCTCCATTAGACATTCCCCTCAAGACAAATGTATTGCCATCTACCTTAAACTTGAATTGCATACTTTGGAAGTTTTGTGAATACTTCCCGAATGGGTGTAGCCACTAAATGCCCAAAATAGCATTGGTGTCTCATAAGTCCACCACATAGAAATCATTAGTAATTGTATAGTTACCTATTGTGATCCTCAACTGAGGAACCTTCTGCATACAAGAAATATGATATCCATCTACAACCATGACATTAAACCCCTCATGGTCATTCATCTGCAAACCCTTCCTAGTAACCATAGTAGAGTCTATAAAGTTGTGGGTAGCCCCACTATCTACCAAAACTGTGACCCTTTGTCACTGCAACACTCCATGAACTCTAAAAGAATTGAATTTTGGTGTACCACACATAGTCACAAGAGTACCACCCTTCACTCCCTTAGGCGATGTCTCATTGGCACCCAACTGCTCATCATCTGACTCACAATGTTCATTGCCCTAGTTATGATCAGATTTCTCCTTCCCCACTATCATAAACTATCTCTATTTAATGCACCTTTCCCTTACCAAGACACCTGTGTCTTGGTTCCCAAGGCTCCTTGCAGCTGAAATACAATTTATTTCTCCACAACTCCTATCGAGTCTCATCATCCATTTTGTTTTTCTTGGGCCACTCTTTTTGGAATGTTTTCTTACTTTTGTCCTTCTAAGAAGTAGAACCCTTTGACTGAAATTTGTTCTTCAAATTGTTGGAATCCATGTCCCTAGCTTTCTTGATTGCCTCCTGTAGCGAGCTAGGATTGAATGCTTTGAATCCATGTCTCTAGAGGGTCCATCAAGCCATCCATAAACAAGACCAACAATCTCCTCTCTGATATATCAATAAACAACACTGAGAGTCTCTGGAAATCAACAATATAACTATCAACCGACCCCCATTGTTTCAATTGAGCCAACTTCTTGAAATGGAGTTCAGGGTCCTTGTTATCAAACCTCTCAATTAATTTTTTTGTAAACTTCACATAAAATGTGATTTGATGATGGCCCATGGTGACCATACCATGATGCCACCACTTGTGAGCAATTCCATCTAGATGTATGGTAGCATATTTGATTGCTTCCTCTTCTGGCATCAGATTCAATTGGAAGTATGTATCAACCTTCTGAACACAAGCACACACTGAAGTCTTCCCTGAACCATCAAAGAAGGGAAAAATCAACTTACCAACCTTCCTCCTAAGATCATTGTGGTGCTCTCTGTTACACCTATTGGGCATATGTCTCATCCTAAGATCCATATAGTCACGAAGGGAGATATCGTGCTAGAAACCTGGACCTGCATCAACCCAATCCTGTCTGAGTTTCTCTTGCATCTCTATTGTTGTACCCCAAATTAAAAAAATTGCTACACTTAGGCATTTTGAAGAAATGAGTCAAAGTCTTGTTAAAATCTGTCAAAAAGGTCAAAATTGGGGTTTGCATGTCATGCATGGGGTCAAAAACTTGAAATTTCCAAAATCTGACAATCTGGGTTGGCTCAAAACAACCAAATTAACAAAACCCAGAGTTCAATTTTTCAACCCTAAATTTTAGGAAAATTTCTAAAAATAGAACGTTTTCTAGGTTTCTTTTGAAATGGATGTTTGCAAAATTTTCTAAGAATAGAAAATTTCTAAAATTAGAAAGTTTGGCTTCTAGGGTTTTGACTGGTTTTGATTGGCTCAAAATACTTCCTCATCAGGTTGGTGCAGTCAGAATCACGAAAAGATCAGTTTTGCCCTAGTGGATCTATTCTGCTTTTTCAGAAGCTTTTTCAGGAGCACCATGGTCATCAATGGAGGTCATTCGGCTGCCAGGTGTCATATTCAAACATTCAAGCATTCAACGAGAGCTGCTAATGGCAAACATGCACGAAGAACAGAGAACGGAGAAAGGAAGCTGTCAAAATTGAAAATTGTGAAATTTTGGCTAGCACTGGAGACTCTAGGCGCCCTTGCCCAGTAAAGGCGCCTCAGGTCCTATGCCATAGAAATTTTTTCATCTCCAGCAGTGGAAGCAACGACAAATGTGAGGAATGAAGGGAAAAGTTGAAATTTGCGAAATAAAAACTAACATTGCTAGTCATGGGTGCCCTAGAAGGAGATAGGCGCCCAACTTTTCAAGGAGTCAAATGTCAGAGTTAGGGTTTCTCCCTCCAAACCATTGTTGCTTAGAATCCTCTCAGCTCTGCAACGAATCCATCAACATAGTCATTTGATCATTCAATCAACCAGAATCTCAGATTGAATGAAGAAGTCTTGAAAAAGTAGCAAACTGGAAAGGTTGAAAATGACTAAGTCTGGGGGTGTTGGGCGCCCCAGGCAGTCAGGGGCGCCTAAGGATTTGAATGCTCAAAAGATAAAATTAGGGTTTGCAGTCCCCAACAACTCTTCTTCAGATTCAGTCCAGCTTTGCAATGGATTCAATGACAAGCTTGTCAGATTTGTTAATCATCAGATATCGCAAAATGATCAGAGGGGTAAGATTGTGCATAATGAAGAAAGTCAAAAGCAAAGATGAAAATTCCCAAAAATTGA